>VYXH01012224.1:403503-433340 GCA_013397275.1 Burhinus bistriatus | reverse complement strand
AAAATTAAATTTAAAAAAAAAAAAAAAAAAGGCGGGGCAGGGGAGGCACAGCAGAAGGGAGGAGTACTCAGGCTACTCGTACCAAAGGTCCAGTCTGGTGATGTGTCACATTATCTTATAGGGAGTAACAAAACACTTTTGCTCTAAAAGCTAATTTTTGTCAAATCCAAAGGCAGTGTTAGTTGGGCATAAGGTGCTCAGAATGGGCAGAAGAGCAACAGCTACTTGATTATTCCTTTCTGTGTTTTACTGTCTCCTTTGACAGGATCAGAGACGACTAAATGGGGAGTGTGAGGGAATGACATTTAGGCCATATACAGTTGTTACAAGTCACAGCTCTGGGGCACTGCTCTCTCAGGACTATTGCTCTCTCATCCTGACATAGGTTGCCTGCAACCACTAAATCTTTCCACAAGGTCTTTGTGTTTTTTAATCCCACGATCCCTTGTGGCATGAAACAACCTGTCATCTCACTCTTGTCCTGAGTCTATTTCCTATATCCAGCCCTAACAAGTGTTGGCAAAAGCAAGATTGAAACAAAAGCAGGTAATTGAAAGTTCAGCAAAACAGAGGGAATCAGCAACGAAGTTCTAGCTCAAATGTTCGGTTAATATCACACAGAAATGTTTTTTCCATGATTTATTATTTTAACAAGATATGTTGACAACGAAAAATCAAAAATACATTTCAGCCTTAAGTGATCCAAGACCCGAACACAGTCAGGCACCCACATTTCAGTGGTTAACCACAGTTAAGGAAGAGATATCTGGCCATTGTGTGCCCAGTCATCACATTTGGCCACCTTAGTTTTTCCAGGTTGAGTGATAACTCTGTCTAGGTAAACATAACTTGAAAACCAGGTTTGTAAAAAAAACCCCAAGATGGTAAAACCAAGTATGCCTATGTAATAAGACAGTTACTTTGTGGAGCAAGAGGGAAGAAAATATGGCAAATGAGCATAGCAAAGCAGAATGAAGAACTCTGCATCTATCATGAGTTGAAACATCCCTTTAGAATCAGATTTCCAGGTTAAGTACATAATTGCTATTCACACATTTGAATAGCTCACCGTTTATCTCCATGGAAAATTGGAACAAAGTTTTGGGGGTTACTGAGATGTGTAACACTCCTGGGGTGCTCACTCTGGCTCGTTTAAAATTGGGTTACAGCATAGAGATTTATTCACTCCAGCTGTGCTGAAGCTCACAGCTTACTCTTAGCCAAATACATTCACAGCAAATCAGAGGTGTACTCCGGCTGGGTAGATGAAATGGGGTTGGAAGGTGCATTGGTGACAGTGGTTGTCATGCCTGTGTCTCAGTGGCACTGAGCAGTCATACTCAAGCATGCTCTTTTCAGGTACTGAAGCTATTTGTTTATTCTTACACTAGGCAGGAATGAACACCATGTCAGAAAAATTACTTTTAGAGTATATTGTACTTTGTTATAAAATGCTAATTATTACAGTGAGGCAAATAAGGGAAGTTTTCAGATTATGTGATATGGTTCACTATTGAAATTGGTGAAAAGAACTTAATAAATAGACTTAAACTAAATTTAATATATCAAAACTCACCATCTTAGCAGATGGTGCAGCCATTGAGTAGTGGGATGTTGTACCTGAGCTTCTAATATCCTTCATTCCTTTGAGAAAAAAGGAAAGTAAGTTTGAAGTGGGTGCCAAACCCAAAACTTTCCATTGATTTCCACAAAGTTTAGGAGGATTGTTCACAATTCTTGGGAAACTACATAGTATGGCGTTCTCTGCATGAATCCTGTTGTGTTAGTAGCTGACTAGACAACTAAGTTTAAGTGCAAGTTCACACTGAAGCTATGGCAGAAAGAGGAACCACTTGAAGTTGGGGAGAAAATTCATACCTATGTGTGTATAAATATATCTACATTAAAAAAAAAATTTAACAGCATTCTAATAATTTGATTAGAGGTTTAGGACTGTTTCCTTAGGGTTGAGAGAGCCCACTCATTATTCCACAATTTAAGCTCTAAATATATGTATTTAAGACATAGTTATTTTTCCCCAAGGACATTCTGCCCTTGGCAGAGTCCCAGAGCTGATGCAAATTTGTCTAAGGGTCAGCAGGTTTTGCTCTCTTTCTGTTACGTTAGCCAGAGAAATGTTTTTAATGTATTTTATACAGATGTACACTCTACCATTTTTCCCCTAAGCAAAGAGTAATTAGGAGCAATGAGAAGAAAAAAAACAACTTATTTTTTTTCTGACTTGCCATAAGACCTTATGTCATATTTACTGAACAGCAGCCTCACAGTGTCCTCCTTGGAAGACTCAAGTGCCATAAGGCAACTGGTTGTATTTTAGTAATCTTCTGCATCAGTAGTTTTGCCTTTTGGGCTCCAAAATTGATTTTCCTCATCTTGGCATATCTTTACAACTATAACCCTTGACCTATTGCACTGCATTGGCCAGCAGTGGCATGAGTGGCAGAGGAAATATAAGTCAGACTGGTGATTTCTGGGACATCAGAAATGACAGCTTCATGAGTAGAGTTGAGACAGTTCTTTTGAAATATATTACAGCTGGGACTCAGTCACTATGGATACTATTCAAACTTAGGAAACTTTACTCTTTATGAAGAAATCCCCTGAAATACAGGGAATGTGTCTACCCTGTAAGTACACAGCCCAAAGTTGTTTTGAATGTGTTTTGGACTTCGGCTAAGAATTTCATAAACTGTGTGAGAACGATTTGTCTCAAATATCTTAGATATTATTTTTTTTAGTAGAAACACACTGGGATGAAATGTCTCCATAAAATGTATTCTTATTTTATTTAAAATTCTCTTTTAAAACTGCCTTAGCCACAATATTCTTGTACACTGTTGTCTAGTACAGGCTGGACTTTCGGCTATCAATGGCATATTTCTCTGCTGAGAGTTCTAATATACATTATCATAACCATTACTGTGGCGCGATTTCCATTGTTTCCTCCTTTTTTCTAATTATCAGCCACTTACCTCTTTGTACAACAGTCAATGCTGAGAAGTCCCCATCACTCACCACAGATGCTAGTTGCTGTTATAGCTGGCTGATACATGACATTTTTTTTCTCAGTAGAATCTGAAGGTCATACAAAAAGTCTGGGAGACCAGAGCGAGTGGATCCTTGCCTGATTTCTTCAAACCCAGTGAACCGCAAGATAGTTCTTCCTCTTAACCTTCATTTGTTTAAAGAGGGAAATATGAATTCAGAGCATTTCTAAGCAGATCAGCATCATTATCGGTGTTTCACCAATGAAGCAGTGCAATTATAGAAAAAGTGACTAATCCATATTCGCCCAGAAAAAGACTCGGTAGTTTAGGTCCTTGAAGAGTTAAACCATAGCTAAGCCATTGGATTATATCGACTGAGTTATGGTGGTGTGACCATGGTGAATATTTTTCTTTCGACTGTGCACAAGTGGACAGAAAGCTATGTTTAAATGAACAGTTTCCTAAATCTCAGACATCATGAGTTAGCAGTTACTATTACCAACAGGTAGTGGTCTGGTCTGCCCTTATTTTCACCTGTAGTTTTTTGGACAGAGAAGTGATCTCAGTGTACATCCAGTGTTAATGGTTTCTTGACCTTTCTAAAACACATTAGTTTAACTGTGGAAATTATCAAATTAATACAATTTTCATTTAATAAGAATATTTCAGTCATAGGGAATGGTGATTCCTGTGAGGGCTGTTGGTCCCCCTTTGAAGCAAAGAGTGGACGAGGACAACCTTCTGGAGCCCTTTTCAGCCTTATCGTTCGATGGTGCTACAGCATCCCTTCTGAGGGGACCACAGAGACAGCCCCGCACTAAGGCTTAGGATTTTCCCCAGAAACCTGTGGCAAGCACAATCCTGCTCTGTGTCAGGTCATTCCTGCAGGGAGACCTGTTTGGGCTGTGGCAAGGACCGGTCAGGGGCAGCCAGGCAGTGCAGCGGGCAGGGGAACGTTGCTCAGGCTGCACTGGCTCCTGCCAAAGCCCAGGCCTGACCAGGGGTCACGAAGCAGCAGCTGCGTCATTACCTCCTCCTCCATCATACAGGTGCACGTGTTCCCTTCCTGCCGACCTCCCTTAGCCTGTGTTAAGCTGCTTCATCTCTGACTTTACAACCTTCTTGCCTTCAATTTCTTCTGGTGTTGTGTAGGCAAAGTTTCTTTGTGTCCTTATTTTTCTCTAGGTACGGTGATGAGAACAGTGTGTCCATTCTAACCATGCAAAGTGCTGGCACTCTGCGTAATGCCTCAAGTAGCAGAGCTGAAATATCAGGCAAGTTCTGCTCTGTTACTACACAGAAACTAGTAATAGTAGAAACAAGATACATGTTTGATCTGGATTGGGGACATGATGCATTACAATTCAGTTTCTGCTGTGTTGGCTTCTGTTCAAGATCCTTCATTGTACTGACCTTGAAGCCAGTTTTCCTTACTTTAGTGATGCACGTCATCCAGCCACAGTTATGATGTGAAGAGAAATGGAGGATTATTTGCCATTTGCATTGACCATACCTTCTGATATCATCACTCTTTTTATCTTTTAAATGTGCATTCCCAGCTATTAAATACTAGATGTAATAAAACAAAATAATAGCTAATAATCTGTAAAGCTTGCTTGCAATACAGAGGTATAATAGCTTGTCTGACATTTTTTAGAGCCAATATTTACCTTTATCACTGGTAAGTGCCTCCAGAGACTCATTATTCATGTAATTCCCATTAAGAGGCAGTAGTAAAACAGCCTATTGTCTTACAACTCTTGTTGTTAAGTACACTATGTTTAGTAATAAATATGTCAGCTTGTGCTACACCAGAGAATTATTATTATTTCTTATCTCGAGACATTTATAAATAAATGAATCATGTTTATTTATAGACTTCTTTCCATTTACTTCTTGCGGTAGCCAGATAAAACTGCTTTTCTTTAGGTATATGGTCATATTTCTTGAAGCTTGCTTATTCCTTTTGAACCTAAGCTGTAACAAAATTAATATTCTTCCCTTTTATATCTTTTGCTTTGCAATTAACCAAGGATGATATTTAGGAAAAAAAGTTGTATTGAAAGAGGAATTTTGTCAGTTCTAGAATAATGTGATAGAAATGCTTCACAGAATTTAGTTACTTGAACTTCTGTTATTTCTACTGCCATTACTAAGGCCTAATTCAAGAAGACAATAATTAACTTGTGTCTCTAATTTGTCTGATCAATAGGTCCATGCAGATCTATGACAACCCTCAATATGAATTTCAAGCTCTGTTATGTAATTAAGAAAGTCTTTTGCAGCAGTGTCAATATAACCAAGAATTCTTTTTCTCTTTCAAATACTTGAAATCTATGTTTGTGTGGCTTACCACTTAAGTATTTATGGCACTGTTCATGTGTTTGCAAAAATAAGATTTTTAGCCTCATACTCTGGCAAAATCCAGACTCAGCAAATTTTGTTAGCAGGACTTGCTGCAAAGTCATAGAATCATAGAATAGTTTGGGTTAGAAGGGACCTTTAAAGGTCATCTACTCCAACCTCCCCTGCAATGAGCAGGGACACCTTCAACTAGACCAGGTTGCTCAGAGTCCCGTCCAACCTGACCTTGAATGTCTCCAGGGATGATGTATCTACCACCTCTCCGGGGAACCTGTTGCAGTGTTTCATTGCCCTCAGAGTAAAACATTTCTTCCTTTTATCTCTAGTGATCTTTTTTTCTTGCTTTCTGTTAAGAATTATTTTTTAGCATCACCAGTACGCTTTTAAAAGTCATCCTATGCATGACTTTCTATTTTCTATTGGGTGAGGTTTTCAAAAGCATCAAGCACTCGTTTAGTTCTGCTCGTATCCACTTGAAAGGTTTTTTGTTGTTTTATTAACTCATTTGCTAGAAGAACGCCAATGCTGTATGGGGATGGGAGGGGTGGATGATGGATGGTTAATCGTCCGGACTAAAGCAGCGATAAACATCTGAAAGTGAACTTTCTGGTTTGCCAGTTCTCTGTATTATCCATAATGATCTTTCTCTTCTGTCTCAGTGTTCTTAAAATTAATTTTCTCAATTTTTATACTTTTCGGAAGTTGTAAGCAAAAAATCTTTCTGTTCAAAAACTGTTAAATGGAAGTGGACATTTTCAGCCTTGCCACCTGTGTTAGAAAAGAAGGCCTAGGTTAGAGTCACTTACAAATGAATGTAACCATTGAGATTCAGTAACTCAATGACCATTCTTAGAGAGCTGCTAGTGAAATGATGTCTGGGATCCTCTGGAAGTATCAGATTGTCACAGAAGGAGTGATGCACTTCACTTGTAGAGAGAAGCAGCGACACGTTTATTGATATAAACCAGGGATTTAACAAAGTTTGATAGTAAGTGCGACAGTGTTTTAACAAGATTCAGTGGCAAGGCACACTTGGTTATCTACTACATAGAGGACAGGGTCAGAGAGTACTGTTAGGGAGACTGTCCCGTTAAGTCAAGGTTCAGAAAGGACCCCCTTGCTTTCTAAGTTCCTTCTCAGAGATGAGTGCAGCTGGCTCCAGTCCTAGCCCCAGACTTGGTCAATGGTTTATGTCTAAAGGATTATATATGCGCAATAAATCCTTTATATCATTTAGCTAAGATTTCAAAGTTTAGTATACTATTAGTCACTTACCGAGGATCTGTTGCGGCAAGGAATCTCTGAACCTTGAGAAGTAACTTTGAGAGGTGTCCCTACCCAAGGAGACATCTTGGCATGCAGCCCGCTGCCGTACAGGAGAGCTCAAAGGGCTCTTGGGCCGTTCACTATTTATGGGGGTAAGATGACTGACCTATAGTCATATTTGCATATTGACCACAGAACCAGTATTGTGGTTAGGTGGGCACATTACTCAAGTTAGCCCTTGGCTATTGTGTTGTTACCTGTCTCCCCGAAATCATGTTGAGCCAGGTGGAACCATCATGACTAGATGCACCCATTATGACCACCACAAGTGTTTATTGCTCAGGCAGTTTTACAGGAGATAAAGGTCAGGTTGGCAGTGGAGCACACCGTCACACACGCGGAACTGCAAAAGATTCACCTTCTGGGAGTCTGGCTGTCTTTTGCAGGAGGGCATTACCTATGGATGCAAGAAAAGTGTACTCAGATGTGAAAATTCTGGCTTTGCAGCCAGCTAAACATTATATAAGTACATATATTACTCTCATAACACACACTGTGCCCTTTTAAACAGTTGAAATGGGAAGTGCTGCTCTAGTTACTTCATTTATGTTTTCTTCACCTTCCCACTGACAGGCCAGTTAGGAGAAAGGATAGTAACAAACAAGCTGGTAAAGGCCCTAATGACCCAAGGCCCCATTTTGCTTGGTTTAATTAGCCCAGTTCCCTACAAACCAAGTGCTGGTGAGGCAAGCTAGGGATGAGATAGTAGAAATGTACAGAAATCAGCAGGCTGATTGACAGTAGGTATCATCTTCTGAATATCTGTATGTAGCAGTTTTCTTTAACGTTTGATTCAGTTGTCTCACATAAATGAAGAAACAAAATCCTATCAAGCCCACAAAGTTTTACAATAATTTGCGTATTATTTTGTCATGTCCATGAGGCTTAGCTGAGCACTATGTGTAGTTAGAAAAATATTTCACATTGCCATATTAAAACTAATGTTTGATCTAAGACTCTCAAGCTGTTATTTCCTGAGATATGCACCGTTATCTTTGAGAACTGTGTCCCTCATCTCTTCATGTCTGCTGTAGCCCCTCAGACAGGAAAAAGATGAAAACTGACGTTGAATTTAATGAAGTTTTTTTAGGAAAAAAAAAAAAATCAAAGCAAAAACCCTGTCTAAAATCCCTCGTGAAGCTATTGAAACTAACAATTTCATCCAAAAAGGAGATGGCCTCTTAATTTAGTTGATTGTGCTTAATTGAAAAATGTTATTTTTCTTAGATTTTTGTACCTACAGCAGGTCCTAATAACTGGCAGAGATTTTTACTGCGGCCTCTGTTGGCTTTTTCTCTTATTCAAAAGGGGAATTAATTTAAAAGATTCCTGGCTGAAATCCCCATTTCAATTTTTGTAAGGTATTTCATAAAAAAGTAATTTATTTTAAGAGAAAGATCTTTCTATTGTAGATTCACGGGGTTTTATTTTTGGTTTTAGATGACCATAAAAGATTGTCTTCTATGTAATTTTTTCCTGGACTTTTTCATATTCTTGCGGTAAATTTGTTGCATTACTAAACATCACTACAATGGAGAGCAATCGTCGAAGCTTACAAACCACTTGTTTAGAAGCATGGTTCTGCTGCTACAGGCAGTAAGGGAATTGGCGCATTAAGTATGTGGGGTTTTTTAAAGAAATTTGCATTAATTACTTAGCAGCAAAATTATTTTTTTCCTATGAGGCACTTCAGTGACCTAGTATCAAGCAGATGATGCATACATGTAAAACTATCATGTAGCAAAGATAGTGCATTCTGGACGGCCATTAGCAAACCACTTCTAAATAAATTTAACATCTTGGGCCTGGTTCAGATCCTTGAGATTGTACGACTTGAGGTTAATTAAACACTTCATATATGAGGACATTTGGAAAGAAATTCATCGTATCTGTTTGCGTTCAAATGTCCTTGACTGGAGAAAGAGATCAGCAAATACATCTTTCCTCCCATGACAGCACATTCAGTAAAGCAGTGCCCTTTGGTCAATCTGTCTGTCTGCAGGTTTTTGAGGGGAAATGTCTCTAGTCTTTGCGTGAAACGCATGTAAGAGCTGTGCTGCAAGTGCAAAATCTACTCAGAGCATCTTCAAATGCCCTAAAGCAGTTTAATCAAATAAGTTTATCAGCAGCCGTGAAGTCATCCTGCCTGTTTGAATGGGCCTATAGCCAGAGTGAACCAGCTTATAGAAACTTGTTGTTTCAAGGCTTTTACCTCTCTTGTTGTATTTGACGCAGTTTGTAATCAGATGTAACATGACAGCAACAGCTTGACAAGCTGATAATACACTTCACTTGCAAAATTCATGTGCTAAGACTGCAAACACATTTTTATTTAAGCTATGTCATGTTTATGCATAGCAGGAGGATTTATTTTTTTTCTTCTGTGGATCCGCTATAGAAAGTTTGAGGAGATCTTGAGGTTTTTATCTTTTAAAGTATGACTGATATCTTTACAGCCTCTAAGAGAAAGTTTGACTTTCCCCAGTCACACTAATTTATTTGGACAGTCATTCAGATACAAAGCACAGGCTGAAAGAGGTTCTCCTATTATTTGCTCCCTGAAGCATGTGTGCCCCATTTTCTAGCCATTAGGGTGTTTCGTAAGCTTTTATTATTTACCATATTGGTGAAAAAAAGAAGGAGATAGAAAAGGAAATCAGTTTTTTCAGGTCTCATGTAGTCAGTCCAAGAGAAAGAATATCATTAAGAAAGTCGGTGGTGGTGTAAAAAGAGTTCTTGGTCATTAAGAAAGTCCTGCAGAAGCTTCTAGGGAAGATCCAAGAAAAAACTGGAGAAATTTCCCCTACTGATGGAATATCAGAGCAAGCACAGCAATGCCATGTCAGGGTGTCATGCTGGACTGTCTGGTGACTGTGAATCTGTCATCTGATGAGGCTGTTCTTCCACTCTGTGAAGCTGAATAGTGCTATATATTTTTCTGAGTCAAATCCTGTTGCATCTAGACATTTTCACTTAATTTACTTGAGTAAAATTCTGCCCCAAAATGTCTGAGCAGTGACAAAGGAGATGTGAGAATCCCCATGTATGCTCTGCATCTGGCATATGAACATGGGAGGTGGGTGTTCAAACAGTGTCACTCGCCACTCTCTTTACCATGCTCCTCCAGAAAATCCAATGTGGGTTTCCATAGGGATTCATCTCTGTAGAGTTAGTAGTAGGAGGTAAGGAACGGGGATTCAGGCTGCATTATCCTCATTCAAAATAGAGGAAAGTATAATAAGTTAATAGAATCTGCGTCCGTATTAACACAATCTTTCTTCCCATTTTGAAGAATTCTTCTGTAGGACTTGTGCTTAAGAACATTATGAATATTGTTATAGACATATATACACTTGTATCAGCCTTTCCTGTTTTGGAGGCTCTAAAACTGTATGTATGCAATTGGTTGTCTCCCCCTACATAAGAGCATGAGCCTTGCTTTCCAGGAACTTTTCCAAGAAAATCCAAGGGCTGAATGCACTGGAATGACTTTTCCTCTCTGTATTTTTCTATGTGGGAAAGAATGAAGAGTTGAGAATTTAAGATTTCGAGCTATACGTATGCTTGTTTGAATGCATCCTCACAACTCATTAAATAACTGAAATAGTATTATTTTATACAGCCTGAGGTTCTCTTCTGACAGTCTTTCTTAGATCTGTGCATTTATTTAAACAGTGAAAACTATAACAAATACCTGCATTTTTATTCTCACTCTCTGTTTTATCTGCCATTTTATCTGGGAGACAATGCATGTTATTCTGTTCCTAACCCATGTCATATTCATTGTTGTGGTACTAAACCTTAATAATTTACTGGTTATACATTGTACAGACTGAACTATCTTTTTTGAATGTCAAATCAGATTAAGAAACATTCCTGTTGTTATAGCTGTCCCTCGAAAACACTGGCCAAAAAATTACATCTATTAAAACTGCATTCATTACCAAATGCACAGAAACTAAGTTTTGAATGAATAGCAGTTTACCAAGCAATGTGTCATAAAAGGCAGTAACTAAAGAAAACCAAAGTAAAACATGCACTTTCATTATTGAACATTTTTAGCTTTATTATTATAATAGAATTACAGTCTGACATAAAATAAAGAGCTTTTGCTAAACTCTGTAAAGCAATACATGCTTCTGCCATAAACAACCTCTATTAGATTTAGGTTTTATTGCCACATCACTGCACTGAGGTGCAATAAACATTCAATGTCATCTTTTTAAAATTATCCCAGGAGTAAACAGAAACTGTCCTCTATAAGAGTGTATCATTATTTTCAAGGAAGACTTACTATTATTACATGGTTTAGCAAAGCATTGTAAAAAAGCTACATAGAGAATACTTTGTCTTTGATAAACTGTGCAATCAAGTTTATACAGTATAATACTATTGGCATAGACTAACTAAGAGGTGATATAATGCAATCATTGCATAGCAAAAAGCAGACTAGTTAAGTAATATTCACATCTAATGTGCAAAATGCAGACCAAAAGGTAGCTATGAATTGCTAGAAAGATAAAATGCCCTAAATGAACACACTAGTTTAACGCCAAAAATAACAAGATAAACAAGTACACAGAAGTTAAAGAGCCATAGTTTATTTTTTTCTATACATATATCTACACATGATACCAGAAGATGAAACATCCCCTTTTAATAAGCTCCAGTCAGATAACTTATCAAGTTTAGACAGGACTAAATGTTAGACAGTGAAGCATTGTTTAAAAAAAATCTTTTCTAAATATAACATTAACTATTTCCTTTTATAGATAGAGAGTATCAACTTTTTGATTTATTGAGAAAGAGTTTAGAAAACATTGCCTATGAAATTTGACTCTCAGTAGCTGTTTCTCTGGAGGCTTATGTAGCATTGTTTTAAAATTCTTCAATACCATATGTTAAGGTTTTTTAGTTGATGCTTGCAAATATTCACCAGTCTTCCCATCTCTTTGAAAAATCTTTATCTGAAATTTTATTTCTAAGAATCAGCAGTAACGATACTGACTAGAATTTTTTTAAAGGGAGCACAATACCTGCAAAATGGACATCTTGTATTTAAAGCCCTTACATATTGTTCCTACAAATATATTGCTACAGTAAAAATGAAATGTAGTAAGTTTACTCAATAAAATCTATTTTCCTGTACATTCTTTTATGTATGACTTTTTTGTATTTAATGCTACATATATTACATCACTTATTTTAACAGTTATGTATCAGCAAATATAGCAGTAATATACAGATGAACTTCTGTCTTAACAAATATTTCACCATTTTTACCTACCAAATATAATCCCATACTTTAGTATTTATGCATGACCTGAGCAGACCAGTCATTAATCTAATAGTATACATTGGATGACATTGTCAAATTGCAAGCTACTGTACACTTAACCACTTTACAAATGGAATTATTTCCAAGCATTTTCTGCGTATTTATTTTTTTAGGCTTTCCAGTACCGCTGACTTTTTTTTTTTTTAATTCAGGCTCTAAATATGTTTTATTGAGCATTTAACAACATATTAAGAGCTAAGAGGTGAATCCTACACAATGTTTTAAGAACACAACTTTAAAAAAGTAAAAAAATGTACAATCTCATGCTGCATATTTACATATATTATTTAAATACTATATTTTGTCTTTCTTCTATCCATAAATCTCAGTCTAAAGCTTCTTTTTAACATATCATTTTATAAAAGAATACATTCAACATATCTAGAGCTTGCAAAAATTGTTGGTTTGTTGGTTTGGTTTTTTAACTCTCTAAAACATAATGATGAGTAAAAGCTATCTGTAAAAGCATCCAGGAATTGTTTGGATTACATGAGTGATAGAGGGAACTTGGGATCTGCACTTGATTGTGCAACTGGTTTTAAATCTAGTCTAGTGACAACTTAATGCTTAACACAAGACTGCAGTATAACAGCAGATTAAAGCATTTGTTACCATTAGATCTTATGTGCTATACAGTGACAAACTGTACCTAGAGTGAGTAGATTTCCTTTCTCTTTAAAGACCATTTAATATAAGTCAGGTGATTTGGAATATAGGAGAGAAAAGGGATTAGGAAAATAACATATCTTATGGGATTCAGCAAATGGAAAGCTTTACATCCTTGAAAAGATTATAAACAGTGGTTGAATAAATGGTACGGTATACTATGTGCATCAGGAACGTCATATTTTCCCACTCCCCACAATCCTTTGAATAAAAATATCTTTTTCACGTACATATACAATACCTTTTGGGAACATTCAGTACGAAGGTATCTACAAATGGTTTCCTTTTCTTTTTCATTACTCTACGCCTTTCTTTCCCGTTTTCAGAATCACTTTTCCAAAGTATATAGCTTATATTGTTCTCTCCCTCACACACAGTTTTTTAAATATACAGATATATTTTACCTTTTGTTAAATAAACCTTTATTTTCTTTAAGACAGAGGCAATGAAGCAAATGAGAATTACTGTATGTGAAAATGGGAAGCAATTCCCAGAGCAAAAGACAAAACAGAACTATACGAATAAATGAGGTTATTGATGTGGAGTTGGAGCTTTTAACTGGGGCTCCCGGTTTAAATAGGTAGCCCAATAGACCAAGTTAAATATTCCAAAAAGCAATGGGAAGGCTATTCTTGATAGTCGATCAATTTTACTGACGCTGTTAAAAGTTTTCTTGGGTTCTGCAGGTTTTGTTTCTGGCTTAACTTCTTTGGGCTCAATTGTTGCACTTTTAGCAATGGTTGCCAGCCCAGGGTCCCTTGCAATATTAGGGGTGTAGCTCGTAGCTGCAGCTGTGTACGTGTTATTTTTCTTAATGAGAGGATCCTTCACTTTCTTTGGCTGAAGAAAGAAGAAAATGTTTTATTCTCACTATCTTCTCAACAGATAAGATTATGAAAAAGCACCATAAAATTTTGCACTTAATCAAATTTATACCACAAATTGTAATAAGCTGTAAGAAAGAAGTTAGCATCTGGATACATGACTCATGCAAAATATTTAGGTGAAGACAAAGACAAAATCATCCATCTGCATTACTTGTATTGGTTAAAGCAAATCAGATGATGGATAAACTATAATGAGGACTTTTGCTGATAGCTGATGCTTATGCTGTCGCTTATCGACAAAATTACCTTTAATGGTAATCAACAGTGACAAACCACTCAATTCAATATTCCCTTAATCAACTGTGCTTCTTGATCAGGACAAAAACTTTAAAAGACACTGAGTTTCTTAATGTAGCATTCAAATATTAAGACAAATAATGTTATATGATGCATTCTAACACAGTTAATACATAAAAATATACAATAAAAATATCATATGACCATGCACTAAAAGACTGGATTATTTAACAAAATGCAAAGCTGCTTCTTTTGATTCTGTTCACCAATGGTTTACACCAAAAGCGTATGCAGTATGGAATAGAAACTTAATGTTCTTGTTTGAATGTTATAATTGGATCATAATGGCTGAAATGTAATTCCACATACAGGGACTTAAATAGCTGTATGATTTTTACATCCACCTACCTAAAGCAAGAACGTATTGAAAATCTTTCAGTGGAGAACTTATTGATCAGAAAAAATATCTAGATTTTTCCCCTGGGTCCTTATGTTTTCTAGTATTCTACTTGTGGGATCTACTTGTAGGAAAAAATTTAAATTTTGACATCTGGGGTTACCAGTTAGAATTCAACCATCCCTGTTGCAGACAGCCCAAACCCTTCCTGCAGTCACTGCACAAGGATAAACATAGAAGAGAGATGTAGTGGGTCATTAAGGAGGCGTAAAGAAAAGCCTCACTTTGCTCCAAGTTCCTCTGATTACGAGAAAACAACAGATAACAAAAAATTCCCAGGAGCTTAGAAAATCTTTAGGCGGTGTTTGCCACAAGAACGGACAAATGTTATCCGTTTTATCCTCTTGGAAGGAAAGAAAAAAAAAGATATGGCTAAAGAGAATATATCAGCAGAATTGATCTATTATGTCATTTCACAAGATAGCAAAAATAATTCTCTGTTTTCAAGAAGCAGCTGTCCCACAGAGGCAATATTTTTTTTTAAAGTAGTCACCGTACTTTTTATGACTGATCAACTATAGATTAATAGCTATATAGACCACCCTGTAAGGGGGCTTTGGTAAAAAGTTCTTGTTGAAAAGGTGAACATTTCAGGGAGCAGATAGGCTCCTGCAGGACACTTGGGAATGTGAAGGGAAGCTGCAAAAGCATCGGGGCAAGTGGGCAGATGCTTGTCAACACGTGGCTTGGAGCCCCACGCAGGAAGGAAATGAAGGCTGAACTGTTAAATCTCTGCTACTTAGTAAGAAAAGGCATTCACATAATGACTCTGATGTAGAAGCTCTTTATTTCATTACAATAATATTCAGCTTAGCTTGAGGCTAAGAAAAATCTTCAAATTGACTTAGAATATTTCTGCTGAATAGGAGGAACAAAAAAGGTTGAAAAAATACTCAGAAAAGAAAAATGATGATGTCAAGAAGATTTTTTTTTTAGTTGTCTCTCCGTTCTTTTCCTTCTGAGCGGGAAGGCTGCTAACATGCTTGCTGGGTACAAAGCCAGTCCTGTTTCCTTCTCAGCCAGATACTCAAGTGAGCAGCAATAAATCCAGCAGGCAAAGAACCACTTCACAGAAGTCTCAGAGGAGATCCTTACTCTAGATTTAAATGTCATGAGGAATCTGATCCACAGAATGCCCTGACACCAGTCAGGGTCTTAATATTTCATGTCAAATTCAACTTTGTGAAAAATTAATATGACAGCTAATTAGAGCTCTAAAATTTTTTAAGCTGCAACACTGTTCACCGTTAGTTTGCCTTCCTTGCCTTTCCTTAAGTCTGCAGATAATGCACTCTACCAGGTACCACTATGTCTTTGCTGACTTACATCAAACGACACATAAAGACCCTTATCTGTTGAGGAATGCAAAGCCATAAATCTTCCAATGTTTTAAAGAGGTTTTGAATCTTGTGTTTATATTAGTGTGTTTTTTTCCTGAAAATGTAATTTTCTTTGAAACAAATGAAATGGCTGAGTATAGTAACTATGTTACAAGGTAGGTTATAATAACAAGGCAATACTTAACATTTAAGGATTTTGTTCTATTAATACAGCCCATTTTTTACATCATGGACATAGGAGTACAACAAAGAATCAAAGACATTATTTTCAATGAAAGTATCATCAGTAACTGAAAACTCAGTATTCACCAGCAGTCATGCAGCTCTTTACTGTAAGTTTGTTTTTTTAGTTCACTCATTTGTTCTACAATACTTTCATGTTAGTTGTCATTGTGTAAATGTGCCAATTTTATTTCTGTTTTCTCACTGACTTATCGCAAAAAAGAAAAAATATTTATAGGCATACATTCCTGAATTAAACACATATACTGGCATATCAATGAGTAACATCTGCTCCTCCAAGTATTTATTCTGCTGAATCTCTAGTCTGTGATTGTTCACAGTAATCAATTAGGCAAGTTAATACTCTCTTTCAAGACCTCTCTCTCTTTCTCAAAAAAACAAAACAAAATAAAAAAAAAAACCACCACCACCAACAAAAACCCAAACAAACAAACAAACCCAAAACAAAACAAATCACCAAAAAAACCCCAACCAAAAAAAGCCCCAAACCAACAAACAAACCCAACCAAATGAGCTTCCTCACAGAAGCAGCTGACGTGGTAACTCACAGGAAATGGGAAACTTTCTCTTTCATCCCCTAAATGCCCTCAACAACTTCTTGATGCACTTGTGATTCACAGATCAGGTCTGATCCCAGACCAAAGGGAGTCGGTGTGATGTCTCTCTATTGCATTCAGGTACGGATCAGGATTGCACACTCCCAACACAACTGTCAATCCTTCCCCCAAAACAAATCCATTTCTCCTATAGACTAAGAAGTAAAAATAATATTCCTACTTTTAAAAAAACTGGGAAATGATAGGAGGCAAAAGAAAGGAAAGAAGAAATCCTGCAGTGATTTATTTGATCATGATCACAGAGCAGTCCTCCTGAAGTTCATGTTGAGGAGCAGCATGCTTTGGAGACTGCCAAATACAGTAGCCACAGGATTTTTTTCTACATTTATACTGAGGCATCTACATTTTGTCTTGCTCAAACACTAGAAAATTAATTGCCCTTCGTTAAAAAACAAAAAAAAAATTTTCTTTCTGCTCAGTCACACAAGTCAAATTCTCAGTAAAATTTTTAGTTATTAATACCATTAAATATCATCTGATATGTCAGAAGTAGTATTTAGGTACTCAATGTCTAAGTAATTATTGTTTATCTGTAGAAACGCTGTGTGCAAACACATGAGTAAACTCTTTAGGAATAATTACTTAGTATTCTAAATAATAAGAATTTCTAACGGGCTAAAAAAAACCCATATAGTGACCAAGTATGACACAGTATGACCTGTTGGAATAGATATTAAGTGGTGTTACCTTTTCAGGAACGACACTTTTGCCATCCCACGCGTAGCCTCTCTTTGTGAAGTAATTCACTGTTGCAAATTCGATGAGTGCAGAAAACACAAAGGCATAGCACACCGCTATAAACCAATCCATAGCTGTGGCATAGGCCACCTTGGGGAGCGAATTCCTTGCACTGATGCTGAGAGTAGTCATTGTCAGGACAGTTGTTACTCCTGCAAAACAAACAGTTTTAGTGTCTTTAGATCAGTGGCTATATTTTGTGCTTCATTTCTCAACTGTTACAATAGGCGGGAAAGCCTTGTCTTCACCTCTAATTCTTACAAACTTCCCCACTTAAGTTCTGTTGCTAATTGAGGATATCAGATTTCAACTTCTGTGGAGGTTGCAGGATCTTCAAAACATCTTTTATACCTTTATTCTTTGACATTGTTATAGTAGAATAATATTTTTAAAGTTGGAATGGAAATAATATTTTGAGTTGTGGCCTGGATACTACTTTTTGCTTCCTGTTATTTGGAGAATCATTGTGGTTCTTCCTTATTTGTGCCCTGTGAATTGTACTACAAATGTAATAATTTAACATTTTTCATCCTTTCTTGCAACAGTTCTGAGATATTTAGATAGAAAACTAAAAAACTTGTTGTTTTCATTCAGCTTATTTGATATATGTTCCTTCAAATGTATACTCAAATATACCAAGCTTTATGTGATATTACATTTATTTGAATTGGTGATTTTACAGACTGCTGTCTCTTTATTCACTGATGCCCTGAAAACAGCAAAGAATTTATGTAAGAACAATGATAATGTAATTTGCATTTTTGATATCGGAGCTTCTCGCTGCTGATGAACCTTTTCCCTTAGCTGGACATAGAGAACAAGCAGGACTGTATTGAACGCGCTCTGCCTGCAGCTGCTTGAAAAAAAAAAAATCTACAAGCACAGGCTAGACATTTACATCAAATCACATGTCCACAAGTTACCTTGACAACTGCAATGTCATGTATTGAATGTGTCTTGTGAGTTCATCTTTGCTGCTAGTGTTAGTGAAAATGTGCAGTGGTCTAAAATAGGCCAAATAATGAACAATGTATTTACGTGCTGATGTAAAGAGCTTGAATTATTAGTGCCTAATGAGGAAGCAATTTCTCTTCCCTGAGAGACAACCTAATCTTGTCTTTGACTCATTACTAGCGAGCTTATGTTTTTCTTACATAGTAGCAAAACAGGATTTATAATTTCTATTACCTGTGGTACTAAGTGAGCTAAAAGATTTAAGTTGTGCTTCTGTGTGTATACACATTCATGCAGAATTTTCTAAAACGTTGTTTTACTGCCATTAAGAAATGAAAAAGCTATCTTGATACATAATGGTGGAGTAAACACAAGACTATGTACTACATAATTGTTTTCTAAAAGGAAAACTTTCAGAAATGTGTGCGTTCTTGAGCTTGTGAAGATAGCAGCTTGAACATTGTGCAGTATTACATATTATTCATTGTGAGACTGGGAAATTTTGTTCTCCATCTAGGGACAATGAAGTATAGCATTTCAAACTGATCATCGGACATTTCTTTTTAAATGGTGTGTGCCAAAAGAAGTAAAATAGTCACAATTTTAATAGCTTTGACTATAGAGGCCCGTAAAAGTCACAGGTTAAGTCTTAGTTAAGTTGATGATAAAAATCCAGAACCAATTTTAGATGTTAATCTAAACAGTATTATGTAAATCAAATTTAATTATACCGTGGTCTAAACCATTCTTCTGTAAACACACATCTCTATATCAACAGGAAGCCTCTACTTGGTTCATAAGGTCTAAGGCTATGCAAGTTGTGATTGATTTCCAGAGGCAGTGGGAAACTAAAGCACAGCTGTGAAGAGTGCCAGAAAAGGTCAACATAAATAGCTCTTGTTCAACAAGAGCTTCAGAGTCTGTGTTTCTGAACATCAGGCCTTGTGACTCCCTGGCTTTGCTATGGCCAGTGTAAATGGATGGATTCTCTTTGGCAAAGCAGGAGGGCCCATCGCGTCCCGCCCCACCAGTGTCCTGAGGCAGGAAAACTAGTGTAAAAGCCAACTCGGTTGTATGTCCTTCCACCACCTTCTGCCAAAGGTCTTCACAAAAAGACTCGGTCACATAGCAGAAACCTGATGTTCTAGTTTCCTTAACTGAAGATTTGTCACATTTTTTTTTTTTTAATTATGTACTTGACTTGGATTAATATCTCCAAAGAAAATGCTAGGTTTTTGTTTCTAATTTTAAGATAAGCATTTGCAAGCAGTGGTTAAAACACTAGGGACAAACTGTATAAACTTAGAGTCCTTTAGATTGCCTTCCTACTGCATTCATTGAGTGCATCTATTTATCACTGTAAGCACAATAAATTGTCACTGATTTCAACAGGATACCTTTAGCAGCAGCCTGGAAAAGGGATTGATGAAAAAGATTTTTAAGATAAGAATTCTCCAAGGGCCTAAAGATGTCAAATGACCAACACCCATTGATAAAAGGCTTTTTGACAATCCCCACCATGACTGTCATTGCCATTGTCAGAAATGTTTTATTCATATACTTACTGTTTTGCAAAAGTTGAACTGTAATAGATTGCTTAAGATATTTTCAGGTCACTTTTTACGATCAGCTACATCTTCACAATGAAATATGTTAACTATTGTGTACTGCACTATGTCCAGGCTCATGCTGTTCTCTAATACCGTGTTACACGTAACTAGTTTTACCATAAAATTTCTTAAAGCTATTTGGCTTATGATTGCTAAGCAGTTTCTAAGTCTTGCTTACCAAATACAGTTCTTGCTGGAACAGATTCTCTATTAAGCCAGAAGGACACCTGTGACAGTATCACTGTCATGATGCATGGCAGATAAGTCTGGATGACAAAGTAACCAATCTTTCTCTTCAAATGAAAATGTGTAGTCATAACAACATATTCCCCTAAAAACAAGAAAAACAGGAACATTAAAGATTTTATAAATATACAAATTAGAGGGCTTTATGGGAAGTATTTTTTCAGTATATTCACCCCATTTAAGAAAAAACAAACCAACTCCTCAGATAAAATTGGTTCAGCTCTGAAAAAAACATTTAATAAAGCAGGTTCTGAAGTTCCACTAATAATAAAAACTAGACAGTTCTGGGAAATGCTAATTAAATTTACATCTTTTCATCTCTGCTGAGTAGTGAATGAAAGTCTACATTAACTGGTGGCTGTTTAGGCCTCTTGTGATGAAAGGTCTTATTGCATTAGAAGATGGAAAACCACTATAATATACACATGTAAACATCATATAAAGGATAAATCAAGACAGGCACTTAAGTGTTTCAGTTGGGTCAGGCTTAAGGTGTAATTCTTGATGTGACTGTGTCTGCATTACTGCTGTCTGTGCTTTATGTACTCTGAAGATTAAGTGTCCCTGTTCTGCTAATTCAGTACTTTACTAAATGATTATTCTCTCCTGAAGTAAATGGACAATGCAAGAATAATATAGAATATTTTCATTAGCACTAACTTTTTGGGTGCTACAAAAACATGAGCTGGGTATTCTAATTGCAATTGAAATGAATCTTAAGTATTTATATAAGTTTATAACCTTTTCCTGCCAGAGTACAGCAAATAATGCTTCAGTTTCAGATCATTATTTACATCATTGAAAATGGATTTTGGAAAACATTATATTCTCAAAAGATCGTAAAACCTATTGTTGTGACTTTTTTTTTCCCAGCAGATTGATTCTTCTTATTATGCAATAAACATTATCTTAGGAAAGAAACAGGTAGACATGTAACTGAATGGAAACCTCTGTCTGGATTGGAGATGACATGTGAAATTACTGTTATTCTATTTCAAAATGTAGGCAGTTGGAAAGAGAAATTTGCTCTTGTACAGGAAAAGCTTAAATTGGATTGAAAAACTACGTCTAGACATTGACTGCTTATGCACTGAGCATGTCAAATGCCCTTTTCTGTAATTCAGAATCTAGAACAACATTGATTTGAACAATCTTGCTCAATGTATAACCCTGAGGAAAGCTTATAAATAAAATGTGACAATACTCCTGGTAAGTTTCTATAGAAGAGACAGTAGCAAAGGGGGAAAAAGAGAATCAATTATAAATTGAGATGTAAAGCAAAGGATATACAAGAAATTTTTATTCAAAAAGAGGATGGAAGAAGTAGTATAGTGGGCATTATTACTTGAATTTTGCCCACCTTTCTTTAACTTTCACTGAAACCTTCTTTTCCTCTCTATAAGTTTATGATCTTATAAAGGGTGCCAGCCTTGGCTAGAAGAGCCAATAACTTAATTTTATCTGCTAAAATATGACGTGGGAAGCTATTTTAATGCAATCAGATATAGAATGCTCACAAGAGTATGTCAGAATTAATTCAGTGATTGTAGATGGCAAACTAAGAATACAGAGTGAACACACCACTGTACGCTGAAGCTTTATTTAGCTGCTTAAATTATCAAAGTATTTTTAACCTCTGGAAAATGAGAATAAGATTCAAAGCATAAAGGCAATTAAAAAGACAGGGCTTACTCTCATCTGTGAAGCATTGCAGCAGCTCTGAACTAGAAGTCAGCTAAAGGTAATGCCGTGAGCACTGAATCAGGCAAAGTATAGGTCTAGAATAATGCCTACAGTTCAGTTACAAGGCAAAACATGTTTTTAAGTCTCCAGAGTACCAATGGACTGCAGTCATTTATTAGAAGATAGTAGATCTTTGTTGAGATTTATTTAAATAACTGCAGGACATGAAAGTACTACAGTTGTTTATTGAATCTTCAGCTTCCCACAGTTTATGGCTTTCTTTAATTGAAAAGCATAGCCACATTCATGACAGCTGTTGACCGCTGTCTAACTTCCCAGCAATTCTTCTGTAATTCTGTTTTTAAAGGTTTGTAATTCAGCCATAAAATGCCCTACAAGCTAAGATTTCAGATAGCTCTTAGGCAAAATGTTTCCTCTATTCATAGTGTCTGATTATTAGGCTTTCACGAGTTGTAGCTTATGCATCTTACATTCTCTTATCTCTTATTCTCTTATCCAAAGAAGTTAGGAAGAAAGATATTTCTATTTAGCTTCCTTGGACTTCCTAAAGTCTTCTACAAATAACTGTGTTGAGCAGATAAATTTGTTTTTAATTTTATTTATTCCATGAAGTTTAAATTAGTTTATATGTATTACACAATATGAAGCGTTTAAGAGTGGTCACACAATTCCTTAATCTATATTAACATAATGTTTTGAATGATTGTCCACATTTGAATAATTCCACTTCTCTGGAAGAGTTTGTGCCTGTGCTCATCACTTCTGTAGCTGCAGTTTTTAATTCTACAGTATTTCATAATCATTGAGTCAAATGCTCAGGTGGTGTAAGCTAACCTGTGTCCTTAGAAGAAAACAGTTGATAATTCAGTAAAGTTACATCAAACCTACTATTCAGTGTTCTGTAAACTATTTGTAATAAACCCAGTTTATCACATCAGCACCTAAAATTAATGTGTGACACATCAGACATCAGGTTTGAGGTGGGGTCTGAGTTTTAGCTATAGTAATACTTTTTCTATCACTGTAGGTAGGAAGTAAGGCTTTCCTTGCCATTTATTTAAAACAAAGTATTTCTCATTTACTACTTATGCCATGTAACTCAATAGAAAAACTCTTAAGAACAGCATCCTCTCAGCAGATTTACAGAACATCAGAAAAAAAAAAAAAACCCAAAACATTTTAAGTATAAATTCTGATGACTCTCAGGGCAAAGCAATGTTTTCAAGGTGGCAAAATAATTTTATGTAAACAGAAACTTGCACAAGCCCTTTAAGCATCTGTTAACATGCTTACAAAAAAGACCATTTTAAACACTTTCTGAGTCAATATGAATCAGTAGTTGGAGAGTGACAGGAATTTTACATACAAGTGAAAAATGGATGACTGCTTATGCAAAACAACAGCAACAGTAATTATTATTTCATTTACTGAATACAATTTTTAAGCTTGTAGTACCTGCACATCGCATTGCCAGCATAGATGAGTAACTATGCTATAAAAAGTTTTAGTCTTTCAAGATTCTCTTGTCATAAAAAAAAAAACAACAGTATTTTTAGTTATCTTGTTCTAGATCCAAATATAAGGATAGCAGATGGTCTACTAGCAAAGGAAGAAATTAAGGAAGGAAAAAAAAGGACTTTATGGATTCACCAAATCATTTAATAATTTTGAGAATGTTTAGAGTAACCCAGTAACACCCAAATTCTTGGAAAATATGTGTCCAGAATTCCAGACAACTATAAATATAAACTTAAAATTGCCCTAGATGTTGTAGATTCCTCTAATGATGCACAGAATCAGCTGCACAAGAGCTTAATTTTCTTGCCTAATAAAGGTACTGAGAACTCTTAAGTGAAGTTTGTCTGCAATTCGTTTCATCTTTTTGTCAGATGAATCATCAACCACAACTCTGAAAGTAGGGAGGAGTTTCATAATTTTCATTACATATGTAATATCTTTAAACCGAGATGATCAGAGGACAAAAATGGGCTGGAGAAGTCTGCTGAGACTAGTTGCCCACCTACCTGAATGTGAAGAAAAGTGATTATTAACCACTTCTGATCCTTACCATTATTTTGGGGAAGGCAAAGCATTTTTCTTTCCAAAGTAAATCAAGAAGAATTTTTCCTTCAGACATTGAATTTACAAGCAACAAATATGTTTCTTCCATGACTGTATATTCTTAACAGGTAGTAATTAAAGAGGATTCCAAGTTTGGTACTAAAAAGATTCTTTAATGGCCTTATTTTAGTTTTGATAACCATTCTATTTAGTTCTTTGTAATGTTTTTCTGCACCTAGACAACAGCACCTTTATTTCAGCAAATATTAATTATACTGTATTTAACTTTATAGACAGGCATGGAAAAGAGTTTCTTAAGGTAGGAAAAGAAGGCAGAATTCAAATCTGTGAACTATCATGAGCAAAACAACTATTTTTTTGTTTCTTCATGGAAACGTATGAAGAATTTTTACAGTACTTATGTTTGCCTTCAGTTCTGAGGTTCTGTTTAAAAATCTATTATCTGCCTTTCTTAACAATTTATAGGGTGCTTCTCACTTTATTTTCTAATTACCCTGAACTATATCTGGTATCATCTATTTGGTTTAGATATGTTCCCCAGCTTATGAGTCTCTTCTGATTATCCTGCCACACTTATTATGCATCCAGCAAGCAGAGAATTGGCGACGAGTGCAAAAGGGCAGGCACGCAGGTTGCAGAGGTCTCTCTGAGTGAGTAGCTTCAGAGCAGCAAGAGCAAAGAGTTCGAGATCCTTGCAGTTCCTCACAAATCCTATCGACTTTTCAGCAAAGGGCAGCTGGGGTGAATTACTGGTGCTACAGAAGTCAATGGCAACATTTCTAGCTGTGGCCAGGCCAAGAGTTCTCCCCTTTTCTTTTCACTCGTCCGATGCACACCTCTGTACCCAATAATGGAAGCAGTGAACCTATGGGACGTTTGTGTTGATATTGCTCTTATGTAAAGTCCTTATTACTGCCATCCCACTTCTTTTACAATTACATCAACTGAACAGAAGCTTCCAAGCAGTAATCTGAATATTCGTCCACTAGAAACTTTCGTCTGTGAGAAATTTTCTTGGCTTAATAGAGCATATGAATATATTTTGCCAAGATAAATAAAACATTCAGACATGACTTAGCCTTCACCTTAAATTGGCTCACTTTTCCTTAAATGTTCATTGACTTTATGAGTGACACATTAGAAAGTTTTGTTTATGCAGGTATAAGCGTACTTCTCTAGTTCAGTCACAACATCGGGTGCATTCAAAACAATACAACTGCTTTTCCTAATGCAGTACTTCTTTTGGTCCATTGAACAATCTACCCAACATTTTGAGCTCCTGTTCATGCCCAATGCTCAGGGTATTATTGTATTTAGGTCTTCGTGCCCCTTCCAAATTATTTAAAAAAAAAAACAAACCAAAAAACCCCAAAGGTTTTTAGCCAGTTTCAAGGTTGCAGGTGTATAATACTATAAATGTTGGCTGTATTTCTATATCTCATTACTAGTTTTGAAGTTAAAGCTGGTGTTAGCATTGAGACACCTAAATTCTGTTTGGATATTCCAGATGGTTTTTAATTTGATGGTATATTTTTTTCACTCTCCTTGAGAAGCTATATGCTCGTTTTTAGCAACTTACTTCACTGCCTTCAGGAATATGATCTTTGAGGATTCATATTCTTGTACTATTTTTTTAAGCTTATATAGTAAGCAGATAATACAATAAGGATATGAGCAGTGCTTCTTTATCATGTAAATTACTGTTTTTTCTGGCTAGATCTGTCACTATGGGAAGCTTTTTAATTGTTCAAATATTTTAACCTCTGGTTGTAGTAGCAAAATAATCCCAGGATATGTTATCTTTTCAGAGTCACATTTTCCTAACCTGAAGCTCATATATTGCAATTTACCTCTCTCACTCTTTGGTTGGTGTATTTTTTCTCCTGCTATAAGTTATATTTTGGCAGTTAAATATGACCCTTCCCAAAAAAACTTTTCTCACAGACCTGTACTGGACTGAACAATTCCAGAGTCCACAGTTTGTCCAAGTAGATCATATTGGTTCAATCGAGAGCCGTCTTCAGCCACAACCACTGACCTTGCTGGTTCTCGTGTCCATTCATACACAACTTCTGCTCTGGTATAAGCATCTAATTTAAAAGAAATACATTGCATTTCAGCTTTGCACCTTCTATTATAATATGGCTTTATCATAACAATGTTTTAAACAGTAATTTGAATATTAAATTTTCTTTAATTATCTGTAGAAACACACAACTGGAGCTCTTTGTCGATGGTAAATATAACTGATTTTATAGGTCTATCTATATGATAATTAGCTAAATATTTGCTGTAGGGCTGCATTCAGGTTGGTCCTCAATGGCATGAAAATCTTTCTCTCCCTTACATCATTCCTACCTATGTAAAATCTGAGTAACCAGAAGCAATAGTGAGATGTGGAATTTCATGGGCATGTGAGCGCTCCAACTCTTTTTCTAATTTTTAACTACTATCAAGAAAGATGAGCCCCAGTCTTTTCAATTTGCCATAGCATGGTGCGTGGTGTTGTCTGGGCCACCGTAGGAAAATAAGTCCTTCTCAGAGCGGCTTCAGTGATCTTCTCTTCATCGGTCTGGTTAGAGCCAGAGAGAGCGTTTTGTGTTATCCTCCCCTCTCACTGTCCTTGCTGTGTAACAGGCACAGCAGACATTTCTGAGGCTGCCTAGGCTCAAGTAAGTTTAAATCACAATTAATCTATTCTTTTGCTTTGGTTATTTCAGGGAAATGCTCACACTCAGTTCACATTTACTTGAGTCTTGAACAAAGCAAAAGAAAAACACTGTGGGCTCTTCAAACCTGAGTAGCCTAGTATGTTACACAGATAATTCAGTAGCACACTACATATGCCATCCAGGTGTTTTGCGCTGTTACTAGTATGTTATTTATTTTAGGAATCAAACTATGTATAAATATTTTTAATCTTAGTCCCGTTGTAAAATTCTTCTGTGATTTTGTGTACTCTGGAGTCTGACAGCTCTCGCTCTGAGCAGTGAGGGTGGGAGTTAGTTGTCTACATAGAGTCATCTAGTGTCATTCTTCACACCTAAGAGTATCTAAGACATGTATGGGACTGAATGTGTGATCAGAACCTACATAAAGCTTGCACCCACCAAAGGCAGCTGGAAGCCAGATGGGACATTTTAGGGCATCTAAAATGACACTAGACTCCTACCTACAGAGTGAGATTTTCCCTTTTTTCAGGACTGGCAAGTAAGAAAGGAAAAGGAGGAATCTGATTCAGTTGACCTCATTTGGGAGTTAGTAATTTTATCTTATCAATGTAAGAGAGAACAGTTAGTAACTGAAGAGGTGGTGTTGGATGGAGTGTGCTGGTGTATCAATTGCATGGCATTTGATCCTGCATTATTGATGTGGAAGAGTGCTTTTACCCTCAGACTTCATACTCCCCAAACATATGTAACATATACATAGCTTTTTGGAATCAATGGTAAATGCAAATTTATGTGTTAATAATTCTGACCTTACAAATAATGGCCACAGTAAGTACAAGAATTGTCTTGCTAATCTAGTAACTTAAAGAGTGGCAATAATAATTTTTTAAGCATTTTACTTGTTCTAGAGCATGAGAGTAGTTTGGAAGAGAGAAGACTGATTTTCTGAGCTGCTGAGAACCACTGGATTGGGTTAGAGGGAAGGGAGTACACTCATCAGTGCTGGAAATGAGTTTGCCCTGCCCTGTAACTGCCAGATTTGGTGCTCTGTTTAGCTTCCATCCTCAGCTTCTAACTCAGATATTGCATAAGTAGCAACACAGCCTTTTGCTCCTATCACTACGGCTTTCCAGAGTGGCCTTAGTTTTAAACTGACAGTCAGATTTTTGGGGTAAGAGTTGAGGAGAGCATCTGCCTTTCTGATTTTGTTTTACCAACATATGGCTTTTTGTTGTTCCAGAATCTCTTTAGCATTTGTCACATTGAATTTCCATTGGAATAACCTCTAGCTTAAGCTGCTATTTTGGCAAATCACTTTAGCCTTGGAGCTGGGTCAAACATTTATCGGCCTCTACAGTGTGGGCAGTCGGTGGGAGACGTGCAGCTCCTCCAGTATGAGGCTTTTCTGAATCCAGCTCCAAGAAGCGATGAGTACCAGTGGAGGACATGGAAAAACTCTTATCCAATTTAATTCAAAACAAACAGAACTGGACATACACTACCTTGGGGAGCTACTGAGTGTAATAGTGTAGTCTGCACTTAAAGCATGGCTTTCATGAGAATTAAATGTCTTTTTCAGTAAACTTTTCAGTCTATTAAGATGTTTACAACGAATTGCTTTAGTTGTTTGACAGCAATGTCCCAAATGTATGTAAATATGATTCCCACTGAAAAAGTGGCAATTAAATGTAAGAACTGTTCTTTTTCTATGTACAATGGCAAGTCCCATTTTCACATCTTGCTTGGGTCCAGCCATTTGTCCTGTAGGAGATATTTATATCTATATCAATAACTAAATATTGAGACAAATATTCTGTAATCTGACAATTATGACATATAATGTGATGAGAAGGAGGGGAGAGGGTCCCAGCTTTAAGGCCCTCTTATGGACAGTGAATTCCTCATGCAGTGTTTGCAGTAAAACCATGTTACAGAAGGAACTCCTCCTTCTGTAGGGATCCCAGATTAGAAGCTCTCCTGAATTTAGTAGGGGAATGCAAAGTTTACCTGAAAACTCCTTGATTTTGTCTCATGGCCCTTCCCAGCATTTGGAGTTACTTGTTTTGCTAGGTCCTGTTTAGGACAGCTGGCACAGTAGCCAGTTAGTATTCAAAACAAAAAATTAATGAAAATAGCCTGTAACACATGACAGACCACACCTGCACTCTGAGCTTAGAATGCCAGTTGTCACCTCTAACTTTAGTGTAAGAAATGGTCTTTCAATCAGAAATACTACTGATTTTTTCATTTAAGAAAATTATGTCTATTATGATAATAAATATTTTTTTTTGCAGGATAAAAAGGAAACCAATTTAGATATAAAATATATGCAGATACACTTACATGTCTTTTTGCTATCTTGTTTTTACCTTGTGATGTGGTTCTGGAGTTGTGTTCAAATCCATGTTATCTATCCCTTTTTCATTCATAATTTCTGCACCTCTTAATCATTTAATCGAGGCAAGATCCTTAGTAATCTGGAAAGCCAAGCACTTGGTGAATGAATAGTACACTGATCTGGGACACAGAGGGCCAGAGAGAACTCCACGTAGGAAAGGAACTATTGTTCAGACTAGGGGGTGTCTGGTGTTCAGGCTGTGGCTCGATGCATGGATGTGTCCTATCAAGTCTACAAAAATTCAATCTAGTAGTTCACATTTGATCAAAAACTGTTGATGGTTTAACTTTGCATTAGCAGGTTTTATGCACAACTAGCCATCTTCCCACCTCCCAGATCCAGCACGCAGTCCTCATGAACACTTTAATGTGCATTTCAAAAGAAACTCAATCCTGCCACCACTCCTGATCAAGCTGAGATCTCAGGCCCACAGATCTGCTGTTATTAACCAAGAACTCACTGCAGCTATTTGCCCTATTATTAGCTGAAACCAGGCTTCCCCCCCACCCCCTTCTGTTTCACAGGAGACTTGGAAAGATTTATTGGAAGTGCTATAAGAAGACTCAACATTCAAGGAGTAAACTACTCTTGTCAGTTATACTCCAAGTTTGTATGAGCTTTTTGTTCTCTAAACCTTATCTAGGAGGCTAGTAGCTCTTTAAAGACAAAAGATCAGTCCTTTCTCATGGTAAACATAGAGCTCTTCAGCCCAAAGTAAATTATCGCCCTGTCTGGTAACATGTGAAGAATGAATTGGGTGTTCTGTTTGTTGACTTCTAAAATAGATCAAGCCACTAAGTACCCATTACCGGTGAAACGACCCATTTCTACTAGAAAAAAATAGCCACTGAGGAAACAATTTGTACACTATTACATCTTCCACACGTTTTATCTTCCTTGTTTGTGTTGAACCAACCAGACTAAACAGCTCTTCACTTTTCTTTCTTTTT
>VYXH01012224.1:279471-403473 GCA_013397275.1 Burhinus bistriatus | reverse complement strand
TTTTTTTTTTAACTTAAAGAATTGAAGGGGGGGGCTATATTTAATTTTTAAAACTATTATGTTTAGCTAAGTTTGAAAGTATCAGTATCAGATTGGTTTTTAATTCAAATTAAAGTTTTGGGGGAATTTCTCAATTTACAGAAAGCTTTGTCAGTTATTAGACTGATTTCAATTACATTACATTTTGTCCAGTATGGTCTCTAATCTAAGGTGACAAATGCTGCAAGTGTAGGACTTTGTTTGGAGATTTGTGAGATTTTTCACTTCCAGAACTGTTGCATTGTTGTAATATGAATATTTTATAATCTTAGGCAAAATTTTGTTTGAAACATGCCAAGACTATGGTAGGGGAATTGTTTTCACCTGAACCAGTTCAGTTATCCATGGTCTGTATTACTTTTCTCTAAAATTGATTTTGGGTCTTAACAAAATACAGCAACTATAAGATTAACAACATTTTTTATGTGACAAACTACTTTTCTAGATGTTTAGAGCACTGTCGTTTTTCTCTTGTGGATGTCCAGGCATGACACTGGAAGATATTTAAGACACACAGAAGAGGTTCATTATATTAAATATAAATATATATAAGAATAAAAATACGACCCTGCAAAAAAAGCGAAAAATACACAAGATTAAAACCTTGAGGTTTTCTCAGTTGCAAAATACTTTTGTAAAGTGGCCTAAAAAGGGAGAAACCTCAATTTAAAATAAACTTACAGCTTCCAAATTTCAAGGGGCAAGCATGTGCATCCATAGGAAAGTCTTCTAAATGCATTGGACATTCTGCTCTCACAGTCAATCTGTAATGGATTAATGAGCAAAAGGACACATTTATTCTAGTTTCATAGAAATAGCAAATAGACTTCTATTAAGACACATAAAATAAGTATAGCACAATATCTTTTATGTGATTAATTAGCAGCTAGAACAGGACCTGAATTGTCTGGCTGTGGATGCTGAGGGGCACAGCAGTGTGACTGGCTCTGCCCCTCTACCATCTTTCACTGTACAGCAGAGACATGCTCAGAGCTCTAACTTGGCGTGAGGATGAAAATCTATTAGAAACTGAAATTGCTTCCTTACCATCATTAAATGGACCCCCTCTGGATGCTCAGACATTTGCTGAAATTATTTCATTGCTATCAGCTTGGGTGAAAACATGTTTCTCAATAAAAAGAGATTAAATAAACTAGAAAAAGTCACATACCACACATCAGCAAGGAATGAGCAATAATACTTGAATATTAGGTAGAAGATTGTATTAAGGCACTTGCAAAGGTGAGCAAATAGAAATGGTTATGGTCAAAAAAAGAGACATATGTGAACTATGTGGTGCCAAGATAGTGTTCCTGTGGATTAAATCCCTAACAGACAAGCATTTAGGAAGACAAGAAAAATTGACGAGGAGTTGTATAACTACCAGCCAAGCAGATTCTACCATAGCCTAGGCAGTCTTGAAAGGTGTTGCAGAATAAATTGAATATATTTGACAGGCTCCCAAAAGCCTGGAGACTTTGTTTTCTCCAAATACTTGTACTGCTTTTAAAAACATTTTTAAAAGAAAACTCAGTGTTTGCCTGCGTACTAAGCTATCCATCTTGACTTTGAGTCCACAGAACCACTTTATACCTTGTTTGATTCCATGGGAGACACAAATGGCGGGATGTATAGCTCTGTAGGGACAACATACCATTTTTTCATTGTTTAATTTGCAGTCTTTTAATCCATGAATATTTCCATGACTGTGTATCATCATTATTTCAAAAGGATTTATTTAACTCCTCTGTTGACAACCAGATAGCTAAAGTTCAGTTATCCATGAAGAGAATAATATATTTCCAGTAAAAGTGGTGCCAGCATAAAAGTCATTATTTCTCCTAACTTTCCAAATGCTTTACTGAATAGTTTTTCTTGTCATGAACGGAATAAAAAATGTCTATTTTTAAACTGTCATCCTCTGTATTCCCAAGCACAGGAAACACGAATTCTGTGTGCATCTGCTAGTTCTTAGAATCTGCTTTCTGTAGGATCTAAAGATTAAAGACCCTTGTACAATCTAGTAGTCTAGATTGTATTAAACTCTCAGGCTTTACTATACTTTGCTGGTGGAATCCTTGAAAGCAACTCCAAATTAAGGTCCTCTGCAAACTGATGGATTCCTAATACTTCTAGGTACCTTTTTAAAACCAAGCATTAAGACACATCCAGGGAGTGTAAAGGTAGCTCAGCAGGAGGAGAAAAAAAACCCACTGCAAATGCCTCAGTTTGTCCATGGCCTATTGTGAATATAATTACAAAGCAGGAATCAAATTATGCTCAAAAAGGAAGCTGTTTCCTGTTTGGAAAATATGCTGCTTTAACAAGATAAATTGTCAAACTAAATGAAGGATATAATATATTAGGGCTCACCTCATTGTGTATAGCAATGTCCCATCCTCTGTAATTCGTAATAGCTTATTTGGCATCGTCATGTTATGAGCCACTGACTTCTTTCCATTGTGGAAAAAGGTATCAGGTGTCCAAATTTTGCTGGCCATTAAATTATTTAACCGGAGAACAGTCATAGGTCCTTTGAATTTTAACCTCTCATCTTTCCAGCTCTGGCGGAAAAATACATCTATAGTGTATTCCTACATCAATTCAGAAAAAAGGGAAACACTTATGATGCCATATGTTGCAACATAAGAACTTGAAAAATATATTCTTACCGTTCCCTAGGAGCAAGATGACTATTAATTAAATTAGTAATTAGCAGAACATTTATTCTCTATATTACTTACATTGTACCTGAAGCTGTTTATTAAACCCTTACAATATTATTACTGTGTTCAACAGAATAAATGTTAGGGAAAATATTATATCAAAAGTTAGATAAGAATTTGAGATATGATATAGTAGAAACAAAATAATTCACCCTTTTCTCACTATTCCTTCACCTTCCACAAAACTGTAATTTGAAGCTGTAGATACGTAGCCAGTATGCGTAGCTCAAGAAGACTATGTCTCTTAGAAGAAAACAAGCCTGGTGAGGCAGGGCCTTAGTAAAGCCTTTTGTTGTAAGTGTCTCATTAAGATAAACATGTGGCCAACCTGCAAGAAGTTCACAGTTCACTAAAATTATGTGGTCTGATTTACAAGATGTGCAATGTTTTATTGAGCCAAATCATTGGACTACAGAGAGCACAAGCCGAGGATGGCTCTGTACTAAGAATCGTAGTTCAGTTATGCAAGGATGGGACCAATAAGGAAGAGAAGCAATGGCTGGCTCAGTGTACATGGGGAAATCAAAATAACCAACGCCCACTACAAAATGAAAGAATTATTTGTTACAAAGCAGCAGAAACAAAGTTAAGAGGGAGAGGGTGAAATTAGAAAAAAAAATGTTGAAGTATTATACATAAAATATAGTTGTATGTAGGGTGAAAACGTGCAAAACTCCTGTGGATGCAGTATTGTATAGTATTTTCCCAGGGAAAAGTTCTACTCTGATATGAAAGTCCAGTATGGAATTATCCTGCTTCTTCCATCATTCGTGGCTATGATATTGTGATAAATGTCAAAAGTAGCTATCCAAACACTGTTCAAAATTACCCTGAATTATAATCTTTTGGCTGAGAAATTGAACTATTGCTGAGATCTCCTGCCAATGGAGATGGCAGATCTTGAAATAAAGGAAATTCCTGTGTGTGAAGGCACACACGGCTACAAAGAAAAGAGCTGCCCCAAGGAGTATGTTAGTAAAGAGAAACATTCTGGAATGAGTATGCAGAATCCTTAGACTTGTGATTTTTCTTTTAACAAGCGGCAGCGTTCCATACAGCATAAGCACTTGTGAGCTGTTTATTATGTGTGCAACTATCAGCATGTAAGAATGGTGATTCTTATTGGTGGTGTGTTTTTCCTGGTTTTAGGGCATGAAATGCCTAAATAAATTTTTTGTGGACATGGAAATGTTGTAGTTCCATGAGGTGGTCTTACTTTGCGTTTGGGTTTTTTTGGTTTTTTTATTTACTTACATCCCAGACCTGTGAACCGTTTTGGTGCATACTTAATTGAATTTCCATTTATTTAACCACGTGCTCAGTGAGCTGCTGAAGCCTGGATTTGTTCAGCTCCAGTGACAGCAGTTGTGCACTTATTGCCAGCTACTTGCTTCAGAATTTTGCTGGGTTGGGGCCTTAGGTTGAACGGTGTGCAAAATCTTGTCCCAGGTGTGCAGCAGAATAGGAAAGAAGGAGGTTTAAAATGAAGTAGATGGCATTAAAATGTTGGATTTCTTCATGTTTTACTAGCTCCAAAGAAAATTTCCTCCTACGCACATGGGAAAGGTAAAAGACATGCCCAGAAGGTGACATCATTTCAGTGTGCATGTAAGCCATTCCCTTTTTATCTCTGTCAACTGCAAAGAAGGAGGTGAGTGGGAGGTGGTACAGGTTGAGAGAAGGGAGTCTGGTTCTTCACTTTATATGAACACAAGGTTCTTATGCTGGAAAGGAATAAGGAGTCTGAGAGATGTGATAAGGTACCTGACAGCATAAGACAAAACTCAATTAAAAAGGAGCTGACAGGTCATGCCTGGCACCGACTGAATCTTTCGCTGTCCCAGGCTGTTGCACCATATAGGATGAATTCATTTTGGCTGGGGTTTCTCAACTCCTTAGCTTTCTCTACCCGCTTTAACGTGTACAATAATTCACCTCAAATGAATTCTGACAGACAGCTGCTTTAAGATCAAGTCATCACATACTCTGATTAGAGCTTTCTTCTACAGGAGAGTGCCATGCAGAACAAGAGAACAGAAGTATTTTCTCCAAACCACGTACTGTAAGAGCGGTCTATGTGCACACATATGAGGGAGTTGAAATTCAGAATAAATTCTCCATAGCGGAGATTCTTCATTCCTTAGTGTGCAGGTAAAGAAAGAAGATTCCTATCTGCACTTTGGTAATAAGTTGTATGCTATTGAATATTTATAACACTTTGACTTAAATGTTCTCTAATTTACTCATCGGATATCTCTCTCTGGAGACTGTTTATTCACAGGGTAAACCACACTGTGGTCTACGTCAGATAAGGTGCTGTACAGGAAGAGAGTAAGATAGAAATTCGTTCCTGAAGAGCTTAAAGTACAGAAGTAGTGGGAATGAAGGTTTGCTGGAAAAAAATATTCTGTCTTCATGAAAAAAGTTATTTTTAAACTGCTTCTTATTCCAAAAAAACAAAAAATTATACATCAAAAAATTGACAAAAATGACAGTCATGCGAGAGTAGCCAGTTATCTTGATTAGTTCAGTCCATCATCTGAGAGACTGATGAGTCTTTCTGCCTGAAAACCTGCAAAGTTCTTCCAAAAAAAGATGTTTTTATTTTAAAAAGTCTTTTTCTCTCATTTAACTTTATTCACAGTTTAAGAACAAGCCAAGATATTCTCTATATAGAATAACAAGTTATGTCTATGCTGTTCTTAAAAGAGTGTATGGAGAGTGGGTAGGAACACCATGTACTCCCTGATATATCAACCTACTATCTATGTAACTGCCTCATTGGATTCCTGCAAACAGATGGTCTAGGTATGCTGATGTCTCACTGTGGCTGTAGTTTCATAACATATGGCGTCAGCTGGAATAGCTCATTCCCAGTTCCCAGCCATCAGTCCTGGGCTCAGACAGCAGTGCGTTGTTCCCTCAGTGTGCCAGTACAGCTGCTCGTGAGGCCTCCCTGTGACTGCATCCCACAATCCAGTCTACGCTTACTGTAAATCTGCTCACCGGAGAAAATTTGGGGTAGCCCTCAATGATGGTGTCTACAACAAACCTGTAGTATGCATAGAGGACTCTGCACTGAATGTACATTGAAATTAATATAAACTTTATATTCTGGTAAGCTCTTCATTTTATCTTTCTCTTTCTGTATCTGATTTCACACTTATTTCCTTAAGCAAAAGGGTTAGCGTGAGTAGGCTGCACACACAGTACTTTTCAGGGGAGGCGAGTAGGAGTTTTACACTAAATACTTTTCTGTAATTCCTTAGTTTTCAAATTATATGAACACCTGTCTGTGTGTTTCTTGGTCACACACTTTATTAAGAGAATGATGAATTCTTTCTCCTGTTTAACTAAGTGAAAATCAGGAGCCAGTGTGCTATGAGTTTTTAATAATTTTTGAGGGTTTTTTTTGTAGGTAGTGATCACTTACACTGTAGTAATTCAGCTATGCTGAAATATAGCTGAATTCAATCATCTTTTTAAAATATACCTATTCTATTTCTGAAAGTAGATTATTTTTGGCTTCAGTATTTTATTCTTCCTTAAAACCTAAATCCCATACAAATATCAGTTTGTGTCCTAGGAATGTCAAAATAGCTTTACTTTCTACTTAATAATTAAATCACCTGAAACTACAAAGTATAAGTAGATGCCGAAGTCCAAACAATATATAGTCCCAAGTAACTCAGCAGGCCTATCAGTTACTCTAAACTTATGTCTACATGTGGGAAAGCATCCATGCCCATTTGTTTATTAGATCACCATTCGTTATTGGAGTTTTCTAGTAAATCTGACACAACAGAACAAACAATATCTTAGCCAGCTGACTTATGGAAAACAACTCTGATAAATATTAATAAAAAGCATACATTCACCCACATATATCTATCACTCTTTTTTTGTTCACCTCCCACAAGCATCTATGTCCAGCCCAAAACTTTCAATTATGTTAATTTTCAGGAAATTAACAAAAGATCTGTCCCAAGAAGACAGGTCTCTACAAAAATGGAGCAACCTCAGATCACCTACAAACTGCAGCTGCTACAGTTTTAATTCAAAGACTATTTAACAAAATAAAATAAAATTAAAAAAATTAGTTTTATGACCGTGTTTGAAGTTTTCAGTTTGTCCAGTGGTGATTGGTTACCTATTTCGAGGCAGAAATGGGAAAGCAAGATGACGTGTTGTGCTGAACCAATTAACAGAACACAAACAGTGGATCTCAGTGGTCTCCATCAACTTTTAATCCAAGGAATTTCTCCTCTTTTAATGTATAATTTATAGTAATAAGTAGACATTGTAATTTCACAAGATTATCACAGAACAAAAAAGCAGAAGTCATTGAATGAACTTCTTCACAGTATATATACCAGCTATTTCCCCGGATTACCTTTCCATTGTACGTCTTCTCAGCAGAATGACTGGGCAAAAAGTCTGTGCTGCCCAAGCTGTTCTTCCTCATTTAAATATCATGGCCTCAGTTGCAATTATAAATTTGACTGTAGTTTTATAAATGCTATTTTCCAACCAATCAGGAAAATGCTGTCTTTGCATAAAATTCATTTAGGAAAATAAACTATCTTGTAAAAGTTATTTTCTCTGTTATTCTGTCCCTTAACATTGTTTTGAGTAGTCAGAAACTTGTGATAACCTGGCGTTTAAGGCATGTCTACAGTTTTAGTTCAAATTAAATAACTGACAATTTTGTGGCAAGAAATAGAACTAGTTTCCTTTCGTGTGAAAATTTTTTTCTCTTTTTTTTTTTTTTTCATCTTTCTTTTGGTTAATGTCTTCAGCTTAATGTAGCCAGCGACAAGGTTGAAATGTTTTCTTTTCATTTAAATTAATGAGGATGTTTCCAGCATTCATTCTAATGCAGGATCCAGCAGATATTAGTAGCTGCAGACCAGGCTTTCCCTGTCTATAGCAACCTACTTGTGAAGACCTCATTTATATGCAAAATTTAAAGTACCTTATCTGTATTTTTACACAATTTTTAATACCTCTTAAGACCAGGGCTCACAACATCTTCCTTCAGTTTTCTGAACTTCTCCATCCCCTGCAGTTATCTAGCAATTTGATTTTAATATTCATTCCATAAAGAAGTGACACTAATTCTCTCATTAATCTTCTCTTCTCTTTCAGCAGCCAAGATCTAGGAAAGTCACTTCCCATTGATCAGTAGCTTTTAATATAAAAATACAGGTTAGACTGTATGGATGTCACACTGTAGGCATAAGTGTTAATTGCATTTTAAGATGATGATCTTTCTCGGCAAATTGGATCACTGATGTGCCAGCAAGGACCTGAGCAATCATTCTTAGAAGAATACAGATCCAAACCTTAATGCTTTTCATAATATATTATGTAGCAAATATAAGGTCTGTTAAAACACATTATTAAAGTCACTGAGGCTGCTAATTTCAGGGCACTTAAGTGCAGTCACAGCTAGCAGGAATGGTTGCACATAAAAGCTGACAGAATTTTGGAATCAAGAGTTTAAAAAAAGCCCAGCCTTAAAAGGAGTAAATAAGTTATTGCACAGATCTTTCATCCTCCAAATTAAAAATACAAGAGAAAATGAATGCTGTAGAAATATATGCCATCACTTACCATATCATGGTCTGAAACAGGCCCAAAACTGGTGACGAAGATGTCAGTCTTCACTTCAGTTACACGCTCTGATGAAGCAGGAAATTAGGACAGTGAGTGTCTATCAACAGTCTTCATTACCTCTAACCACTACCAATTCTCACAATAAATAGAAATATTATTGGCTTTGATTAGCCATTCTGAAATCGGTCTACAATACAGTCCTGATAATTTATTGCTTATAGATGTAATTTCACAGTCAATATTATCAGCAACAATTTTTTTATTACAGTGTTTCCACAGAACTTTTTGAGACATGGTTTGTGAGGCCACAGTACAGCAGCCATAGTTCCCCTGTTGTGTTAGTCTTTTCACTCTTTGACTAATAAATCTTCTTGTCTGACAATATAAACAGTGCTGAATATTTTACACAGTACTCAGAAATCTCATTGGGTACTCAATGTTTCTGGGCAAGCTGAAAGGAGGTCTCTAATAATTAACCCTGGGCTTATGAATTATGTATTTTGTATTGAGACACAGGAACAGAGAAGAAAGAGAGAGAGAGAATACATTACGGTGTATAAAAACATAAAGATATTTTATTGGCGTGAGTTAGAAATAGCTGCATTACCCTTAACTGCAATAAACAAAAAGGAGTTAAAACTTTTCCAAATAAATATCAGCTACACTTCTCTACTAAAATTTTTGACTTATGTATAAAACTTTTAGTTTATAAATGTTTTAGATTTCTTTTTAAATTGACATGGGCACTAACATTAGAGTTCCCTTAAACTACCAAATTTGTTTTATAGGCCTTAATGATAGATTAGTATAAATAATAACTTGGAAATCTATAACAGGTACATAACACAAATTATATGTATATGCCATACCATAAAGCTAGACTTCTCCATGGTTTCAAGGATGTACATTTGCTCCATGACACAATGCCCTTGGCCACTTCGGAAGAATCTAATGATTTTAGTGGTCACAAGTGTTGAGTCTGAGACACCTAAAATTGTGCTGATCTCCAGAAAGAGCCAAACATCTGGCTTCTGCAGCTCTACTGTTAAAAGTCGCTTTGAGAAACGCACAAGCTTAACCTCCCCCCTTCTTCTCCTCCCCCTCTACACACACACACACACAGAGTATCAGTCACTTCTCAACATAGTGGTATTTTCTAGGCCACACATCACAAAATATTCACCCCAGATGGCATATGTCAAAACAACTCTGTAGATTTAAATATGGCTGTAGGGAGTAACACCACCTGGAGGCATAAATCCAAACAGTGTTGAGTGGACGTCACCCCATCAGCTTTCAGAATTTACAGTGATGTAAGTCTGAATACATTTACTATAGTGCTATACAAGCCAGCGCGGAGTTTTTGGTAGAAATGTCAAATATTAAAGGAGTGATAAATTTCTCAAATAACTTTAAAAAAAAAATTGAGAAATTTGGAATATTAAAAGTAATCCTAAAGAAAAGAGGCTAACAGAAAAGTACATGTATAGTAAACAAAAGTGATGCAGCAGGCAACAATTTTCATAAGACTAAGAAACATATATATGTAGCTATCTGTATAATGTTATTTAGATATTGCAAAAATAATTAAGTTAAAAACCTAATTTAATACAACCCTGATTTCAAAAGACTTTGGACTGTTTAAATACCATTTGTTCCATCTGACAAGAAAGTTCTCACAGAAGAGAAGTGAAATAAGGCATCAAGGTTAAGCAGACAGTAACAATATACATTTCTGGATCTGATGCAAAAGTTCTAATGAGAATCAGTGTTCTCCAATGCACGTACAGGTTTTTCACTTTCATTCAAAAAAGTCTACAACTTCTAAATATATATAAATATAAGCACTTTAATATAAATGTTTAATATATACACAATAAAATATCTCATTTTGTGAGACGGCAATAATCAAGATGTAACATTGGATCTGATTCTACAGTCATTCTAGTAATGCACTGAATGATGCTTGTATCCTGTTAGCAAGTTTAATTCAAAAATTAGGTGGTAGCAAAAGTAATCTCCAGGAGTCATTAAAAAAGTTAAAGGATGAAATTTCCAATGTATTATTTATAATCACATAGAGTAAAATACTATGATGTGGCTGAATTGCCTAATAATATTATTTTTGTTCTTTATAGCTGTCTCTGAGACATGTACAAACTACAGTGACTATTGACAAAAGCATTGGATAGGTGAAATTTCCTCCTTGGCTGTCCAGTGAAATTAACGTGTGACCTTATTGTTTACAAGCTTTTAAACTGACTTAAAGAAATTTAAGTATTCTCTTGACATCTGAGCGGTCCTGGAGTTAAAGAAGTTCACAGTGAGAATTTAACCTTCTATTACTGGAAGAAGCATATGGTTGTCGACAAATTGCGTGGCTTGGAAAAAAAGTATTCTCTCCTTCAGCCCACCATTTTCACAAAAGTTCAAGAGGCTGTGATCTTGTACGAAACAGCTGGCAGAAAAAGATGGAGATTTCATAAGGTTTCTTTAAGTTCCAGCTACTGAATCACCTTTTCTTAAGACTGAGAAACTAATATTGTCATGAAACCTATCAGCCTTTTACATATTGAAAAGTGAAACTCAAATGAGTCTCTTAAAGATTTTTCATCCTCACTTGCCATCTCTGCATCTCCTTTCCATTGGGGGGCACTTCCGCTGGTGTCATTAGGAGACAGAAGATGCTAGAAGCTCTTCAGGCACAATGCATTCATCCTTTAATAGTGTAAACTCAGAGTCCCAGCTCTGAGTGAGCCTCTAATATAATATAGCTAACTGATTTACCTTGCACAAACACAGAATATGCTCTTTGAATCAGCAGCATATCATGTAGTGGTATCTTGAATTCTAGTTTTGGGAGACATGGTCATAGTAAAGAGGTTGAGGCTTAAGGAAATCACTTTGAGGACACAAAATGGAAACTAAAGGCTTTGGCAGTAAGATGGAAGATTTCCAAGGGAGTGGAAAAATGAGTGATGGCTTTCATTTCTATATAACATTGAAGATAATTCAAGTGGCATGTGAGTCATAAGTAATAATAGAAAATTAAGATTGTGAATTCACAAGAGATTGTGTTATCTTCATACTGATTATACTTTTGCAGAACATCTAATCCTAAACCTAGGTCTCTTCCAGTCCAGATAAAACCACTGCACACACCACCAAATGACTTCTTTTTTCTTTGATATGTACCTTATTTTCAAGAGCAGTGAAAAAGTGTCTAAGAACACACAGAAAAAGATTAGCCCCTCCAAAGCCATATGGAAGTTTTGAAATTTTTGTTTACTGTTTTACTAATTAGATGATTCAACTGTGCTTTGTTACGAGCTTCAGAAGTTGTGAGTCACTCCTGCACAGGACATGTGTTTACTCATACAGTTGGGATATATATTTAGAATCAAGGTTAACCACGTTCATTTTGTAGCTTGATTACCATGGGAAGGCTTAAACTCTGCTTCAGATGCTCAGAATGCACTTTTCAGGAACCTCCAGTCCTGAGCTTTATTCAAAACCTTCACAATATCCCTAGGAACTAGAGAAAATTCTAAGTCATTGAACAAAACAAGCTCAGGTCAGGAGCTGATCAGACTGCCAAGGATTAATCCATCAGTTGTAAAGAGATGTTAGCCATGTCTCTTGACTATAACATCTGTCTCATGAACCAGGACAAAGTAATACAGGAATACCTGTAGAACATGTAACAATTCCAGTAAAAAACCCCAAGGAAATTATTAATGACTTAGCAGTTTTACTATAAGGCAACCACAGAGTCCAAGTAGTTACTGATCAGCAAAACAGCAACTGAGTACCACACCTAGACACTCTGGAACACAGCCTCAGGCAGCTGATCCACATACAGCTATGAAAGCACCAGTCAATGTGAACTATTATAATTTTACTGTTTACAACTACTGCGTTTTGTTAATGATGTTAGACTAACGTAAACTCTCAAAATTAATAACAATAAATATTTTGATTTAAACTCCCAGGGAGCTCATTATTGCTAGAATTGTGATTGGATTACAAATGGAGAACAAAATAAGAAATATAGATTTATTTAAACAGCAGGAAATAAGCCTATTTATCATAGGAAACTATACATTAACTGTTTCCCTGTCTGACCTGCTGGTATTGGAGCACAAGGCTTATTTGAATTGCATATTTTGGTGGTCTAAATTAATTCCATCTTTTTTGGTAATGCACTTGTTCCTCTTGCATGTCTTGTGTAAGAGTGTGCTATAATTATTAAAATAGAGAGAACTTTTCCTAACATTTTGGATTAAAGGAATTTATATGTCTACATAGCGTACACTGTTATTACTAAAAAAAGGCATGTAGACTAATGACCCTGGCTGCATCCTGTGAAGTATTTTGATTGAAGAACCACAACAAATACACTCATAAGAAATTTGTGCCGCTGCTTTTGTAAAAGTAGAGATGAAAAGGGAGAACAGTGAGCTGTCCTGTGATTACCCAGCTGTATTCTGAGCTGCTATGAAGGGTTTACTGAGAGCTGCACAGTGTCATGGTAGCTGTCCCCATGCCAGTTAACAGCTCAAAGCTGCTCATATCCTTCCTACCTCCCTACTGTTGTATTAAATCCATTTTCCTAGGGTCTTCTATGGCTTTTTACAGTTGCCTTTACATCAATGTGGTGCCTACAGAGTGGAAAAGAAGACCGAAATTATCCCTTTCAGTTTTTACAGAGTTTCTAGTCCTTCTTCACTTATAGAATTATGTGTAGGGGTCTAGTATAGGACGGTCTTTTCATTTAGAGTAGAAACATTTAGCTTTAACTAAATTTTTATTGAGCATACAGACCAAACCCATGTTTCCCCTAAACTTTAAGTTAGCTCAGATATGAGTTCAAATACAACAATTTCCACTGGAACCTCAATCACCAAGACATAAGTTTATCATATATTTATAGATAATGTTCTTATAAAACTGAATTTTAAAACCTAATTAACGTAATGCTGTCAGGTTTATTTTCCATCACTTTAAATATAAGCACTCTGTGGAAGTAATGAATTGCCTGAGATGGACCAACGTTCTACTTAAGGACAGTCACACTCAATTTTGATAAACATCACACAGAGAGATCAACAAATAGCTTTTGCAGATAGCGTTAAGCAAGTATAATTCTGTTCAATACTGTAGTAATGTTGATAATCTACTTGGGATGATCTAATGGGCATTCAACCCAACTATAAAAGCAAATTTCATTTAGGAAGATTCCGGTCTGCCTAATCAAAGCCACTCTTGTTCTTCTCAGTACTGTATTAAAATAACCTTTCTACTACAAAATCCCTCTCAAAGGGATAAACCACATGTAAAATTATTCTAAGTTAAAAAGTTACAGATCACATGATATCCTTTGGTTTTAGAGAGGAGATCTGGGCACTGCAAAGGTGATAGTTTTAAAAAAATCTGTAGCTGCACCTGGTTTCATGTTAATATATCTCAGCACCAAGTACAAACGACGTGCCCTTCTTTCCTAATGTCCAGTCTAAACCTCCCCTGGCGCAACTTGAACCCTTTTCCTCTTGGCCTATCGCTAGTTACTTGGGAGAAGAGACCAGCTCCCATCTCACTACAACCTCCTTTCAGGGAGCTGTAGAGAGCAACAAGGTCTCCCCTCAACCTTCTCTTCTCCAGACTACACAATCCCAATTCCTTCAGCCACTCCTCATAAGACATGTTCTCCAGACCCCTCACCAGCTTTGTTGCCCTTCTCTGGACACGCTCCAGCACCTCAATGTCCCTCCTAGACTGTGGTGCCCAAAACTGAACGCAGTACTCAAGCTGTGGCCTCACCAGTGCTGAGTACAGGGGCACGATCACTTCCCTGCTCCTGCTGGCCACACTATTCTTGATACAGGCCAAGATGCCTTTGGCCTTCTTGGCTACCTGGGCGCACTGCTGGCTCATGTTCAGCCGGCTGTCCACCAGGACCCCCATATCCTTTTCTGCCAGGCAGCTTTCCAGCCGCTCCTCCCCAAGCCTGTAGCATTGCCTGGGGTTGTTGTGACCCAAGTGCAGGATCAGGCACTTGGCCTTGTTACACCTCATGCAGTTGGCTTCAGCCAAGGAAGGCAACTCAGAACAAAAGGCAATGGCATATCCATTTATCTGAGGAACTTATTTTTTCCATAATTTTCATTGCTTTTCAATTCTTTTAAACTCCTGCTCTAGATATACTGGTTTACTATGAGAGACCACCAAACGTTCAGGTGAATTTTCCTCATTTGACTCCTTCCCACCACTATCTCACCCCTTATTTTGTTCAGGATTGTGTATTTGAAATGAGAACAACTTCTTTATTATTTAGCCTATTTTTGATCACCTGTAGTTCTAGGATCCAGATAGTTCCCACTGAAAATTATGCTATTACCTAAAGGACTTCGCTGTTTATTTTTTCCCATAATGTCTAACATCATTTCCCCTTTTTCAGCTTCAGTATGTTACTCTCTGCAATTCCTCCTCCTTGCATTTTGTAAATTATTATCCTCTCATAGAGTTAATAGGTGTCCTCTAGTGTCATTCAGAATGTTTTTACATTCATTTTGAAAGTTCCATTTTCCAGGTATAAATAACTGTAAATGCAGTTATTTGTCCATGTTTATGGATGGGTACAACAGATGCTATTTCCTAGTGATGTCTGACTAAGTGACTAAGCCCACATATGAAGGAGGCAAACATCTAAATAACATAATTTATATAAATAATTATTGATGAGATGCAAATGTGTCAATGCGTAACACAGTGCTGCCTGTTTCTTTTAAAGAAAAATCAGATTAATTTTAGCCACAATGCCATTTTTTAAATACCGAGCATATTCAATAACTATATTTTTTCCCTGTGGGTCACCTACTCCATTTTTTTATATTCTTGTTAATGAGAAATAATTCCTTCTTTGTTTGACAGCAAAATGCTCAGAGCTGCTCACTTAATTTCAGATATGGTCTTATTGGGTTATCTGATGAATACTAATTTTCATTCCCATACTCTTTATGGATCATACGTGTTTTTTAGTTTTCCTTTTGAAGTGATACCTCAAAAGAAGATCTAAAAAAAGGAAAGGGAGGACTTAATATTAATCTAGCACTGATTCCATGCATGCTGAATGAGTGATTCAAAATTCAGCACCTCTAAATTTTTCACTATCTTAATGCTCCACCTTTTAACCTAGCTTTCCAATTAATACATAGTATAGCTCCAACAGTGTATCTTTGTAATGAGATCTCTCCAGGAGCTTGTCCCTGGCTTCATGGTGCCTCATCTGCCTCACCAGGATGTTTCTACCAAACAATGAAACTGTTCACCGCACTAAGAGGAATTTCGCAAACTTGGGATAGAGAAATACCATGGCGTTTATTTCAAAAAGGAGGAAATTTCTCCTGTAAGTGAGTAGAGCAAGATCAAGATCAAATCTTTTTCACAATTCATTACAATGTTTTAGAAAACATACCTTTTCGTCACTGAATTCTTCATGCATATACAGAAACACCAGGAAGGAGAAACAAATACAACTGACTGAAGAAACTCTGTCATCTACCTTTTCTTCCATAGATGAGAAAGAGAGAAATTGGTTCTCTTTTCTGTTTCTGTTCATGCACAGAATTCTCTTTTCTGTAGGTGTATATATTTGTAAAACTGCACTACAAAAGCAGGGGTCACACAGGGATAAGCAGAGAGTTTTCTGCAATATGCCCCTTTCTGCAGAAGAAAGTAAAGTACCACACAATGTTTTACTTCATCTACTGTTTGTCAGAAGGCATAGAAGGAACAGGATAGACAATTTTGGATAATTGGAAGAGTGCTATGGTGTAAGAAATGGTACACAGGTTTACATTGTGCCTAACAGCGTAACATTTATCAACAATAACATACACGTATGAGGGTCTCTGGTCTCTTAAATTCTCTGATAGTGACATCACAGCTGATATGGAATGAATGAGTTTTAGACCTAATTCTATATACCTAAAAATGCTGTTATGTTGGTAGCTTTCTTACCTTTCCTTTCAGAGTAGATAAAAGTCATGTTCTATATGAAATATTTAATAAGAAGTCATCACCGATTTTGGGAAGAAAAATGAAACCACTGCTCTTCCATAGACATTTTAAAATTTCCAGCAGTAGATCATGCTATAATGGAACGCTATTGAACTTCCAAAACCTGTGCTATATTTGATATCTTGATTTAGATGTCTCATTGGATATTTTTACATATGGAAGATTTCAGAACACATTTCCCCATTATACAAACTGTCAAAATTGAATCATCTTGAGATTCTTTAGATTTAGATACATTAGCAAGAATGTTTTGCAGAGGTGAATTCCAAAATTCCTGAGCAAGCCCTTTGTTATAAATTGGTACCAGAACTTAAAACATTGGTCTTAGGTGTTTGTCCCTAGTTTTTGAAATCTATAGTTTTTGTCTTTTGAATAAAGCATTATTCAACAGTCAAAAGAGTAAATCTACTGCTTACTACATTTGATTTTAAACATTAATTTACTGCCCACAATTTCATTAGATGTGGGATTTTTTTTAAAGTCCTGGTACTCTTAGTTCTAGTATTCAAAGCTGACAAATATAACAGGTAAATTAAATTTACTCTGCTGAACTGACACCATGAAAATATAATATACTTACTAATTTCCTCCTATAGAAGCATTTACATTAAAAAAATCTTTCTGTCAAGAGTAAATTTTAACTGGACTGGATGATCCTTTCATGAGGTATGTAGACCTGTTCTCCCGGTACACCCTTGAAATCTGGCTTCAGAAACATGTATGTAAACACACATACACAAGACTCTATACTGATGTGCTTAGTTCTCTACATTGCAATCCAGACAATGAGAGAAGATCCTTTCCCTGCATCTCCCTTTGTTTGCTCTTCTAGTAACTGTTAAACAAATCATAATAGCTAAAAAACTCATATAAGAAAACACCGTGTGCTCAGATTTTTCTTGTAGACACGTAGCAGACTCTACACAGTTTACAGAGTTTCATTTATTTATTGCCTTCTCTGCTATGTGTATTTACTGTGATATAGTAGCTGACCAAACTGTACAGTTGCATTAATCAAAGATTAAGGAGCATTTATTTCTATGCTAGTCCAAGGGTTTACAAGTAAGCAGGCAAAACTACTGGTAGATGAAAGTAAAAAGTGATTCTTATTTTGTTGTGTATTAGCTGAAATTGCACACAAAAATTTACAGACCAACCCATTTTTAGATTTACTAATTAATACTTTATAAACAGGATTTTATCTTTAGCCATTCTTTGAAGTCAGTGAAGTCAAACCATTCAAGAAGTTGGCTCACAATTCAAGAACTGGTGTGAGATGGTAGCCTCAAACACAAAATAAGCTTACTCTTAATTAGTTTCCATTTCATCCACAGGAGATGGTATAAGAATTCTTAGTGTAATAGCCTGTTCTCCTTATAATGCAGTTCCTCTGAGAGCTATTATATGAAAACAGGTTGAACTATCCTTTGTGGGGTGGGTTGCTTTGTTTTATTTTAGATAAAGAGTCCAAATGGAAGAAAAAAAAACAGACGACATTTGACAGAAGTGAAACCCAACCTTTTCATGCACTCGAAAGAACAAATTTGTGCTTGTATGTTTAGAACTTTCACGTTAATGAACAACGAACTTTTAAGACCCAATTTTGGGGTCGTGTCACAGAAGAACAAATCAAAGGGTGAATGTAGGGATGCTGATAAAGACTAGGCTTTGTAACAACATTTTTATAAAGACATAATTGCTATGTGTTTTTGTACTTTTTTATGGATTCAACACCAAGAGCAGAAGAAAGACATTTTAGCAAGCTGTGAAGCCAAAGAGGTCGTCTTGAATTGCAAACCATTTTCTTCTTCTTTCGGGTATAAGTGTGAGAAAACCGAGTATGTGAAAGACAGAGAAGGCATGGCATTTTTGAAAAAATGGACATTACATATACATATCTATATATACTTTATGTATATATAGAAACAGAATTAAAACAAGTATATCATGGAAAAAGAACATTGTTTTAACTGATTTCTATCTAACGTGTAACCTTGAAAATTATAATACAACACACCTCCCAGTCCTGGCCTCAAGCGGTTATCATAACCATCCAGCAGACGATCCAATATTCTGGTAAATACTGTGGTGTTGTCTTTAAGTTCATCTTGTGATGAGGTTTGTCCATAGCTGAAATACAGAACAGTTAATACTGAAAAACAGTAATCCACCAATAACCTTACAAAACAATAATTCCAAAATCTGTTTAATCTTTCTTATACTGTTTTATGGTCACAAAATCGCCTCCATAAAACAAGATTGTAGTGCTTTATAGGGTTCTTTCACTTAAACATTTTCTTCTTAAATTGCATGGTTTTTGTAAAATTGTAGTGAACTGGTGCCTCTCTATAAATGGTGAGCAAATAGAATGGCTGTTCCTTAATGTTTATCTCATTATTCATTAATGGTTATAATATTCTAATATGTGTTCCTCAGTAAAAGGCTCATTTGTCAGAAAAAAATAATGTGTTTAATTCATAATAGTTATAAAGGTTTTGCATACAAAGAAAGATAAATTATTTAGAACACTGACACTTAGGTACTGAAAACACATACTAAAACAGATTAAAAAATACAGATATGTCTTCTTTATCAATATAGAAGTAAATCAAGTGACTGTGCATTTTCATAGGTCAATATGTAATTTTGCTTTATTTTATTTCCCATTTTCCTTCAGCAATTAGATCTGGAGGAATACCTCCAACTTGTCCTTACATATGTGTAACAAAACCATCTGTTGATATGGAAATCTCTTATGTCTATAAAGCTTCACTTACAGGTCCCTAATGTATATGTCTAACTCAGCCAAAGGTCCTGAAATTTTGCTTGAAAAAGGAAAAAATTAAGCTCTTTGAACTCAGCTACCAAAATCTTACTTCCATCAATACAAATCAGAATGAAATCCTTGGGCTTAGTGGTTTCTGTCTGCTGTAGGTGACATCAGAATCAACCTTTTTCTTAAATCTGAAGCCTTTACCAAATACCTCGTCATAGATGATTCCCTTAATCACAGATTGCAGTTGTCTTAAAGACAAACCCAGTATCGTTTTTTCATTCATTGCTGGGAAGACTTCCATTATAAACATGTGTAGTCATCATGACTAAAAGCAAAAACACTGCTTTCTGAAACATCATTTTGTCACACACATTGCTACCGAACTGGATAAACAGTGCAGTGCCAAAAACTTTTGTTAGTATCAGGTCTAGTCACAAAAGTGATTCTTTCATTGGGCAGCCTGTTATCCATAGGGCTACAGCGATATGCGGGTCTCGGAGCTCTGTCAGTTGTTCCTGCTCTAACCGGCAAAGACTGTCTTATGGGGAATATGCCGTTACATGAAATGGTTTGGTTCTATTAAAATACCTATGAAATTATTTTCCGTAAGCTGCATCAGTCAGACATCCTCTGTGTATCCCACACGTATATTCCACTTGTATCAAACACAGAGAGAAGGAGGAAAGATACCTTGAACATAGGTACTCTGGAAATGTTTCCAAGCTATTTTGCAGTACGGATTTGAATAAGTAACACTACAAATTTAAATGAGTTTCAGAGCTGATGCCCATAGAAGTTTTACTAACTTTTGTTTTATTTCCTTAGGATGTGACTTTGTAGTGAACGATTTTCAGGGTTTTTAAATGCATATAAATTAATCACCGTTTCTAATGAAAAAGACAAAATCTCTAACAGTTTTAAAAAATACTATGGATTTCCTCTAGCTATATCATGTAATTTCACTTAATAAAGAAACAGGTGGATTCACATATATTTTTCATACCTACAGATGCATTTTAAGTCATAGGTGTTAATATTTTTTTCTCTTATGCTTCCTGTACGTTACCAAATAACAAGATCTCCTACTGTCTCCAGTGAGCGTTATCTTTCAAAGGATCATTCCTCATACTCCTTATATAGAAATGCAGCACAGGACTTTTCACTGGATTAAATTTTATATTAACACTCACTGTCAGGAAACAAGCTACTGTACATACATATCTGAAGGATAGCAGAAGGTCATCAGGATTAAGGTGGCAGAAGGATACAAAAGCACTTCAGAAATTTTAGTGGTAAATAAATGAGTATGTTTGCAGAAGAGGCACCAGAAAGATGGACTAGCGGCAGTGCAGTCAAAAAAGATGTGATACGATACACCGCTTCCATTCTGGGTGTCGCATTTGTCAGTACCCTTACCTGTTCTTCCCACCATTTTATCAGAGGTAAAAAGCACCGTTAGGGCTGGGTTTCATTGACATATGGTCACAACAGGAAGAATGTGAGCATTTGTGTACGTATAAAGTATACTGTAACTCCAGAGGGACTGTGATTTTTCACTCAAAACACACAAATTAAAATAGTCCTAATGCTGGGTTTTTATGACAAGAATGATATGGAAAGACTGTGTCTTTCTGTATCAGACACTTTATCTAATTCATCAATTGTTTTTTATAATAAAGGAGTAACAACACTCCAGAAGAAAAGGCAAGGGAAGTTACTATGACAAAATGGCTTTAGAAACAGATATATTTCATATAAGGTGTGTACATTTTGAGGAAAAAGTGACTGTATGCGATTGCGTTTTCATATTAAACCACAGTATATTAAAAACCTGTGCACTAACTCCATCTACAGGTCATTATAATAGTGACACACCATATAATTTTTAAACACTAGTCCAATGTGTTTTAATTCTCACTTTAAGAATGCACATACATACATTATAGATATAATAAATGTATGTACACATATATACGTACACATATCTATATAATAAACATGCTTTCACAAAATTCTCTAGCTAGGCCTGATGAAGTAATTCATGAATACTTCAAATCTCACCTTTCTTAATATATTATCAAAATAAAGGTATTTCTTCTAAAATGTCACATTTATTCAATACAGCAATTGTAACATGAATCACCCGCTTTTATTCTTTTTTTTTTTTTTTAGAGGAAACACTTGTGCAGATGAACCTTCACCCCTTTGCCCACTCCACTCTATTTAAAATCTTCAAGGGAGCCAGAAGGTAAGTTTATCTAGAGCTGCAAATGCATAAGGAGACACTATGGAGATCAAGGCACAAGTACATCTTTAGGGATCACTGTTGACAATACAAAATTTCTACTGCTTTATGATCATTAGGTAGCATTATTGACAGGGCATTAATATTTTTAAAATAGAGAAATATATCCCTGAGCCTTCTTAAATACCTTTACTGAATTTTGAATTGCAGAGAGTACTTCAAGTATACTCCAAACTGCTTTATAGTCTTTACTTAACCTACTAGTTGGTGGATGAGGCATTGTATGATTACAAATTGTTCTTAATACTAATGTTATTTTTAGATTTCAACATCTATTCCATAAACATTCAGTGCAGCATGGTCTTTCAAACATAAACTGTTACGGGATTTGAGCCTACAAATTCTTCTTTGTCCCAGCAGTCTCCCTTCACCAGCAAGGTCTACTTCAGATTTGCAAAAACAGCTGCTAAGTTAGGACACAATCTTGAACCAACCAAGAAGCGAAAGTTTTGCCTCTGCTTGCAGGGACAATGAAGGTACTAAATAGCACTTAAATGAGATGAAAAACCCCTTAATTACACTTTTTTTCCCCTCTAAAGAAACTTGTATTTCTGAATAGTCATTATGTAAGAGGAGAAAGGATTGCACAGGTGTTTGCGAGGTAGTTCCTTTCAATTTGTTTCAGAAAGCTTTTGCTTTTTTTCTTCACGATACTGAAAAAAAGATGTTATGCAAACAAATGGTAGTTTTCTTTCAGTCTTCCCTTAGTTAGATTTAGCTGGGATTTGAACAGGGATTAACTTCCTCCAATACACTTAGTAGTAGTGCAGCTCACGCAGTATTTGTCTTATAGTGCTATATTAAATTAAAGGTTCCTAAAATATGTTGGTGCATTAAAAAATATCTCCCCACCTTCTTTCAGTCAATGCGTTCAGAAGGAGGCTCCAGGCCCAGAGGCAGTCACAAAGCACCAGGAGTCTCTTCATGGTGGGCTCTGAAACTAGAAGGAAAATAATCATCAATGTCCCCTATGTTAAAACAGGTACTGTGGACAAAAATGTCTGATTTTGGAAACTTTTGCAGAACAATTTCATGTCAGGCAATGACCTCACAATACTATAGCTCATGTCATTCGGAATAAGGGAACACGGCCTCGGCTGTCCTCCTGTTTACCTTCTACTTTTAGACACAGAAGCTTGGGGTGGGAATTATTTCAGGGTAAGGGTGTGTTCTTGTTTGCATGAGTTAAAGCTGCTGTCCTCAAACTCTATGGCAATTCTCATTCAGTTTCCTCCTGTGTTGAAAATGTGACAAGGCACCTCCATAACATTTCCAGATAACCAAGTGTAATTGTTTTTTGTTGGACTTCAACCAGCCTGAGTCCTTCCAAACCTCTTGGAAGGTGTCAGTGTGTGGTAGTGTGACTGAGGAGAGTGGTGCTTCCCTCACAGCCACTGCTTTGCTTTGATGTGGTGGAAGCAACTTTCTTCTACAGATGTTAGTATCCCCCTCTTCTCCAAAATACCAGCATCAGGCAAGGAGTAAAATGATCAGATTCTGACTCTGTGATCTGCTGCTACATATGCATGCTAATATTTTTGTTGGGCTAAAGGGCACAATTCATAATCAAACCATGTGCTGACAACCTACACACCATCTCCTAAATCTCTACTAGTCTCTGATGGCTGCTAGGAAATCTCTTTGCATTAGGAGCCTTCTCCTTCTCTCCAAATGTCTCCTGCCTTCTCTCCAGACTTCACTGAGTTACTCTCAGTTTGCCTTTGAGTAAAAAGTAACACTACGCAGAAGGTTTCTTTCGCTTTCTAATAAACCATAAAATACAAAGTTAGCCGATATTTGTGGAATCAGTGTTCCAGATTCAACTGATTGCTCAGGAGATGCTGCAGGTCCCTTTACGTATCTATATACCGTGTGCTGGAATCCAGTTGATTTTTCGTATTCATTAAATAAGGGCAACAAAATATGAAGCCTGTATTTTTCCCCAATAGTGAGTTTTTTTAAATGCCTGAGAAAATGAAGCACTGCCCATGGAAATGTTGTTGTACCTTTAAATAAAGCTACCCCAATTCACTGCACACTCTCAGGGACAATTGAAATCAATGAAATATCATTACAAAGCGGCATGTAAGCAATGAGATATAATTAATGCATTTATAGGCAAATGATCGGCAGATAAGCATTGAGTGGGGCTGAGCTAATCTAACCGGATAGGAAAGAGCTGGATGTGACAGGAAAGCATGGATAAAGATCTTCAGGGACGAGACTGCATCTTAACTTGCCCTGTGATCAGCCCCCTTACAAAGGGAAAGGCAACATCTGTGGCTTCAAAAATCGCCTTCTCCCGGTCCTGCCAACTTCTGCCTTTGCAAAAGGCTCCTCGGGATAAAGAACGGAAAGTGAATTATTCTGAACTATCTTGATCTGTTGAGCTCTGCGCCTGTTCCCCCTCCCAATGCCACCCCCCGCTTCAATAAACCCATACAGGCACTATAAATCCTGGAGAAGGAAACTTTCTTGCAGCTGGAAAAAGCAAATGTTAACAAGGACTTTCAAGGAGCGTTGAACACCAGCAGTCCCCAGCCCCTGGCCTCCCCCAGTCCGCACCGCCTGTGAAACCAGATCTGGTTTTCCCATTCAAAATGGGAGAAAGAGCCACGCTTCTGGGAGATTTTCAGCAGCTCCCATTGAAAAAAAAAAAAAAAAAAAAAGGAGGGGGAAAGGGGGCATTTTGATGCATTTTTGACCCCCGGTGAGAGATTTGCCCATCTCTGAGGCGCATATCGAGACTTGTTTTCCTCCCGGCATTTCAACTTTGTATTTCCCCCTCACCCTGAGAAAGCCACCCCTCCCACCGCCTCCCTCGGAAAAAAAAAAAAAAAAAAAAAAAAAAAAAGAAAGCGCCCCAAAACCGAAAGACCTTTTCCAAGCGACCGGTGGAAATCAGTCCACGCTAAAAAAATAAATAAATAAGAGAAATTAAAATGCCCATCGATCGCTGCGGATTTTCAAGCTGGAGGGATAGGAAAAAATCACCCCGACCCGGCGGTACCTGCGGAGAGAGGGGAGAGGAGCCGCCTGCGCTCCTGGACGCGGTGCCCGCAGCCGGGAGCGCCCGGAGGGGTGCGGGTGTGCGGGTGCGTGTGGGAGCGAACAGCCGCCCTTACCGAGAGCCCCTCGGGCGCGGGTCCGCGGCGGCGCTGACCGGCTCTGCCGGGGATGCCCTCCCGCCCGCGCGGCGCGGAGGCTGCGCGGCTCCGGCTCCGCCGCTCACTCCGCCTCGGCCATCGCCGGCGCCGCCGCTGCTCCGCTCCTCCGCGCTTGGCACCCAAATTTCTCTTCCCAATATTCCGACCGGCGCTATACAACAAAAGCTTTCTCTTTACCAAGACAGTAGTAATACGTCCCAGGGTAAACCGGATGTGAAATAGGCTGTGACTTCATGCCAGAGAGATTTTATTTTAGAAAGGAAGGTGGTACCAAGCTCTCATCTAGAGACCAATCCGCCCATTTTTTATATGCAGCACAATTTAACTTCCAGTGCTCTCGCCCTAATCCCTTTCTCTCTGGCTGCAGACTCAAATCCTTCTACAATCTGCAGCATTATTATTATTTGGGGGGGAGGTTGCACGGCTGGGGGGAGGCTGCACTGAGAATCTTTAGACACTCGCAGTTTACAAAACAGTCTATTTTAGGGGTTGTACATTAAAAATATAACCGTTCTGCGTTAGCGTTCCACCTTTGATCAAATATTTAATCGTGTCATAAATATGAATGGAGGCTCGCTAGAAATGTAGAGGGTGCAGCACTACGCGTGTGTGCCCAGACAATGTATATACCTACAGAGACCAGGCGGTAGCCTGTGGATGTAGCCAGATGAGGACAGAGATGCTGTGCAATCCTAATTAAACCCAGGTAACATGCGTTTTGGGCGAGACCCGTAGGAAATCAGCTCCGGGACCTGGTGGCTCTCCCACACTTGCACACGCCTTTTATCCGTAGGTGCCGCGTTTGCCCGGGGCGGCCCCAGGTCTCTGCCGAGGGCTGTGCTCGGGGGCTGCCAGCCCCCCTGCACCCCTCTGCCACGGGGCCGCCGAGGACCTGGCGGCGGCACAGCCCCCCGGCCCCCTCGATGCCCCGCCGGGGACGAAAGCCGGGCCAGCCCCCGCGCCCCGCCGGAGCCCGCGGCGGGAGGGGCGCTCCCGGCTGCCCCCCCGGGACGTGCCTGGTGGCCCGGCCCTGGCCCACCTGTGGTCACCGAAGGGGGCACAGTTCTGCTTGAAGTTAACGTCAATTTAACCGCCCCCCCCGCCAGCGACCATCCTGTCCTCAGGAGTGAGCGAACTGGGGATCTCGGCGGGTGCTGATACTTCTGCGGAGAACCAAGGAGAAAGTTGGATGCATCAGGTACGGGGAGGTGTCGGCTGTGCCGGGAGAGCGTCACGCAGCCGCTCACCTGCCACCACAGGTTATCGCGGCTTTAGCTCAAGGCACCCTTCATCAGCTCCAAGTCTTCTGCAGGAACGTCAGACGCTGCCAGCTGCCACAAACACAGCACGGTCGGCTCTCTTAGCTCTGTTTAGTGTGAAAGTAAAATGAACTCCTCAGTCAACAATATCTGTTACTTATAAAGCACTACCAGCATCCATGGGGTGGAAAAAATCCTTATATCCTGTGCACCTACTGGATTTCAAATGCTGTCTACTTTCCCTCTTCCCCTCTCAATGCCATCGTCGATCCAATTTCTGCCCTATGATGCTGTTCCAAGGGAGGTCAAAATCCATATATTTTGTCAGAGATAACCTGAACTGGTATCCTACGTCACAGTTAAACTATCTGTTGCAAGCTTTATCCAGATTTTTAAATCACATATTGCACTTTCTACACATCTGCACGAAATACATGATTTGTTTGTCTTTGTAACAGCATGAGAAGGATTTTATGTGACCCAACAAACCAATGACATTCATAGCTGTGGCTGGCAATAAATTCCAAGGTGGCAGTCATTTTGGATAAGTGCCTGACTTATAACAGTCTAAACGCTGCAATGATTTCCCTAAGCACAAGGAAAATAGAAATTTTGTTTATCAAAGTCCCCTGGTGCACCAAGTGCACCCAGCCATTATGATCAGCATTGAATAGCCACAGGTTATTTTAAAGACGTACAATGGACTTTTTGCTTAGTTTCCTGACATTTCCAATGTAGTTCATCTCATTTTGATTCAAGGTTGTTAGCACTGCCTAGAAAAGTAGGGAACAGAAAAACCTACTGACTTCCCAAGGGAATTATAAGTAGTGACTTTTCAAATCACTAGCACATAGACACACTCTTAGTGGCTAGTGGTATTTTCCAAATATGCAATGTTTCCACCTTCATTTGCTCTTAGTTAACATAATTTACTATGTTCTTATTCTTGCACTGAAGCATGAGAGACTTTTGCTTAAGCAACAAGTAAGTTGAGGTACTCAGCTGAATTTACAAGAGCAGAGAAGGGATTTTTATTAAAGTACATGTACATCGTGGGGCTGTAAAACCACTGAGATTCCTTGCCCTGTCACTAGGGGTTTAATTGCATTATCTACAATGACCTTAAACTATTTTTTCTGGATTAACAATATATGTTTGCAAAAATAAATAAATGTTCAACATAGCTGCAGTGTTTCATTTTCCCCTTCATTTCTCATGAACAAAGAAATTCTAAGTACATTTGTTGTGTGTGTGTCTGTGGTAAGTAGCTAGAAAGGCAGATGGGCTGAAAAGTGAATGATTGAATGGCTGGAGGTTCATGTACCTCTGTGCACTAAAATCTGAGCCAGTGGGCAGTTGGAGTAGTTTCAGAGCCAATGAGACATAACCTTGCACCCTATTTTTTTCTTCTTGACTTATTTTAATTAGTGTATAAACAATGGTAATTGTTTTTATTTTAGTAAAGTGTCAAGGATTCCATGGGATGGTCTTTGCCTCCATGGGCACAATTGCCACATGCCAAAGGACGATATGTTTTTCTGAGTTCTCCCTGGGTGAAAATATTGACCTAAAATTGGAAGTTGCTCATTCTCTCTCTAATTCTCATCTGCTCAGAAAGTAGGACAAAACTATTTTTCCTCTATGGCTGAGATTCCTGTCCATCAGTGCTCACACGTAACCCAGATTTTCCCTTTTCAAGGGCTGTTATCACAGTTATCATGTCATTCCATAGTAAATGCTAAAAATATTTGGATGTAATCAAACAAATAGGCTGTTTTATGATAGATTATACTAACAAAATAACTGTCTTTTATGGAAAAAAAAAAAACAAGTATAAAAGAAAACATCTAGTCTTTTAAAGACAAAATATAATTGGTTGTTACCAACAAGAATGCTCTTTTGAAGAGCAAGTGCAAAGTGGGAGACACATGCCTTGTAATTCTGACTTTTTCCCTTCCCCATCCAAATTCCACTGACCTAATCCAAAGACCACTAAGGATAATGCATTTTTCAAGTAAGTCCATCTGTGGGCACCTAACTTAGGAGGATATCTTTGAAAATCTCAAGCTATATATAGGAATGAGGTATAGGAGTACCAGTGTGTCTTAGGGTCATATGATTTCATTCTTGAATGAATTGTTCAAATGAGAAAGGGAAGATGCATTTGACCTTAATGTCTCCAAGTAACTCAATATTAGGTGATGTGCATCTCTCTGCATGGTTTTACAGTCACATTTGGAAACTGAAGATGTCAAGAAGACCTAAGTTTTTTTTCAAGCCAGCTTTATGACTCCATAAAGTTTTCAAAAAGAGGCTATCTCATTCGTGTTACAAGGTAGTGCAGAGCTAAATCCTTTAAAAACAGTATTATTAAATCTAAACAGTCAGCCAAAACGAACTTGGCACAGCTACTATGTGCAACGCTTTGAACTTTGATGTTAGTGCAAGTGATTAGTAGCAATGAAGTTAAATCAATTGAATCCTATTTTGGTAAAATAAATTTATTAAATGATGGATTACAATTGACATAGAGAAAGATTTTTAAAGTAGTTAGAACTATTTTTGCTTTTGAATTTCTAGTAAACACTTTGTGTAATCTGGCCTGTTCCCTTAAGTGCCTGCATCCTCTCACTGTATATCTATCCACATAACACATATACAGAGTATTTATATAAGTCACAGGGGAAGAATTTTTTGTGTGTTTTTTATCATGCTGTTCTTTGTGTGTACAAAATATACATATGTTTCCTTTTAGTTTAGGAGCATATATAAACCAACGGAAATTCCACAGCAGAATGATTTGACACGATGTGTCCTGAATAGCCAAGGGATTTGAATACAGCAAATGAAACTCAGAGATTTACTAGCATACAGCAGATCAGATAAAGAATTAAAACAGAAAGACCATCTGCTCCAAAGCTTTGAACTCTGTTATTTACAAGTCCTGCTCGTGTGAGTAAATGGAAATATTTTGTTAAATATATGATTTGAATTTGATTTGTAATTTAATGTATTTCAAAAATATATTGAAGAATAGCTGTTGACCCTTTAGTACACATAATGAAATTCAGTTGCTTAACTTTTTTTCTTTCCCTTTAATTTAGAGCCACAGTCAAGAAAACAGAATATATAATTATCAGCTAGTGTTTTTATAAAAGGCAAGTGATGATAACAAAAAAAAGTTCACTCTTATTGTGCATCTTTCATTTTACAGTAAGGTTCTATTCATTGCCTCTTTCCTCTTCAAAAAATTAGTAGAAAGATGTCATGGTTGGGGTTTCCAAGGAAATACAAATGAGAATTTTCATGAAAACAAGTTGCACTGTTTTCAAAAAGTCTATCTGAGATACAATGACCATTAAAGATATATGAATGTTCTTTCTAGATATGTGTTGAAAATTGAAAGTGGCACTTCTTTGGACCCATTATCTATTAAAAATGGAATGAAGATGTAAAATAGCTGATGCCCAGAAACTTAGAGATGATGACTGTCTCTTGAATTTGAAAGTCTCCAAATACAATACTTCAAATGGAAAACCCAATTACTTACAAGTTTCTCAGACTTTCTAATCCACAGAGACAACAATTTATTATGCCTTGCCACACTGTTGCCAAACATTGTCTTGAAATTCAATCCGTAAAGCCAGAAATGGAGGATTCTCCCCTAGATAGGAGAGTTCTTGTCTGATGTCAGAAAGGAAGAATGGAATAATAATCTGTTTTCTAAAAAAAAACCACCACTGTGGAATTAATGAAAACCACCAAAAAGAACAAAGGTCACAATTGGGAGCTTGTGGGGATTACAAGAGCCTGGTAAATCCAGTGGTGATCATTGGCGAGATCTTTTTCAGGAGGCTTTTCCTGCAACAGCTGGATTTATCTATAGTGGAATACAAACACCGTACGTGTTTATCTCCTATGCTTTAAGTCACTGCTTCTGATGAGGTCAAGTTTCAGCCAGAAATCTACAACCTCCTGGAGCTTTCATAGCACCTTTAGTATAAATTCAACACACCTTCTACAACTAGGAAGGTCTCCCCACAAAAAGGGAGCAGTGTACTCCTGTCATCCTGATGTGGATGTCACTCAGTTACCCTTCAGAAATAAGAAAATAATTTTGTGGCTCACTTTTCTTCTTGCTCTGCATTTGGAAGGACAGATTTGTTTGGGACTCAGGCCTTAGAATTATGACTTGTGGATTGATACAGTTAATGACAGTTCATATTCTTATGGACCAATGAGCTAACCTGTAATTTCATATTTTCTTAAGCAACAGTATTGATCCATAAGGGCGATTTTTCCTAAAATCAGATAGGATAAAAATCTACGTAAGCAGAAGTTCTCAAATATTCAAAGTTCCTGAAGGCTGATACTTCTTTTCCTTTTAAAGATTTATGTAACAATACAATGTTTAGTGCATTAATAAGCCCTTGTTACTTATTATTTGTGGTAAAGAAAATAAGTAACTATCAAAAGAAAGTGAGCAAAGTAAAATAAATATTTACAGAGATAAGAATAAAATACATTTTAAAATTCTAAGAAAAATATCAATATGGAAAAATGCAGTGCACCATTGTCCTACTATAAATGTTTGCTTTTGATTGAACTAAAAGGTGTAGAGTCAGAATATCTCAGCCTGAATTCAGGGAGATGCTTAAAATGTGTATAATCCATCCCTATTCAGCCAAACACTTAAGAGTCAACTTAATGCCATGGGTCGTAAATATTCTTAAACTTAAATGTGTCACACTAGGCTGAATTTTGTTGCTTTGCTGCTTTGGAAGCCAAATACCCTGCTGACTTCTTAAGTGACCTTAGACACATTTAATTTCTCTCCCTGTCTTGGTGCCTTTATCTAGCATGAGAACACTGCAACCTGTGAAGTTCAATTAACCAAAATTCCTGTAGATTTCAGTAAGTGCAGTGCTAAGCTGAAGCTTTCTTACAAATCCTATTTAGGAACCACAGAAAAGTTTGTAAAGCAAAGGTAACACACACATTAGCTTGTCAGGTGCTGGTTCCCACTGTCGTTTAGAAGCACACAATGTTTGATTCACCCATTCCTCCCACTCCACTGCCTTCCTCACTTCTTAGAGATGGTGACAAGGAGGCTCTTCAGATGATTTTATCTTCCAGTTGGACGCACCGTATGCCTCCTGAGTGCTGATGTTATTGCATGGAGATGTACTTGCTCAGTTGCAGTACACTGTCAAAGCACTCTTGCATGCACTGTCCTGTTCTAGAGTTTGAAGTCTGCTGTAGCAACAGCAGAGTAAACATTAAAGGGATATTCAGATTTTCAAATTCAATTTTTGTGTGACCAGCTTAGTGCTAAAAACCCAAGTGTAGTCAAGCATAGCAAATATAGATGGGGACTACACTAGGACAATCGTTAACAAAGTGGTGTTGTAATGGTATGATTTTATGCTTAGCTTTTGCACTCATCTCTTTTAAGGTCCTTACCCAAAAGATACTAACACAAATTTTCTGCATTTTCCTTCCATTTTAAAATTATATATGTTTGGATTTATATCTACTGAAAATTACTCTGACAAAACCTGTGCAACACAGACAAACTGCTCTGCTGGGACAATTGAAGGTCCAGGTGTTAGTGGCAGACATTGACGGGCAATGTAAGAGCTGAGTAGGTTGTATGCAAGCTTTCCTTTGGCCCAAGGCTCCTAGTTTCTATGCATTTGGCTTCTAAGGTGGGTTCTTCCTGATTTTTTCTGTGGTTTGTGTTGCTTGTTTTTACTGTTATAGTTTAAAACCTGACTTACATGTTTTGAATTTCCTTGCACACCCCGCAATGTTCTGCCCCCAGGCAGAACTGAAATTTTGATGTTGGCTAGAGAGCTGTTTGATGAACTTTTAATTTTTTCTTGCTCATTGTAACATACTGATGCAACTACATTTCCTGTCTCATCTATTTCATTCATGGAAATATACCTCATAATTGTCATATTAAATGCCAAGCTTTGCAACATGAAGTCTGCATTTACAACAGTTTGCATACGTGGTTATATTATATTAGGAAATTGTTGTTTTCATTCAAAAGCAGTTGACATAATTGCTGGGCTACAGAGGCAAACCCCAAACAATTAAAAATCAGTATTTCCTGGACATTTTCAATGAATGTAAATATTAGTTAGAATTGACACTGCTGTGATCTGAATCTGTGCTTTATTCTAAGGGAGAGCTATAACAATACCATTTCTGGAGGTCCCTGATAATCCAAGATGATCCAAGTGATTTTCTAGAATGTAACCAATGATTTTTAGTGTTGACTAGCGTAAACAGTTTTGTAGGTGTAAGGATTGGCTCCCCAGCACATGTAAACTGGCACAGTTGTGCTGAGTCCAGCTGGGTTGTTGCAGCAGCTGTGGATCTGGTCCCTGCCTACTCCCCTGTTTAAACAAACTAAGCAATTGCTCTAAACAGCGAGGCTCGCTCAGGTGATACGTGAAAAGGCAGTCAACTTAATATGAAGGCATATTTAGCATTCATAGTCTTTATTTGCTGCTTTCATAAAAATGTTAATGTTTACCTAACCTTTGTAGCATGGATATTGGTGTGCACTTTTACTCCTTCTGAGATTCCATGTACCAATATTAATTTTTTTTTTTTTTAGAGCTCCAACTGTTACTTATGATAACTATGAAATGCACCTACATAGAAACAGTGCCTCTTTACTCAGTAGTGGTTCCATAAAAAGGAGTGTTGAGTCTTTTCTCTTTTTGACTGCTGCCAATCAAACGCAAAGCAATTGAGATTAGAACAATATTCAGGCTAACAGTCACTGGTGTGACTGGGAGGGAAACTACTTTTTCACTTGTGTTCGTTCTGCTGTGGAGAGAAGAGCTCCGTATTTTGAAGAGTAATTCAGTGGTATGGTTGTGGATTCACCTTCTCGGTTACCGCTGGCTACCCTTACTGAAGGGAATGAGAGTGCACAGGCTCTGAACCAAGAAGTGTTATTATTAGCAATATTTCACGGACTGACAAGAAGGTTGTCTGACATTCTCATTTTGTGGTAAGGTAGCAAGTAAAGGATTTAGCTGTTAATTTTCAAAGTAAAACTCTGCTCTGCAGGTCGTTAAAGGCAGGGTTTGTCTAACCTGTCTTCAGCTGTGAGTAATTAGATCCCTAAATTCTCATGTAGACACTATTTGTAATCAACAGAGTGATAAGATGACTCTGTTTACTTTTTTTAAGAGATTGTTGAAATGGAATGAATCATTTTTTCGTAGAGATATATCCCATTCTACTAGACAATACTAATAAACATTTAGCTAAAACTTAGTTACATAAATGTAATAAAGAATTGTAAAGTCATGCCTATAGAATGTTGCTGCTGTTTTGTAGCAGTCCTGGAGGGCTGAGGTTTTTTACAGTTTCTTATTTGTATCTGATCAATTGAGAGTTCAAGAAAAATATCCAACACAACAGTGTTCTGATATTGAGCCAGGTGTGATGCTGTGATGATATCCTCCATTTTTTTCAGGACAAAAAAACCCAACCATATTGGTATATGAGATCATTTGTCAAGAGTGAAAATACTTTCCTCATTGTGAAATAGAAGTGGTGTTATTCAACATAAATAATTCAAGCAAGAATTTGAGAGGCCTAACTGTTGAAATAGCTTAAGTCTGTATCACAAAGCAATTGGCATATGACATTTGTCTTATCAGTAGTCAGCAGCAAAATCTTTAATCACTTTGTAGTGGTGTCATGAACTTCTCTCATCTGTTAGGGATGCCAATGGTCCTATGAGTGCAAAACAGCTGGTATTTTCTTTGATTCCACATAGTGATTTGCTCTAGAAGCTAAAATATATCAAAGTATGCTTTGCCTTGAATGACAAAGAAAGAGAGAAAAGGCCCTTTTCTAAAGACAGTGAGTGATACAAACCAAACAAGTGGGAGAGCAAACCAGCATGTGCCTGCAAATATAACTGCTTAGTCAACAAATTTGTAGTTATTGAAACCTCTTAGTGCTAGATCCTTGGCAGAAAGCAACTGCTGCCCAGGGAGGTGGTTGAGTCACCATCCCTAGATGTGTTTAAAAGTCGTGTAGATGTGGTGCTTGGAGACATGGTTTAGTGGCAGACCTGGTAGAGTACGGTCAATGGTTCGACTAGATGATCTTAAAAGTCTTTTCCAACCTGAACGATTCTATGATTCTAACTAGAAGTGGCTCAGCCTTAGACTCCCCTCTACTCCGCATAGAGAAGCAGAATGGAAGGAAGAAGTAAAGAAAAGTCTTCTGAAGGCAAAAAGTTCACTAGCACATAATATCTGCTATACAAAGTAAGGTCTATCTAAACTGCAAATGTTGTCGTTTAGGAAAATCAGCCAAAGTTGTTTATAAATTACATATAGAAGTCTTTCCATATTTTTCTACCAATTTTTTCTTCAAAGAACAGAATGTGTACTCTTCACACTTCCCCCCTCACCAGTTTTTCCATGAATTTTTTCTTGTTTTATCTCTTCATTATTCTTGAAATTGAGTAATATAGAAAAAAATATCAGTCACCTAAGCCACTCAAGCATTTTTCCCTGCTTTTGAAATACATGTTCATCCTGGCAGAAAAGGATCTGGGGGTCCTGGTGGACAGCCAGCTGAACATGAGCCAGCAGTGTGCTCAGGTAGCCAAGAAGGCCAAAGGCATCTTGGCCTGTATCAAGAATAGTGTGGCCAGCAGGAGTAGGGAAGTGATCGTGCCCCTGTACTCAGCGCTGGTAGGCCACAGCTTGAGTCCTGTGTTCAGTTTTGGGCGCCACAGTCTAGGAGGGACATTGAGGTGCTGGAGCGTGTCCAGAGAAGGGCAACAAAGCTGGTGAGGGGTCTGGAGAACATGTCTTATGAGGAGCGGCTGAAGGAATTGGGATTGTGTAGTCTAGAGAAGAGAAGGTTGAGGGGAGACCTTATTGCTCTCTACAACTACCTGAAAGGAGGTTGTAGTGAGATGGGAGCTGGTCTCTTCTCCCACGTAACTGGTGATATGACAAGAGGAAAAGGGTTCAAGTTGTGCCAGGGGAGGTTTAGGCTGGACATTAGGAAAGAAATTTTTCACTGAAAGAGTTACCAAACATTGGAACAGGCTGCCCAGGGAGGTGGTTGAGTCACCATGCCTAGATATGTTTAAAAGTCGTGTAGATGTGGTGCTTGGAGACATGGTTTAGTGGCAGACCTAATAGAGTAGGGTCAGTGGTTGGACTAGATGATCTTAAAGGTCTTTTCCAACCTAAACGATTTTATGATTCTATGATTCTATGATCCAGCATAGTCATTTCTACTGTCTAATGCTAAAAATTCTTTTCACAGAATCACAGAATCACAGGGGTTGGAAGGGACCTCTAGAGATCATCTAGTCCAACCCCCCGCCATAGCAGCGTCACCTAGAGCAGGTTGCACAGGATGGCATCCAGGGGGGTTTTGAATGTCTCCAGAGTCAGAGACTCCACCACCTCTCTGGGCAGCCTGTTCCAGTGCTCTGCCACCCTCAAAGTAAAGAAATTCCTCCTCATGTTTAGATGGAATTTCCTACGTTCAAGTTGGTGCCCATTACCTCTTGTCCTATCACTGGGCACCACTGAAAAAATTCCATTAATACATTGTTGTAGACACTCTCAGGAGTGGGTGACAGGTTGTAGTTCAGGTTTTCCCGTTAAAGTTTAAGGTTTCTATTTTCTAGGTAGCATACACATTGCAGTGTAAATTCTGAAAAATAATCAAAATAAGAATTTACTTCAAAAGCAAACTTGAAGACTTGATTCCATGAGAGATATACCACCTTTAAGGTAACAAAGAAGGGATATTCCCAGCTGCGCATGATCCTGTGACTCATGTACATGTGCCAACATTGTCCATGCACTGCAGGAAAAACCTACATCCTACCAAGGGAAGATGCCAGGAGCCATCTTAATCCTGAATTCAGGGGGGCATCTGGGAATTTCTTAGCTACTGCTGAAATGTATTCATGATAGGGATTCATAAATGGGATAATTAAAGCAGCAATTATACTCTTGATTGCTTCTTCTGACCTGATAAATACTTACTCATAGTAACAATGTCCACTGTAGAAAAGCACTTGAGTCAGATAACCTTATTTAGCAACTCGTTACCTAAAAGATGCATTTATGCTAGTGTTTTATTCGTCTTGTGTGGCCTTTTGAAGTAAATCTGGCTATTCCTATTCGCTGTGGTTTGGGTCACATTAGGGAGGAGTCTCAGAACATGGAAATTCAAATCATTACAAATGAAACAGTATCAGATGATAGTCTCCAGGTGTGTATCTGACATGGTCCAATAGCTAATGGATATTCAGCCCATGGGGCCAGAGTAGAAGTAACTCTCTCAAAATTCATAAGGATTGGGTGCTGATCCAGAGTATCAGCTGTTTTGGTTTTGGTATCTCCTTCTGCTGGTTTATGGTACTTGATAATGCAAAGGCAGCCTATGTCAATTTAGCTATTCATCATAAATTTTAGTTTGTATTAATTCACTTTAACTTTTGCTGTGTATTTGGGACTGATATTGTAGATATTAGGCATGTCAATATCCATGTCCCCAACAATCAAAATTTTTTTAGGGGTTAGATCTGTGTATACCTGTGTATGGTTATGCCAGCCACGTGTTTCCCTGGTTTAAAATGTTGCCTCCCTGTTAACAGCGTTTCATTTTTCCCTTCCCTGCTGCATGCTGGTGTTTTAATGTATATTATTAGGTAAAATGAGATCAATCATGTAAATTTATTGAGCAAGTACAGTTGAGCAATTTGGGCAAAACTCCTTTAATTTGTTGGGTTTTGATTTTTTTTAAATAACAAAAAGCACCTTTTACAAACTCAGACTGTCTTGATAATTATTTAAACTAGCGAAGTCAAATACTCAGAACTGTCAGCTCATCCTCTCTAGCAAGTCAAGGAATTTACAGTCATGTAGCTTATCCTGCACCTCCCTCCCACTTCCCTTCTGAAACAGACCTTTCAGTTTACCCTATCGGAGTAGGATGAAAGGTCCTTCTGTAGAAGTAGGATTATGGAGAATGTGCTGTGAAGTCACATGGTATGACTAGAAAGAGCTAGAATCGATATCTCCAGTTGTTATAGTTGTGTCAGTGTGTACTGAGAATCAGGACATATATTCGACAGCAGAATAAAGAGCTTTAAGTACAGTTTGAACAGTACAGACCATTATCAGGAATAAAATACAAAGCCATTTTTGAAAGCTAAAGAATTACCTAGCTTTTTCTCTATTAACATTTGCGTGATTCTATAAAGCCATTTATGGAACTAATTACTATTTGCATCACTTAGAATGCCACCCTCCCCCATGAGCTATTCTCCCGTGTTCTGATGGGAGTTGAGGAGAGGAAGGTTGGATTTTCTTGTCTTCCATTTGTCTCATCAGAAATATGAAGAAAATACTTTGATTCTTTGAACAAAATAAACCCCGCAACAGCTTCAGCACCTGACATCTCTTAAGCACTGGTCTACAAATGCTATGAAAATATCTGTTCCTGAGCATGTTAGCAGTGCCACTGAATTCATCAAGACTGCCCACTCTATTCCTGTGGCTTTTTAAATAAGACATTTAAAAGGTTTCTCAGATGTTCTGTGTTGGATATTGCTGTAAGTGTTCTTCCCCTGAAAATCCATTGACAGAACTTTATATGAATGGTGAGATAATGTCTCTTTCTGACTGTGTAAATAATCACTAAAAAAATCTACTACTACAAGAAAAAAATGAGAAGGCCATTCATTTGTATTTTAATTTCAATTTTTATATAGCAAGAACTAGCCATTTAAATACTAACTTTGACTGAACTTATTTAAATAATTCAAACTCGGAAAAAGAACATAGCTTACTCCTCAGCAGACTAATTGTCTACATGGACAAGCTATTGTGAGAGTAGAACTTATTCTTGAAAACAATCTGATAATGACAATATTTAGAAGTAGAACACTTCATGAAAATATTTCTTGACCTCAATGAGGTTTTATAGGGCTAGATGCTACAAAAAAGGCATGCCTCTTCAGCTCTTGGACTTGAGTAGGTGCCTACATTTACAACTTAGTCAAAGCAAATGTTTAGTCAAAACAGCCTTGGATTGACATAAAACTCAAGTTGGCATTTCCATGTGTAACATGACAGAAAGGGTTCTAAATACAAAATTTCTTCAACTATACCTTCTAGAGCATTTATTATATGTATATACTTAGGTATAATTTTATTTACTAGTGCAAAATCATCATGAAATAACATGTGCCAAAAGTTCAAGATTAGAAGCTTAGTTTTAGGTCACTTTTAGGGAAGAAACACAGGTTATACAGTTTCACAACTGTTAGCCTGTTTTATTTCTTTTTTTAAGTTTTAATTTATTCAAAATATTATACAAAATAGAAAAAATAAGTATGCTAAATATAATTACTGTTATATAGTGAACAATACTGCTCCCAACAATGAACAGAAAAAAATACTGTTTGGAAGAATTTGTGTGCTAAAATAAGATTGTAACTCAGAGATCACCCAAATAGATTTTACAGAGTTTTAAAAAGAAACAGTTTTTGTTATTAAGATGAATGAATGCATTTATTTCAGTGTACCAAGTTTAACACCTTTAGAGCAACTTCTGTGACAGAAAAGCTTTTTAAAGGACCACTGCAATGAAGAATGACTGACAATATGGAGCAGTACAGAAGGGACCTCATTAGTTTTTTACAGGAGGAAGAAATTGGAAAGCTAAAGTTTTCAGAGGGCAAGAGTCAGCCAATGTAACAAGGAAGTCCTTATAAGAACTATGTCTGTTCACCTATTACATAGCAAACATTACAGTGGAAATTTGAGTGAGAAGTGTCTTAAGATACTGTGGAGAGATGTGAAATACGTTTGTGAAATGCCCTGTCCTCACAGAATTAGCTGTTACTGAATTTAACATAAAAATGCAAGGATGCAGACAGAGCTGTCCTGATAATGAGTAATAAGCAAATACTTATTTACTATAAGACATTCTTGTTTGATAGTAATGATGGTATCACGGTAAGAATTAAATATCATCATCAGATGCTTTTATGTCACTCATACAGTAGAAAGAACTTGGAAGGTTTTTTAATGCAGTGATTTGGAAGCTGTGCTTTACAGTAGGTAGTGGAGCTTTTAAGCAGTAGTAAGGATCCAGAACTGAACAGGTATTTCAGATAACTGTATTTTCATCTTCATAAAAACTAGCAAAAGAAACTAACAAAAAAAACAGCCACAGAATTAAATTTATGTTGGAGCTCTTTAAATATGCTGGAAATATGCTGGATTCTTCCATTGTTGCAACCGCATAAGAGTTTGTTCAGTAGAGTGACAGGGGACAGGCAATTAATAGGAACGCACAATAGGAAAAATCCCTTCAACATGTCTTAACACAGGTTTACTGCCATGAAGGAAGAAACTTTAAGCCAATGAAAACTGTAATCTTTAAAAGATTCTGAAGGGTGAATTGTGACCCCTTCTATCTCTGACTTTCAAGTATGGTATTTACATATATTTTCTATTCCTTGATAATTCTATCAGACTTTTTAGTGTAGCATACAACAGCCCCTGTTCTCAGCAGGGGAGTGAAGGGGGTTTTTATACCTTACCATCTCTGACAGGATGTTTTATTTTAGTTTTCCTTGCCTCACCAACAGGCAGCGCCCACAGGACTTGGTCCCAGCATGGCTGGTGTAGACGGGTTTGTGCTTCAGCAAAGGAGCAGGACTCTATACCCTTGAGCTTGTCGTAACAATTGTGAAAACAACTTGTGATAGCTGACAGTGTGCATGCTTTCACATTTACATTCAAGCATACAACCATAAGGCACAACCTTGCCAAGTTAAAGAAATTTTGTAATAAAAACTGTACCAAGAAAAAGAAAGACAGAAAAGAATAAGCAGAGGGATAGCATCACAGCAGGAGAACCAAGGTGAAACATAGTCTTGATGTAACTGTTGTTCCTTTGACGATATGCGTAGCTGTGAATGAAATTATAACCCACTGGTCCTTATACACAGTTGTTAGATTTTTGGGTAACACATGCTTCTGAACTAAGCTAAGATGAGTATAGATCTAACCAGCAAAATGTCTTATGAATCTTGCTGTAACAAAATACGGAGAATTGAAAGTCAAAGCCATGAAACACTGTCAAATTTGTGTTAGAAAAAATTTGCAGCCCTATTAACAAGACTGGTCTTGAACTTTGCATTCATCATTTTTGTAAGCCATAACATTTGTTAAATTCCTCTACAGAAATTGCTCTCTAAAAGAGCGTTAACATTATGGAATTTTAATACATGCATTATATTCTCAACTCCTAGTCTTAATCTCCCAGCACCATTCTTCAACTAGTAATATGTCTAGTTAAATAGCTTCTTATACAGGGCTAGAGAGGTAGTAACTGTATGCCATCGATGAATTACAGAAGAAATTGAATATTCCAAACCTTTATTTATATTGTGACACTTTTCATCAACTCAGAATTTGCAATTGTTCACTTAGAATAGGAACTACTAAAAATCAGCAAGTAAACCATGGTTTCTGAAATTTGGTGCTATGTCATGAAAATCTATGTGTAGCTATTGCAAAGGATCAAGATTTTATCCTTGGTTTGGTTTTGATGGCATAACTACAGTTGCATTTATATCTTACGTCCTGGGTTATTAAGGATCTCCCTAGAACAAAGCTCAGGGAGCTCAGTAAGTTCTATTGATCTTGGATGCTCATTAGGCAGAGAATGGGTATGCTCTTGCTGTCAATGAATGCAGTTATAAGTGTCATTTCTGTCTTTTGGCCTTTTATGCATATTTCCAAAGCCTTGCGTCAGAATTCAGAGGAATTGATAAATAGACTTGCTTGGGATATTGGCAATTGTCTTGCTCCCACTTCAAAGCCCCTTCCAAGAATCTGCAGAAGACTAGTATAAGGCATGAGAAGACAGATAACTAACCTTCCCAGGAAAAATGCATATGTCTGTTAGGAGCAGCTTTGCAGGTTCTATAATATTTTTAGTAACACTATTAAGATAGCTATAAAAAACACATGCACTCAAAATACCCTAAGTTTTCGTCAGTATTTCCAGAATTTCAAATCACAGAATAGTTTGAATTGGAAGGGACTGTTAAAAGTCATCTAGTTCAGCCCCCCTGCAATGAGCAGGGACATCTTCAACTAGATCAGGTTGCTCAGAGCCCCGTCCAACTTGACCTGGAGTGTTTGCAGGGAGGGGGCACCTCTCTGGGCAACCTGTTCCAGTGTCTCACGACCCTCATTGTAAAAAATTTCTTCCTTATATTTAGTCTAAATCTGCCCTTTTTTTTGTTTAAAACCATGACCTCTTGTCCTATCGCAACAGGCCCTGCTAAAAAGTTTGTCCCTGTCTTTCTTGTAAATACCCTTTAAGTACTATAAGGCCACAATAAGGTCTCCTTGGAGCCTTCTCTTCTCCAGGCTGAACAACCTGAACTCTCTCAGCCTGTCTTCACAGGAGAGGTGCTCCAGCCCTCTGATCATCTTCATACCCTCCTCTGGATCTGCTCCAACAGGTCCATGTCCTTCATAGGTTGGCGGCCCCAGAGCTGGACGCAGTACTCCTGGTGGGGTCTCACAAGAGCAGAGGGGCAGAAACATCTGCCTCGACCTGCTGGACATTAAATTAATCCTTACTTTTCCCAGCAAAATTATTATACTGCACTACACTTAACTACGCAGCTTCTGACCAAATAAGTAAGCCACAGAATAAAAAAAGGTAAATAAATACATGATTTCATAAAGTAGATTCTTTATAATCTATATGTATTCTTTTTAAAACAAGAAAAAAGTTGTTGGTTTTTTTTTTTTTAAAAAAAGCCCTTCTTTTTATTCTTCCATCAGTACCAGAAGATCTGCTGACATTCATATCCTGACTCGTGAGATCCAGCCAATAAAGCCAGTAGGCAATATTAAAGCACAGGAACTGATAGAAAACATGAAACTTCATTTCTATTCCTTTCCCTTGCACATTTACATTTAGAGAACAACTGAACATTTTTTTTACCTTAGATTTTCATGCCATAGTTTTTCATGTGACTGCAATATTTCCCCCAAGTTCAAGGGAAAAACCCTTCATATATAGTATGATAGTATTGACTGTTAATACTTGTGATTTGTATGTCACGATATAAAACTTGTATGGATTGGCAGGCTTCTTCAAGGTGTTATTTTTCATCAACTTGATGAACAAGAACTACATTCTGAAGATAATATGCATGAGATTTCAATAGGAAGGGAATAACATCAGCTCTCTGTCGTTGACAAAATATAAGGACCTGAGATCGGTTTGATCCTATTCCTTGATAAGACTGGCTCATTGCCTCTAGAAAAGCTGAAAAAACCTCTGTAAAGCTGAACCTTGTGGTATCGTGAAAAACTTTCCAACCAATTAGGCCACCAACACAACTGAAACCAAGAGGAAAAATGTTCAATGATATCAAAGGTAGACAGATTTGGCTGATTTGCTTTTAACCTGCTTAAAATAATGAAGTCAGCCAAGATCATGTGTGAGGGCATTGTAATGTAATTGAATCCATTTTGGGGAGCAGGTATTGATAACAAAGGTGCTGGAAAAAGAATTTCATATTCGAAAGGACATTTACTTAAAAACAAACTTTCATTTTCAAGTCTTGTTAGACTTCCTAATGAAGAGGAGTTGCATGCACTGGCTGAATATACTGCAGAAATCGTAGTGGGTCTCGGTGTGATTGCGTAAACTGAATACCAAAAGTTGCTTGTGGTCATGCTTTAAACAGACTATCAAGATTGTTTCTTTATTTAGACTATATGTCATGTTAGACATGGCAAACTCGGATAAAATGAGTGCGTATTTTGGATTGAGTAAACCTTTAAATGTCTCAGAGGTTCTCCGTTATTGTTAAAGTTACATTAACATAATAAAAAGGCAATCTTGCATGTATACCTTATCCTTATAGAGTATAAGTCCTGGTCTTTTTTGAAACTTAAATTGAATGTTCTTTTACATAAACATTTCTTTACATTACAAGAACATAACAGTATTAAGTGGAAAAAGACACTCTAAAACAGTCAAACCCACACATTTGCTAATGTATTCTTTTTGCAGGAAAAAATGATCAAGTTAGGGTTTGCTTTTGAGAGGTTTTAACAAAACTTGGCATTTAGTTTAAAACAATTATCTATTATCTCTGAATTACCTTAATTAACCTTTTCTCAGAATTAGTAAAATGTCATTAAATTATATGTTAACTACCCAACTCTTTATGTAATATTCCTCATGTTAAAAATTGAGTGGAGATTCTAACATCAAAGTGATTTCTAGCTCTATCTCTTACAAGGACGTGCAGGTTTGTTAGCAGGGCGTTTACTCCAGGGACGGTGACATAATAGGTTTACTGGAGTCCCCGGTAAGAGTTCATGGGTTGTAGTAGAAATAATGCACTTTAAAAGTGCATAATCACAATGAGGAACAGTCAAGGAAGAAAATATCTTTTTATGATATTTTTACTTAAATTTGAGTACGGAAAAACATTCTTACAATACAGTAACACATAAGTATTTTCAGAAACGATCTGTTCTGGTACCAGGCTAATATTACTCAAACTGAAAGAAACAGGCTTGTAGATACTAGTGTCATTGGTCTAATCACACAATTAAAGATGCTGAATTGCATATGTATTTTTCAGGATGAGATGCAAATGACATAATAAATAGATTGAAATTGGGCTGTCTATAATTAAAACAAAACAGAAGTCTTTAAGTGCTTCCCAATTTTAGTCAATGGCCAGGTAGAAGTGTTCAATTTGGATATGAAATGCTTATTGCTTGATTCTGTGATTATAGAGTACGATAATTAAAGGCTGATGAATGATTTATTAGTTCTCTTAAAATATATACCACCACTTCAGTTCAGCTTCTACTCCTGTTCACTTGCTGAGCTAACTATAGATTTGAAGGTTTGGGGGCTTTGCCAGAGATTGTATTGTCTATATTTGTAACACTTTAAAAAAGATATCAGTTGGTATTTTAAAAGGTAGTTTTCATTAAGCTTCTATTCTTTCCTCTGCTAGTCTCGTTCCTATTTTGTGCTCAGCATAATCAAATATAAGCACCTATGCGTAGCGAAGTAGGAGACACCCACAGTGTCTCGACGTTTTCCATCTGCTCCTCCTGTAACTCTCTCTGTGCTGGCTGGGACAGCTAAGCATGCCCTGGAGGGGGGCAAACCCCTTTTCTGCTCCTGGGTTTCTTGGTGGCTGAGTTGCATTCATTTCTGTGCAGTCAGCTTGGTGATACCCATCCTCTGGGGCTTATGAAGCTCACTCATCTACCTCAAGATTAAGCTGGGGCCAGAAGTGGGCATGAAAGCCAAGTCTTTCTATACTATCAATAGAGCCATATTTGCCTGAGGCCTAAGGCCTGAAGCCTATAACTTATTTAAAGTATATAAATAGTTCCAGTGAACTCAGAAGAGCTGACACTTAAGTATTTTACTAAACTGAAGCATCAACCTGGATATTCTCTCACTTTGATTGTCTTCTGTTTATGTAATATATATTTTTAATTAGTTAGATCCTCTGTGCAATGTGAAAGATAAATGGGAAATACAAAATTCATAGGAATTGTGTAAAGGATTTTACATATTTCAAATTGTAGTTAAGATCTAACAGTATATAATCCATACTGTGTGACAAAGCGAGAAATGGTTCTTTCTGCTAGGATAAAATTTCAGTAGCTCAAATCCAATTGTGACATTAAATGAAATTGTAGATTCTGTTGTACCATTGTGCATAAAAGAAATGATATTCAGAATAGTCTTGGTCAGTATCTGCTCTCTGAAGTAGATGTGGACTTGTAGTATGTGTGTACATATGTGTATGTATGTATACCTATATGTATATATGTTGGTCTCATTTTCTATCTTTGATTAATTCAAGGCAAAGTAATAACTGATCTGTGGCCATGAATAGTGAATGATAAAAACAATTCTTATAAATGTTTATTATTTAATATTCATAGCTACAGGCCAGAGTGGTTTATTTGTCTTTAACCACAAGGAAAGCCTTGGCTGCAAAGCCTTTGGAACTAATTGTAAGGGAAGTCTCTTCTCAGGGCAAGAAAGAGAAGCCACTATAATAACCTTCGATACATTAGTAAAGTGAGCTGTGTTTTTGTACCCTTCCAGAAACTATAGCTTATAGAGAAATCTGAAAGGATTTGGTGAATTATTTTGGCACCTTAACACTGCTAATTATCAGGTATAAACTAAACAGAGCCAATAGGTCTCCTCCCACTATTTCTTCCCAGTAAAATGTAACGTCCAACAGGAATACTGAAACCTAATCTACAATGTCATGTGTAACCATCAGATCACAGATATCTTCTGTACTGATTTTGGAATAATGGTATATATCTGTTTCCCAGGACTCACCTTTGCCTCCAGCGTACAGAGCCCCTTTGAAGTGGAGGCAGCTAGTTCTGGAGTGACGCACTGCTCGCACATCAGCCAAGAGCAGGCACGGGGCAGTCACCTCAGCCTGTAATGACATCTTCCCTCCATAAAAAGTTGGAGGAGCTGGATGCAAACTCACAGGAGTTAATGGAGAGGGTCTAAAAACGTCCTGGCTCTGAATACATTCCACAGGGAAAGGAATAACAAGGAATCTATTTTGCTGAGAACTGCTTTCTTTTAAGAATATCTTAAGGAGAAGGCAAAGCCACTTAGCAGACAAACTTGCACGGAGTGCCCTTGCTGGAAATGTTTATGCTTTTTCATAAAGGGATGCTGTGCATGCTAATATGCCGGCGCAGTGCTCAGCTGGTGGAGCTGGGTAAAGGAAAAGAGTAAAGACCTTGTAGGGAGGTTATCCTCCTTTGGGAACATCGCCTTTGAAAATACCTGCCATTTTGGGCAGCCCGATACATTCTGAAAGCAAAAGATTTTCTCTTCAGAAGTCTTTCCATAAGCCCCAGGGAAAAGTTATTTCTAGCAAGGATGATTAAGCAGTATCCAGAAAGGGGTGTGCTCCAACAGAGAGAGGGAAATCAATCCTACCTTCAATGTGGTGGTGGTATTTTAACAAAGGGCTTGTAAGAGCCCCTGGGAGAGCCCTCTGGCAGAGACGGGGTTCACGTGCAGTATCTGTAAGAGCTGGACTAAAGGATACTCATGTAGCTGATGCCTGCTCACACCAGTACAGGAAATTTCCGTTTCTCTCACTGTTAGGAAGGTATTTAAATTCACTTGGCAGTCTAAGCACGAGTTCTTTTTGAAAGAGGTTTACTGCTGATGGTTATGCTGTGCTTTTCATTAAGTCATAGAGTTTTAAGTGTTAAAGAGTTCTGGATAGTAAAACTACAAGTAATTTCTACTGACCACGGTCCACTAGAAGATGTAAACTGGATTATTCTTTTTAGATAGGAATAGTTTACTGCATTTCTGTTAATCTGTTCTGCAGGGGGAAAAAAATACTGCAGCTCCTTGATTTCTTTACTATATATCAAATAATTCCTACCTCACCTATTCTTTTTTTATTTTATGTTAGAGTGGGAGCAAACCCTTTAATCTCCAATCTCAATTCTCAAATATTTCTGTATGGAATGAGAGAGAATAGAGGAAACTATGAATGACGTTATGGCAAATGTTTTCCTACGGGTATTGTTTTAAGATGGAAGCCATTTTGAGAAGCAAGAATATATGGTTGTACAGTGTTTATAATTAATTAATTTCATCCATTTCTGAATAGTATTCATCCTGTACAGTAACAGTTTAATCTCCCTTGAAATACACCAAGCAAGGGAAACAACAAACAAACTCCATGTTAACCCCTGGAAAGCAAGTGTTACTAGCAAAATACATTTGAGTTTTATTTGAGAGTTATGAATTTTTGGGAAGAGCATTTCTATTTGCTCTAAAAGGATGTTAAAGCAAATAAGGAAGATGGAATCTTGAATTGGAAAATTAGTCACCTCTAAGAATAAAACTTCCTTTTGAAAATGGGAATGTTAATTATTAATCACCTCCAGACACTGTCTCCTGGAGTTTCTACGAGTTTTTCTTTGTTTGATTATATACATTTTTCACTGATTAACCATTTTTTTTTGTTCTTTTCAGTCATAAATAGAGAGAGACACCTGCTGATTAAAGTGGAATTTATCAAGTGTAGGACAGCCTCTTTTGACAAAGCAGTTTAAAGAGCAGAGAAATAACAGGAAATGATGCATTTAAAGATGTTCAAAACATAGTTCAGAGGAATTTTTTTCCTCAGTCTCTCACATGCGCATTTATTGAAGACTGAAAATTTCCAGGCAGAGTCAGATTAGTTTTTTCATTTTTCCTGGTTGCTTTTAAAGAAACTAAAGATAAATAAAGGGGAACATTTTTTACACTCCATCCCAAGTTATTTGAGGGTCTCTTATTTTTCTATTTGAGAAGATTGTCCTGCCCAGCAAGCAATACCCTTCCTTCCAGTCAAAAATGACAGCACTGGTTTTTTTTTTTCATAGCTACAATAAGCACCACAATGGGCTATGTATGACCACGCGAGCTGTCTCCAGCTAACTAAAGGTAGCGCTGGAGGAATGGTGATGAAAATGAACTCACTCAGCTCCCTCTTTCCTTTGTATATCAAACTCCTGTGGTTTATGCTCTAAGTCTGGCTCACAACTTAAGCAGTAGGGTTGTCAAATACTGAAAATATTAAGTGCACTGATCTGTGGGCTGGTGCTTGACTAGTCTGAGAATTATTTAGTAGGAACTGAATAGAACCCATATGGCAGAAGAACTACATGGTTTTGTTTCTATTTCTTTTAAATTTTCATATATAATATGATTTAGTCCTGGTATGAGAAGGGAGATTTCTTCAGGTCTGTTGCTAATTTAGTAGCTGATGGCCAAGGAAACATGCTTGTACAAAGGGAAAGGATAGCAGATATGAGATTGCTTTTCGGAAGCAATCCTCTTCCATCGCCCTGTGTTTGTGAAATTCTGCATGGGTGTTAGGATTGCTGGTTCATTCCACTATGATTTTCAGGGTCACCTGGCTGGCCCTGTCATTGCCAGAAAGGATCACTGTTAAGAAATTTGGTGAAAGATTTAGTTGTTACTTGGTTTATAACAGCTATCAGGACCATGCCAGTTAGGGTTGCCTCGAATACACTGTGGAAGCTGGAGTAAGGTCTGACACTACACTGTCCCAAACCTAGCTTATGGATTTGGAAATCATAAGGAAAGGTTTCTTACTAGAGACAGATTCATAGGTAAGAATAGCTTTTAACTGGGAAATGTATTTACCTACTTAACTGAACATAGGATTTTGGCTTTTTATTGTGCTATGAGACTTAAGGTCAGATAAATTGATCGGACTTCTACAAAAAAGCTAGGAAATGAGACATTAAAAATACTACAACTCTGTCTGTTAGTTATATCAGTGTAACAAGCAGTAGCGGTCAGTACTAAACATACTAGAAAAATGACTCCGGTTCAAATCACTCTTGCTATAATTCTGTTATACTGTCTGCTCTGTATTTATTATATGCAGTGGCACAGAGTGGCACAGCAAGAAGTTGTCTTTTTACTGCAGCAGACCTTCATTTGCTTTGAATGTTAAATCATTTCAAAATAAACAGCAACTGAAATGACTGAAGTGAATGTAGTCTGCTAAAGAATTTTGCACTAATGATTTCTACAAAGGGAATTCAGCCTTGTTAAAAAGTATGTAAACAGTAAGAAGCATTTCTAAAGCCCTCTGATGTCAATTGAAGCCTTTCTATCTCAGAAACTCATATATGTTTGCTTTAGAAAAGCAGCTTCTCTACAGTGGAATGCTCACAGCAATTTCTAAAACAGCAAAGCAATTAGTTTTCTTAGTCTGGGGTTGCTGAGGCTATGTAAAAAGAAAAAATACAAGACATACTTAAGCAATGGGTTGGGATGAGGAAGAAATAAGGGTCTTTCGTAACAGAAAATCAACTTTAGCTTTCAAATCTCTCAATGAATCTTAGTAACCTATAGTCTAACAGCAAAGTCATAAAAAGAATACTAAATTTGCCATGTCATCATAATGATCTATGTAATCTTTTATCTAACTCATGATAATAGTTCATTTTAATTGCTACAAGAAATTAAAAATGAACAAATATTTAAATAAATATAGCCTATCGTGCTGAACATTTTATGTGAAGATAGGGTTACCTTTCCTCACTCTTTCAAGGGACCATCTTATAACTTTATGCATAGACTTGCAGGATTTTCCTGATTTTTATATTGTGTTTCTAGGAATGATACTGAAGATAAAATTAGGTATGCATAGCATACAATATGCTGTATAAAAGATCTGAGGCCAGTACTTTAAATTTAATGGCCAAACTCATTTAGTTTTTCCTAATTGCCCTAGATGAGCACAGTGTTGCCCAGGCAGGGAAGAGGTATTCTTCTGAAAGAAAGGAACAGGGAGTAATTTTCTTTACTCTTCACTCAGAGAACACTATTCATTTTTATAGTGGAAGGGGACTATTTGGTTATAACACTTAATACAACACGATATTCCTCCCCTTCCTTTTTTGCTTGGTGACCCATCTGATGGACCCACTAGTGAAAGACTCTTATTTTGTGACCGATCTGAAGCACGTCATACCTAAAAGGCACAAAAAGGTTTCAGAGGACTGTACTTCTTCCTGGGAAAAACAAATTGTCAGAAATATATTAACGGCCAAAGCTATAATGGAAGAGACAATTCTTGAGGCAGAAGGAAGCCTTCTTCGCTGATATCAGGAATAAGCAGAGGAAAGAATGAAGGAAGCTGTCTGGTAATCCTCAGTGCAAAAATAGTTATTAAAATAGTCATTCTGAATCTGTGTGATAACTTCCTGCATAGGTTGTGGCTTCAGATATATGCAAGACTAAGACTGCAGCCAGAATGGTTGGGATTTTTTCCTCATCTGACTTTAACTCCCTACTAAACAGGTGCCTACATCTGAGCCGGTCAGCTAGACTCCCTCACAGACTCGTTTCTAGGATGTGATTTTTGTCCACTAGTCCCAGAACGACACTAGTTCCAAAACGGGACTAGCTGTACCTAGGACAAACCTGCTTCTCCCCAGTGCCTTTAAAAGGAGTTTAAACTCCCTGTTGAGATGGAGCTGCACATCTAACACAAGGTGAGATGAACCTTGCACAAAAGATCAGATGTGCCAAGTAAGAGTGTTCACTCCAAGTGCGGTACTGCAGCTCTTCTGCCACAGGAACAAACGTTCTTGTGAGTAAAGTCAGTTGAAGATTTTCATAATGCTCAGAGATGATGGAAATAGAAATAGAATTTCTTAAATAAAAAAAAAAGTTGTTGCCCAAGGCAAGCTTTTATTAGCATTTTTGTCTCTTTTTAGTTCACTTCAGTGAGTAAATTCATTGCTAGTGGTTTGCAAAGAAGTTACTGCAATACATGTTACCTCCCTCCCCGCTCCCCCAGCTACCTATATAAAAGGCTCATATGGTGCTCATTGTCATGTCTTTCAAAATACCAACCTTCCATAGTTGACACAGAAGAAGGTTAAGTTAGTGCGCGGTACATTTGCTGAGCTGTAGTGGCTTACAGCAGTTGAGCACAGGAGTATCTAAATTGTGAATTTGTTTCCATTGTACACTACTTAACATAATAATTGAAATCTAGATTATACTCCTCACAACAACAATTGTCTTTTTTTTGCTGATAGACCCTTTTTTTAGCTGGAGAGTCTAGAAGGTCCCAAATGTTATGCTTTCCACTTCTTTAATGTAAGATACTACATAATGTATTTGCCTGTCGTGCCCTTGGAAAAGGACTTCTTGTTCATTGATTGTTTACACAAAACAGAAATGCACAATTCTCTGACAATGAGAATCTGACTAATCAGTATGACATTTGCAGAAGTAATCACTGATTACAGAAGGGCATGTAGAGATTGAGCTCAGACTCTGCAGCTGTTATTCAATATCAACACACCCAGCAGAAGTATAGAACTATAACTTATGGGGAAATTTTCAAAATAGTCCAGCTTCTTTTCAGTTTTCAAAGATCTCTATAGACTTGTGACTCTTCACCCCATAGTTAGCTTTGACAGGGTTAGCTTTTTTCCCTACTGTTCCTCACATCAGTCATTTTAGTCATTCCTCTGGATGACTTGGACTTGCCATTGAGTCCAGCTGAAAAATAAAGGTTTCCCCTAAGCTAATCAATGCTGCAGCAATATGCAAAATGTAACCACACACCTGCAGTTCTCATATCTGCTCGTGTGTGGCTCAAGTTCAGGAGTTATCAGTTGGTCACTGGTGATTATTGTCACGCACCCCCTTAAGTAAAATGAGCAAAAGGATAACCTCACTTATGTTTGTCATACAAAGCTTCTCAGGGACCTGAAAGTTTGGCTTTAAATCATCCTTTTCCTGGGTTAAGGGAAGGTTGTTCAGATTTGTAGCTCTAGAAATGTGTTTATGGGTATGATCTCAAACTATTAGTGGCCTATTTTCTCACTCTAGACTGAACACAAAATCTCTCAGTAGAGTAATTCATCTTTATGCACTTGTATTAACTTCATGGGATTTTTGGAAGCAGAAAGAAAAGTCCTGACTGAGTATCCAACTATAGCTCTGACTTACTGAGAAGCTCAGACACCGAAACCTTGCTTAAACTAGACTGAAATATGATCAGAGCTCAGCCCATATCTGATATCTACTTCTAAATAGCATTAGGTTAGTTCCCCAACTGCCACTCTTGGCAGAAAAAGATGGGTTATATAAAATACTTTTGCATAAATGCATAGTAGCAGATAATGGAAATCAACACCTTCAAGAAGCAAGCTGGGAAAGACGATCAGTACAATGTATTTCATTATTACAGACTTGCATTGTGTTGGAAATTTGGGAGTCCAGGTTTATTTTATTCTTAGTTTTACTGTGCAATTCTAACACAGCTGATTTAACCTAGCCACGGCTTGATTTAACTATCTGTACAATGAATGCAAAATTGACTCAAACTTCATGAAGATATTAACAGACTTAATGCTAGATAGGAGTTCTGCTTTTTCCCATTTTTCCCTCAAGAGTCTGGCACTGCCACTAGACAAGAATAGTGTTTTCCTCTTTACAAAGGAGTGAGCCCTCTGCGGTAATGAAAGAGTAGAGAAAAGGACAATTTCATCTCTGTTCTGTTGCTCTCTTGTGCAATACTGGGAATATTAGAAACCCTCATTTTCCTGTGTATTATTAAGAAAGTATTAAGATTTCACTGCTGAGGAGCAGTAGGGATGGGCAAGTGATTCTCTTGATACAGCTGTCTACTTTCAAAACATTAAAAGGTTAAGAGATTGAGGTGTTTTACAGCAAAGATTTTTTAAGAATCTGGTATTCCAAATCTCTATCCAGCATCAATTGCAGCAGAAACTCTCTCTGAAAAATTTGCATAGCAACTGTTGCTAAGAAAAAAACCTGCAGCCTAAACCAAAATTCTGATAAATTCAAATCCTATCAGCATTTGCAGCAGCTGGAGAAAACTAAATATACATAGTTCAAATGGCTGGCTTCCTCCAGCAATGGTATTTTTAGATGTTTCAAAGAAAAATAATGATTCAGAACACACAAATATTCTTGCTATATATAAGCCTGGGGGGAGGGTGGAATGGCCATATCAAGGCAACTGAGCATCTAGGTTTTGGATGTGTTATCTGGCCATGGGCATAATTTATGTCTGAAACCAGATGCACCTGCTCAAGCAAAGTAACTGATGCTCAGAGGAAGCTTCTGCCTTCCCTAGGCTCAAGCACCCTTCAAAGTGGTGAAATGGGTGTTTTCACAAAGGCCTCTGAATCAAAACATAAACTATCCCAAATTTATGAAGCTTCCCTTGTTAAGAAGTGATCCCAAGTCACAACAGATGGCAATGGGAAACCTCAGTTTGCTCCCCACACACCAGTGCTAGCTGAGTTTTGTTCACAAGTCCTTGAAGCAGTAGTGTATCTCCCTAAAGGTTTCCTCTGGTGAAATAATACTTCCACTGGAATAAAATAATGAAACATTAAAGATAAATACAGGGACTACTTCCTTTAGGAAAAGGAAAAAAAAACCAAACCCATAAATGAACACAGTGTGTAATGCATTGATAAAATCATGTGTTGACTCAAAGAAAAGACTAGAGCGGTGTAACCTGCCAATGACACTACTGAATGAGTCCAAACCAAATAAATATGAAATTGCCATCTATTTCAGCAAACACCCTCTTAAGTTTCTGGCCCTTTGGTGTGACAAACCTATCATAGGCAAGGTCCAGGATTAGCCTGTAGACAGGAGTGAGTAAGTTGATGGCTAGATTGCCCAGCAGAAGGAACTAAATATTGGCACAGTGAAAATAAAGATATTCATATTTCATTCTCTAAAACAAACTCTTATCAAGTAGACTCCTTCATCTGCTGCTAAAGGAAAGACGCATTCTTCTTCTTATCAGGTACAACTATACTGTTTGCAGAAAACAGGCAAAAATAGAAAGAAATGACTGATAGGTCTTTTTTCTAGCAGAAAATAGTAATCTCTCCTTCTAAACGCATGAAATGATATTTTTGCGTAAAGCTAAATCTACATATGTGTATGTATGAGTGACTGAACTCAAAGTGCTTTGCCAGTACATAATAGACTCTTGTGGTTGAAAATTTTCTGATGTTTTTTGTATTCCTTTGGAAGTTATGGTTTCAGTATTATATATTTTTAATTGAAAAAAAAGCCATTTTATTCATAAAGTTCCTGGGATCTGCCTGGAACGTTACTAAAATAAGCATGCTAACCACACCTATAAACGAAACACAAACTGCTTCAGAGCATGTCTGCCCTTATAGCCCATCTAGTTTGTGCCATTTTCATGGGAAATGGGTATAACGCTTCCAATAGCTCTGAAGGAAGCAGCAGCCATGGCTCCATTTTCAGCATTGCACTCTGCTCAAGGTGTCTTTTCAAAATGGATTCAGGGTATATTTTTCTCTGAAAGTAGCTGGGGCAATAGTCTACAAGACCTCAGAGGCTTTATGAAGTATCCACATCTCAGAAACTTGGTGAACTTTCTGTAGTTTATCTGCAAATTTCCTAGTTCCTTTTTAAATCGTCATTTGCCTAAATTTTCTCTAGTTGCTCCTTTTCAAGTTGAACTGTCTTCATCAAAAATAACAAAAAAAAGGTCTTGCTGACTCTTACCCTTCAGATGTTGCTGCAAAAGTCAGAAGCGAAGTGTATGGTACTAGTCCCCTTTTCAGTACCACTTTAAATACTGCAGCAGTTGAACGACATCTGCTTGGATGGGTCAGGTAGACGATGCCTGAACTTCAGGACACAACACTACTATTCAGCTGGGCATAGGGGTCCCCAGATCATGGCAAAAACTGACATGTCAGTGCCCCCTAGCCCACTCTTCAGTCCCTTGTGCTGCAAGGAAGCAGGCTGAACAAGAATGGAGATGAAGGCTGGAGTTCCCCTGAGATGTTGGGGGAAGACCAGCACTTTTAGAAATGCTGTGAATCACACCTCCTGTTCTGTTCAGATACAGCCAGGAGTCTCCAGCATTTGCTTACTCCTGCTATGCACCCAGCAGTCCTCAAAGGTGGTGTCTGTAAGTTGTGAAGTGGTGTGTTTTGGATTTATCACACTTTTTACATAAACTCAGACCTGCTGGCACAAGCTGTCAGCTAGTGCAGAAAACTTCTGCCACAATTTCAGAACTCATCTCTGTGCCCATGAAGAATAGAAAGGATTTTTTTCCTTTGAATGAAAGCTTAATGTCCTACATGTAACCCATGATTCTGTGGCATTGGCAATGTCTTATGAAAATGAAGTCACTTAAGAATATTTATTTATTTATTTATTTATTTATTACAATTTGCAGCTAATTAGCGCAAGATGCCCTCTCTAAGGTTAGGATCAGAGGAAATAGCCTAGGCTCTGTACTTCCTCAGGGAAGAGGAGATATCACAGTCAAATAGGTATGACACTTGGCAGTTTGGACAAGGTCTAAACAGTCTAGAAAGCAGCAAAGGCAAGAAGCACAGGGAAAGAACAACATAGCAGGAATGAAAAGGGAAAATAACAACAGAAAGCAGAGAGACTGGTGCATCTCTGCACTCCCCTGCAGGTCTGCCACCAGCATGACTACAGGTAGGACCCCCATCCTCCCACCCCACCATCAGGCGCGCACTGCTTTCTGAGAAGACCTTTAGGTTTCTCCTCCAGTTTCTGTCCTCTGCATTTTCGAATGAAATGCCCACCCTCTTCCCCGAAGACAGCTAATATTTGTTTTACAGATTAAATACTTGCATAGCCAGAGAATCTCATGGTGTGTAAGCTGGATACATAACTAAGTTTGACATCAGAGATTGCGGACTCCCTTAGTGTGCCGCATATCTGAATGAGGTGTGAATCCCACTTCAAAGGGGTAGGGCTGAGCCTGCCCCTAGGACTGGGCTATGTGCGCTCCTGGGCCGGCAGGCACTCTGCATTCCCAGCTAATTCAAGGGCTGTGAATGACCCAGCTGAGTTTTGGCTACACTTGTCTCTGCTCTCACAGACGTACTTCTGGGAATCTTTTCACTAAGAACAGCATGGTAACATATTGGAGAGAATAGAAGCAAAAGTAAGTAGAAAAATAAGAACATTATGACCAGCTATTGGAAGATTCTGCATCTCTAAATTCTTGAAAAGATCAGACTGTGATTTGATAAGTACCATTTTCCAGCAAACAAGAGCTCCTTTTTGAAGGAGTAGATAGCTCTGTATGGAAATAGGAATCTTTAGCTGTGGACTGCCATTAGATAATCTTTTTTCCCACCTTAAGGGTAGTTATGTCCCTTTCTGGAGTAGAGTCTGGAGTGATAAACCTAAGTGCAAAAATATTGGTTTTTTTTCTTGGTGTGTTGTGAATGAATGCCTTCCAAACAGCCAGGCTAGAAGCTGGGCATTTATGGAAAATGTGCTGCATCCTGAACGTCATGATGAGTTCCCAAACGCGGATACCAGCAGTTATACATACATATGCAATGGTATGATTTATAGGGCTGAAGGGTTTATGATACTTTCTCAAAATACTTCTGGAGCTTAGTTTCCATTAGTAAAAAAGACCTTGGTGCATAAAAATATCATTTACCCTGAACACCAAATGCGAGTGTGCATCTGCTGTGCCTTTCTTTGTTTTCTCCTTGGAAAAGTCAGGTTTGTCAACATCTTATGCAGGATGGGGCACATGCTGAACCAATCCCTTTGAGAATGCTGCTGTTAGGAGCTGGGAGCAGCTCAGCCTTTTCCTGGCCACAGGCTTCCCTTTCACTGCTCTGAGCTGAGCACCTCTGCTCCGGATTGCTGTAAGTCAGCAAGCAGGAAGGGGAGGGCAGCAGGGGCTCTGGTCCTGACCTCTGCAAGCCAAAGCAGGTGGTAACTAAGGGCTAGTTAATTTTTTTCCTTTTAGTTGTCTTTGAGGGTAATGAACTATTCTTGCTTTCTTAAAGCTGTAAGTGCTGTTGGATGAAAACAAGTTTATTCCTGTCTTATTTTGGTCTATTCATTCATTAATGAACATAATAATAACAACAATATTCAGCTTTTTATAAAGCTGAAAATACAGGCAATAATTTTATCCTGAACAATATAAATTCTTAGAGAAAATGATAGCACGTGTATTCCTCTAAAATGTAGTGCAATATTAACAAGGAGGACTGGCAGTAGCTTAATACTGTTCTCTTAATACATGTTGATATTGTTCTCCTGGATCTTTAAAGAAAAAAACCTACCCTTTCTCTCATAATAAGAATTTCTTTTCTTTTATATTACACCGATCTGGAAAAATCTGGGGAAGCTGAAATGTAACTAATAACCTATTAAGATCTCAGCACCGCATTTCCTGAGTATTCAAAATGTCAGTGTTTTCTAAAAGGAATATTTTAATATTCTGCAATGCAAACAAGGTCATAATGTCATGCAAATTAACTTCCAGATTGGAGAGGTCTCCCATTCACACATTAGTTATGCTCCATTTTCAGGGATGCTGATGACATCAAAGCATTTAGTTAAACCCAATGTTTTATTGCAATAGCAATGCAGTGAAATGATAGATGGGTAATACACCCCTATAAGCGCATTGCTTACTGGCACATCAGCAAAATATGTTTCTTAATGTGAATTTGACAGCTTATGCTTATTGAAATTAATGGTAAAACTTTTGTTGGCTTGGTAGTCTACAAGAAGTTTTCAAGAGTTGAAATGCCTTTCTGAAATTAAACAATGCAGCATTGTTTTAATATTGAGCAATAAAGCAGAGAAAGTCTTTAATACTGAACTTTGTTACTGAAAGCTGCAGGGAAAAAAATTGAGTAGGAAATAAATGATGGGCTTTCCCCGCCCTCCCCATCGCCAATGCTGTATGTGACAGTGACTTTAAGAACGAGAGAAGAGTGGCTGAGTTTTGTGATTTCTCCAGATCACCCGTTTATCTGAAGTCGTACAAATCACACTGCTACTATGAAGAGTAAATGAAACTTCATAAATATGTAAGGTGCCAGTAAGTTGTGTGAATCTGTGTAGGTTTCCTATAAATGAAGTAGAAAATTTCTTAATGAACAAATACAAAATGGTGATAATCCTATGTAAAAATTTCTGCTTGGGAAAGTCATTTTACAGCATTCTTCTCACTTGTTACCTGAGCGTCGTGGACTTCATGTGTGTAGGGAGGTACTTTAAAAGATGAGTACATTATTTTAATAGGTCTTGTAATTGTTGTGTGCTTCTCTGTTCCCTGATTCCTACCCTAGCTCTGCCTGCATAAGCACATTTGAATGCAGAAGAGTCTAAAAGAAATGTCATTAGAGCCCTTCTCAGTCAAAGAGCTTATGACAGGTTAACTCTGGTTTAAGTGTTTGAAGGATGTCTGCACAAATGAACAAGTCTTATAGTTCGGAGTTCTTTGTCCAGATTAATTATTTCTGCGCTGTTTTCCCAAACCCTGTAGTGACCACATACACTTCGAGAAAACAAAAGAATAATTGCTTTGGAAAATAATTATTCTTATGGGAAAGCATCACACAGTGTTCCAACATTGAATTAGAAAAGAAAATAAAATCAGATTTATGTATTACAGAGAAGCTGCTGTGTAATTATTTCTTGAAAGGATATTTTTAAACTAATCAAATGCTTTTAATATCAGGATACAGTTCCTAAATTTTAGTGACCAATGCAAATATTGAACAACTACATATATGTCCATTTCCTGCTTGCCGTATTAAAAGTTTGGAAAATCAAATTATTTTCACTTAGAGCTACTGGAAGTATTTGTGTAGAACTGGGTATTGATTCTGCTAATTTCATTAGAGAAAAGGTTTCAAAATTGTGGGTTTGTTCCTCTGTGTTCCAAGTCTTAGCACTTTATTTGAAATTCATACTAGGACTAGACAATACCAGCTTTGGGGGGCGGGGAGGGGGGAAGCAGTATGAAGTCCATACTGTACAGAACAGAATGATTGCCTAATTTCACTCCAAAGAGCAAGAACAATGTTGTTGCATTGAAAGAAACAGAACTTCTGAACAAATCCTTTTTCTGCTAACTTCATCGTATAGTGTTACTAAACAAACCCAAACAGTTTATATTTCTGATGGTATGCACGAACTCTCAGCTTTTTATTAACAAATAAAATCTTCACAGAAATCGTAATAGTCTAGTGTTAGACAAATGCTTTATTCCCTCTGTACTAGATGCAGGATGGAAATAAAAGTTTAAAGCAGCTTACTTTAGAAAAGTTATAATGAATGTTTCTGACATCAAGGGAATCATTGATGATTCCACTGCTGACCTAGTGGCAGGATATGAATTTTTTTCAAACTTCAATTATAAAAGTCTTAAAAAATTTGAAGGTTAGTGAAATGGTTTCCTAGTTTGTATAAAACAGATCTATGAAAGTGGAAGATTTTGTAACATCAAAGGAGGAAAAATACCAAGAATGCATAGAATTTACCAAGAGTTATAAGTTTGAAAATAAGAAAAATAAAAGAAAATAAGATTGAATAAGTAAAAGGAAGAAGAAAGTAAGCCATTGAACCTCTCTGGTTTTACTATGGAATTACTGCAAGATTTCTCTTTCTTTGCCAGTCTCTTTCCAGTTGTTTTCTTGACACAGACCTTTAAAGGGACAGTTATAGCATACATACATCTATTCTGACTGAAACAGAAGTTGTGTTAGTCGTGACAGTCCCACCTTTGTCTGAGTGCTCCAAAGCCTGGTGGAAAAGAGCTTATAAACTGTCTATTGATGAAGCTTTAGAGCAGATAAAACTCTTTTTGAATACAGTTGAAATAGATTTAGTACATAGATTAAATAGGTTTGAAACAGATTACACTAATGATGAAGTTTTGAACGTTGAAGTGCTGCCTGCACCATGGCAGTAGGGTCTTTCCACTCGGGGGCGATGCAGCAGCGGGCAGTGGAGATGGTGCCTGAGGCCTCTGTGCCACAGAGGGATACCCAGTGTCCACAGGGGACAGACCCTTGCAGATGGCCTCGATGGAGGGCAGCCTCCCTGGGGAAGCAGCGGAGCTGACTCCAAGGTAGCTCTCTGGGAATCTCTTCAGAGGTGCCAAACTCTCAATTAAGTTGCAGGAGAGTGCACCAGCACCTTCCCTTGGTGCTTCATCTGGTCTGTGAATTAAATGCTTGATGGCAGACTCCCAAGAGCTAAACCTGTGTGTTTTGGGAGATGGCAGAGAGGAGAAGTTTTTGAGTGACACATGCTCCACTTCATTTCCCACTCCTGCAGGTCACCAAAAACCCTTCAGGTTTTTGCAAATTATTAATTTCTAGACACTTTTCCCAAGGAGGTGAGTGATGGCTTAGGCTCACCATGGCAGTCAGCCACAGGTTCTGAGAGGAGAAGGAAAGTTTCTAAAACTTCTTCAGCATGACAAATAGAGCACACTGTACTCTTTACAGCAAGTGTGATGAGTCTTTGTCTCCCAAATTTTCTCTACCAGCCTTAGTTTGCTCTTTTATTTTCTAAATCCTGTCCCCTTCCGATATCCTTGTTCCTTCCAAACCTTAATTCAGGATCTAAACAAGGCAGGTGACTCATTTTATACTTACAAGGCACGAAATTCTTGACATTGAATCTGTAATGTGTGTGCCGTGAATACATCCCCAGCATGTATGCAGTTGCATGGGAATTGTATTTAGTCAGCAGTCTCCAGGGAAGGTTTCTACAGTAGTGAGCACCAAGAAAACAATCAGCAGACCCTAAAACCTGCTGATGGGGCATACTTCAGAATGAGCCAGGCTGGGCGTGAGATGATAAGGTTAAATGAAGGTGGAGAGGTCAGGGGAGTTGCACTGCAAACTGGTGCTCAGACTGGAGAATTAATGTGAGCCAGCCTGGGAGGATGTATTTAACGGAGGGTTCAGAATATTATGAACAGCGTGTTGTCTTCGGGTCTTACTTTTTGTCCTTCTGGGTAATGCAACACATTTTCCCCTTTCCCCAAGCCTTTTTCATTACCTGAATTGAATCTTAAGTGTTACATTCAGAGGCTCTTTGCCTTTACTTAGAATTCCTGAGAGGGAAGCATTTCTTGCCAGGCAATTTTCAACTCCTGCTAGAGTAGGCTGAGTTGTTTATCTGGTTTTTACTTTTCAAATGGTTAATGATAATGAACTGTAATTGAGAATTGCTTTGGGCTCATTAATATGCATGTTGTCATCCATTTATCTACCCGTTTCCTTTGAAATCACCTTCTCAAGGCTTTGGAATGATGTTTTGTACTCTTTTTTTTTTTTTTTTTTTTTCTTCCTGCCTTCCTGTTAATATTTGCAGGTTTTTATTTGTGTCCTTTTTTAGAACTGCATTCTTCTAATGCTTTTTCTGAGTAACTTTCTGATTCTCTCTCAAAATTTTTCTGTTACTTCAGGCTTCTTGATTTCTAATCACTCTATTCTAGATTTTTAAACATATTTCCAGTGTATGAATAGAAGTAGAAAAAGCTTCTTAACCTAAAACTTTCAGTTATAGCTTGCTTAGGCTCTTGTTATTAATACATCTACTCTTGCTGGCTTAAGACACTACTGAAAAAAAGATGTCATATTTCTAACTTTTATTTTGTCTTGACCAAAAACCTATTATGGAATAATGCAGTATCTGCCTGACTGGTTTTGGTTTTGTTTTGTTTTTGAGAGCTTTGTTATTGTTGTGTACGAGTGAAGTCCTGTAGGCTCTTTCTTGGCCATTCATAGTGTCTCTCTGCTTCTCAGTCTGTTGGAAGTGCTGGTTCACAGATGAATTACTTAGGTGTAGCATACACCTGTATTGCTCATCACCTCCCTGATTCTGTATAAATTAAGGAGCGCTGTACACCTCTGAAAAACTAATCATTAGGAACTGCTGGAATGTTGTTGGGTGCAGGTAGCTCAGACTCCTTCCTCCATCATCCCACCCCAGGCTCCTTGCTTTACGAGGTGGCAGTGCATCCTGAGGATCATCCCTTAGACCAGCCCTGCGTTCATTTTTAAAGCTTCTTCCTCTTCTCTGCTTCCACGAATAGCAAATCTGCTTTCTGAAGCAATGCTCAAAGAAAGTGGGAAATGGGAGCTCAGCTCTGAAAGCCTCATTAGTGTGCTTCAATCTGAGTGATCCCACATGAAAGAGTAAGAGGACTGTATCATTAGTAAGAGAAACAAATTTTGTTCATGATCATTCACAGTTAAATGGAGAGCTGAAAATAATAACAGATGAAAACTAATATCAAATTGTGTTTATTCTAGTTCTATTCATTCTAATTTTAGTCAGCCTTGTGAGAACATTTTTCAAACATTGGTTTTGGAAGAGATATTGCCATCTTTAAGAAAGCCAATAAAATTAAACATGAAGCAACAACAAAACAATCCTGAATATCTGTAACTATTTTTATGTGTTACATTGCTTGTTGTTTCCTGAAACAAAAGTTTAGTATTATGGTCTTAATGACAGCACTTCATTTTCAGATATCCTCCCTTGAAAATACAGCTCCAAACATCAACAGTAAGAGCCTGAAAATTTGGTTCTGAGAGATTTTGACAAGCTCAGCTCCAAAGCCAGTTTTCACTGTGGATACCCCCTGATTCAAAGTGGGGGGTGAGGTGCCATTCAGAAATATGAAGTCCTTGTCTAATGATTTCCACCTCACTTTTTTAACATGGATCCTTCCACTTTCTGTACATGTGCACATTGTTCAGGCTTTTGGCCGACTAGCTCTGACCAGGACATGGGCAAAAAGAGCTATGTGCTTTCCTTTTGTATTTTATTTGCCCAAGCTGTTGTCTTGAAGGTCTTCCTTTCCTTGAAAAGTATTGATTATTTAGAACCTGTTTTTTTAAATACTAATAGGATGAAAGGGGTCATTTATTACTATGTGACTGTTCTCAATATGGCATTTTGTTCCATACAAAGACTTTTAAGAATGACCAACTGAGAGTTTTAGGATTCTATTCAGACAGTGAGTCTGAATGCAGTAGTACAATTGAGAAGGCTTGCTGAACTTGCTCTCTTTGTTGTCACATTTTTCTTCTTTATATCTCATATGGAGAAGTATTTCAGAGTCCAAAACTGCAATAAGGGGTTCTCAATGTCCTTTATTTTGGTGGAGAATACCCATGCTGCAAGGACCAAAACCAGCTGTTTCAAGTTCTACTTTGAGTACCTACTTGTGTACCTAACCGATGTCGGTACGCAGAAGTCAAGCCGTCAAGGATTTAAGAGTAGAACTGTGCAGAGCACCGTGAAGCTTCTGTCCAGGTTTGCCAACGAAGGCAACAAACAGAGGTGCGCATCCCGGGGCTGCTCTGGCATACCTCCAGTACAAAAATAAATAAAGCTACCATTGGTTCCCTAGTTCATGAACTGTCTCTTATGTGAAGTATCTCAAAGACAAATCATGTCACTTCTGACTCCTATGAAAAGGAAAAACCTTTATGTATCATGGAATCTAGCCTTTGGCTTTAAACACTTCCTCATGTCATTTCTTCTCTGGTACAGTACTATTAAGTTTCTTTGCATCAAATTACTAGACATCATAACTCTTGTCATTACAGTGAGTAGAGGTTGAGAATTGTTTTGACTATTGTTTTTGTTCTGTAATGCAGGTTCCAGTTTGATCCATGTGTGCATTAGTGAAGCAAAACTTCTAGTTGTGCCAATTTGCTCTGCTTTCCCAAATGGAAAATAGGCGGGAGAGTGCAATCGCATAATTAGAAAATATACATTTGTGTCTTTCCCCCACTGCTCTGAAAGCAGCTTGCCACATGACTGTTGCAGGTGGATGAACAGATGTTTCGCCGTTGACATCCATGCTGCCCCTCGGCCAGCTGGCAGGAGAGGTCTGTCATTGCCTCCCACTTGAGTTCACAGATGTCCCTTCTGAGACATCTCTTTACACAGAGGGTGATCAAACTGTGCCAAACTTGGCACTGCTGTTCAATACAACGGGGGAGTTACGCGTCTGTGAGCTTGTGTTGATGTGTTGATAAAAAAGCCACAGAACTGCGTCTGGGAAGTCACATATAATGTGACAGAGACTCAAACGAGCGGTTCTATGGATTGTGATTTATGGTGTAACTCCCATGGGGACTGTTTTTCACTCACGAAACACAGAGAAGACAGTGCTTATGCCAACTTTCACGTTGCTGCTGCCCGAGTGCTCCTGCTCAGTGTCTAGCAGCCTTGTGCAGGCCAATATCCCATCGGGATCAGCTCCCTGCTGTCCCAGCCAACTCAGTTACGCACCCTGTCCAGCTTTGGAGGTGGAGCAGAAATGAAGAGCAAAAGGTTTATGAGAAATTTCAGGGGTAAAAAAGACAATTTGTAATTAGTTGTGTTTCAAGGAGGCTGCACATCCTCCCCCGTGTATTTTTCAGAAAGATCCCATGTTAAAAAGGGAATTAGGTGAAAAATAGCTGTTCTCAGGAATTTATTGCATCACTCTGTGAGCAACAATGATTTCATTTTTCCAAACATGAACACTTGTAATGCTACTTTTCCTAGATGCCCTATATAATGCTCAGTTTTCTAAAATTATTTAGTCTTCTGCTTTACAAAAATCACTCTGAATGAGGTTTGTAAATTGATAATGCATCAGCCGTCTGTGAACTGTGAAATACTTGTAAGCCAAGGAAATTTTCCATGGAAAATATTCTATATGCTTACCTTGCCTACAGGCATACAGACTAGAAAATGCCAGACAACATTTCTCTTCTGCAGTCCTTGACTAGAAAGCAGTGTGAAATCAGGCTAATTTATCAGGAATTATCATAAAGTGTGATGTCATTGATTGCCAGAAATACTGGAAGTATTTTAAGAATAGAACTTAACAAGAAAAGAACTCCTTTTAAGAGCATAAGTTTTATATATAATCCTGCACTATTTACTCAACCGGAACAATCAAACAGTGCAAGTCAGGATAGATACTGCTTAGCAGAGATCCCCTCCTGACTGAAAGACCCTGCTGTAGTCCCTCTGTATCTGCCAGGAAAGCCTATACCCAGATTCCTCAGTCCTCATCTTTCTGGTTTGCCTTCCTTTTTCCTCTTGTTGCACAGAAGCCACAATAAAGAAAACCTCTCTTGTTTACAGCAAACATGTTGATTTCAAATAGCACAAAGGGATTAGTCTAAAACAACTGCAGGTAATTTTTAACAATAGCTGGGGAAAGTTTTGTTTTCTTTTAGTTACAGAAGGGGGAAGGATTCATAATAAAGCCAGATATGTTCAATGTAGAAAAAGAAATATTGCAGTGATGTCTTTCCTCTTTCTCTCTGTAAAAGGGTTTTTAAACAACCAATTTTTTCAATAGTTTAGACAATATAATAGAGAGACACTAATTTTAAAACCTTTTGATATGTCCAGTTAATAATCTGTTCTTTGTTAGCACTGGGACACTTCAGGGTGTGTGTTAGTAAGCTACTGATTTATTTTTTCAGGTTGTCAAAAGCATTGCCATTCTGGCCTCTTGTCTCCCACCTTAGGTGCGCTCCAGTAGCGTACTTCGGCAGCCAACAACTTTAGGGCTGAAAGCGGGCTGGCTTGGTATGACTTTGCTTCGAGGGACTTTAAAGGTAATGCTTCCCAGAACACTGTTAAAGGAAACCAGCCACCAAGTGTTTGGAGGAAATGTGGGTCAATCAAAGGTTATACCACCGCATCAAACAAATCAAGTGGTTCAATAATCACGCTTTCCTCTTCGAGACGAAAGGATATTTCTTCTAGGTTTTTTTTCTTGATTTCTTTTTAAATACTAAAGTAAAGGAAAAAGTATCTGCCATCCAGTAGAATGCCAGTCAGTTGTCCAATTGAAACAGGGCTGAGAGGATGGAGGGCAGGCTTGGAAAGATTTCTTCCAGTACAGTGCAGAAAACTTAAACCAGCAAGCACATTATGTCACTTCTATGCAAATTCAAATCTAAAGCAGCCAGGGCATATACACAAAAACTTGCTTTTGACAACTAATTCCTGTTTTCAGCAGTATCGCTGTAAGGAGGTTCAACCATGATCAGTTGAAACAGAAAGGTGCACAAGAGTAGGAGTGAGCCTTTGTTTTGGCAGAGGAGCTGTCACATCTGCAACAATACCAATATTGCACCATTTCAAGATGGCACTGTTTTGTAGTTTCTCATGCCTCTTCTAAAATGAAATCTGCATTTATGTGGCTAGGAACAGAAAGGATTCTAAAAAAAGATATCCCCTCACCAACTACTACAGGGTGGAGGAATCCCAAAGCAACTAATTCTCGTTTCTTTTATCTACTCCTGAGCTACTAAGCACTGCAATGATGTTTATCTAATAACTCCATTCTCCTTGAGGCGTATTTTCTATTAATAGTAATTATCTATGACTTATAATTTGTCTTGAATTCTCCTTACTAGTGCAGCACTTGAACTGATTATGTACTCCCACTATTAAAATAAAAAATGATGTGACTGCATTCTTAATAACAGCTGCATATAAGTGTGTGCATAAAAATATCATATCTTCTGAAAGTGAGAGGTGTTTCTACCCACAGTGAGGTGGATGAATGTTCACCAATTGCAGAATAAGTGGGATGAAGAGGTTCCTGACATTCTCTTTAACAAGATAGAATGTCTCCTGACATTGACTTTGGAATACTCAAATTATTCTCAGTGTATTTATACATTGTGGAAACTCAGAGAACAATGACGGGTTTTGTACTTAATTGGGGGTTTTTGCTGTAATAAGGCAGACTCTGATTTGAAGAGTTTACATATATGTAGAAAAGACAGAAATCACTATTTTGTGGAGTCCCCAGATGTAAATTTCAGAGACAACATGAACTTCTCAAGGTCATATGTGAGACTTTTGAACGCATCAGGAAACAAATTTAAATATTCTCAATCCTGGTGTAGTGTAGGTACTATAATGTCCTATATCTTACTGGTTTCCTTTTGGTAAATGAAAATCAGGTCCAGATTATTATAGCCATATCTGGATTGTGGTTGAAAACTGTATGTTAGCTCTTCACTGCTCTGAATGTTTGAGCAAATCCTCCTATTGGGTAGGTGAGTGCCAGCCTTTGCCTCTTTAAAACAGGAATTCAGGTTTTGCTGAATACACAAAAGCGCTTAGAGTTCCTTGTATGGTTATTGTTAGTCCATTAGTAATTATAAAACATGCCACAGAGGAGGAAACTTACAAATTCTCATTTTTGTTCTGTCTTGACTCATCTGACCTTGGAAAGTTGCACTGAGCTCTTTAAAAGCAGTCTTTAATTTTGAATGTCTTGTGTCAGCTGACTTGTAGGTACAAACTTAAATGAAATTAATGAGAGTTAGAATTTTCCAGTGCGTCTAGTGCTGAATGTCATATTAAGCTGGTGACCCTGCCATCTTAGTTTTCTCATCAGTTACAAAAAACAAACAAACAAAAAAACCAAAACAAAACAAACCACAAAATCCCAACACATCTGCATTCACCTCACAGGAATGATGTAAAATTAAGCAGTTTATCTTGAAAAGTCTTCTGAAAAATCTATTACTAAAGATAATTACTGTTGTAAAAAAGGACAAAAAAAAAAAGATTGTTTTAAAGTGATTGCTCTAATTTTAAGCATTCTTTAAAGATTGTGTTAGGACAAACGTGTCAGGCACTTTGGACCTAAATCTTTCAAGTTTTATGTTTGTGAAGCCCCTTGTTTCCAAACTGAATACTGATTTGCATTCCGACATCTGATTTATAGACATAATCAATGCCATTTTTACATTGCAGCTACAGGTGTGGTGGTGGTTGAAGAAAACTCAATATTTAGATACGCTGAACGGGGTGAGAGGTGAAGAATGAAAGCTTATTTGAATATCAATAGGCATAGTATTCCCATGGGGAGAGAATTCAGTGATGTTGAGCCCACCCAGCAAATTAAACAAGAAACATGAATTTGCATAAAACTGTCTTGAACAGATGTTCATCAACAGAATGCAAGCATAGCTTTTTTCTTTTTTTAATCAAGAAGGATAGTACAAACATTAGTTTATTGCCTTGGAGGGGGAGGGGAGGGTATGTAACTCCATACCAAGACTACACCCACTACAAAGGTAGAGACAAAACCAGAGAACACTTCCATTTTCTTTCGAAACTAGCGACGAGTAGAATCTGGACTGCAAAACAAACAATTACATTTTATTTTGTTAAAGTAAATAGATTGTTCATAACTGAGAATGAACTAGTAATACTACCTGTAACTGCACCATCTGGTGCTACCTGTCATTACAATATGTCCAAATTACTATTATATTTAATACATGTATAATCCTGGATGGAACGTTGTATTCTCACTGACAGTCTCATCTTAAGAAAGGTTTAACAGAAATGCAAGTTTTCAGAATTGCATAACAAAAGCTATGTCAGGTGGAGAAAGAAACTGAAAGACTAGAGACGATTACAAGAAAGATTGTAATTACTTAAAAGTAATTCAATAGCATGCAGAATTTACATTTGAAAACCTTCATCATTTTCTTTTGTGCCATTGGAAACAAGAGACAAACTGTACGGCCAGTTTCTTCCAAATCAATAAGGAGTTCTCATGCTCTACAGAAATGAGTGAATTAACATTGCTGCAGCCTTTGGAAAATCCCCTATTTTAAGGATACAGTGAAAGCAGCCTGTGTTACATTAAAATTTATCGATGGATATCCGAAATAGATTAGCTTCTTCTAATCCTTGAAAGATTTGGCAGTTAAATTTCAACTGCTGAGTGGAACTAGCAGATAGGTGCTCACCCACTTCTCAGTCTTTGCACCTCTTTACTAGTAATAATAGTACCTAACATTGTTTTAATAAGGCCACAAAATGAAAATTTGTCTGAAAGGTATGTTTATGTATGAGTTTCCCTAACTATCTTCTCATGTTAACAAGCACCTCTGACAATTTTTTGTAATTAGCAAAATGAGTGAAGCCCTCTGAGCTCTGTGAACGTTGCTTTCTGTTAATTAAAGTAGGACTTTTTTACCAGCTTTTAGCTTCTAGTAGGCAACTGCAAATTTTGCGCATCTTGCAAGGAAGTAATGAGACAGAAACGTAAGGCCAACAAGCCTAAAGCAGGAACACTATTCCCTTCAAAAACTCACTGTAAAGTTTAGTAGCTGGAATTGCTTAGAGTGCTTGGGAATTGCTTGAGAATTATTTTCCCAAATAGTCTTTGTTTGGCTTGGAAATTTTGAATACAAGCTGATTTGCTTAGAAATACTAGATTTGGTACCCTCTTTCTTTGTCTCATTCCAAACGGCAGAGCAGTTTCTGAACAATACTGCCAAAGGCGTCTCCACAGTTAGTTTAGGATTATCACACAGCTCATTGCCTGCTCCATTCCTACAACAGTGGGGAAAGTCACCCTTTAGAAGCGTTATGTGAGATGGTAAAATAACAAGTTATTCTGCAACGCTATTGATCCCCAGATCAGATTTTTATGAACTTTGCCTGTTTGGTTTTGATTTTTTGTTTGTTTGTGGTTTGGGGTTTTTTCATTTTATGTGTATGAAGATGCCCACATCCTCCCCTCACCTCCTGCCCCCCATTATAATCAAGAAAGGCTTCAGGAATTAACATGAAAACAGTCTATTTTCACTGTCCTTATGTCCCCAAACTGGGAATGAAGTGTCCCAGGTTTAACTTCCACCTAAAGAGGTAGAAGCAGAAGATGATGGCTGCAGAAAATTAATTTTTCTGCCAGTTTGTTGGCACTATGGAGACATTTTAGGTGTACCTAAACAGAAACAGGAAAAATGTGTGTCCAGTAAGTTTTCCAATTCAAGTGAATTGACTATAAATGTGCTTATATTTAGAAAGTATCCCATCACCACAAAGGCTATAGCAATTTAACTTAGGTTTAGAAAGGAAAACACCACCAGATATTTTTATTCAATTAGACAGGTTTACTTGCTAGAGCTGTTTTTGGTTAGTAATGAACTGCAGGGTTAAGCTGTCATGGTACTAATAACACAGCTAGGATAATAAGTTCAACTTTAAAAGTGCTGATAATCTATAGATAGAAAAGTGCTTTCTCTACAATGACAATTGCACCTGAAGTATCAAGCAGTTTGGTTTGGTGCCAAATGGTGACAAGTAGATCAAACTACGGTATAAAAGACATGTTTAAGGAAATACTTCATTGGACCTCCCTGACGGTGACGCAGGCAGTAAGTTACCCAAGGCTGTTTCTGAAGCAAGCCGCTTTCCTCTTAGCAATAGAAAGTGACAATTACATTTTGAAATTTCTCTAAATATTTCCAGTGAGAAAATACTTGCTATAAAGGGACAAATAAAGTTAATAGGTGTTATTTAGACCCAATTTATCTCAGTCTAATTTGATGACTGACTGGGAGCTCAACAAGACTGAAAATCAGGTGATATCTTAGTGCTGAACCGTCAACTCATCAATGCTTCATGACGTACTTGAATACACTTTTATATCCTGCATTATATAACATACAATCACAATCGTAAAAGTAGCTACCCTTGGTGTATTTAAAATCTACAAGTATTTTTCTGACAATCTTGTAACCTATCCGTTATTTTTTACAGTAAAATATTATGCAGTCAAACCTTTGCTCTCTGTTGAAAAGTACCCTTTTTTCTCCCAAGTCTCTCCTCTGCAACCTGTTCACCACAGATTAGTCCACACTTTTTATATATACAATATTTAGATAAACAACATTGGAGAGTTTAATTACAATTGTTAATCCAGCTTGTAGCATGGTGAGGTGTCTTGCAGGCTTCTCAGCATATTCGCCTGCACAACTGTTCTGACTGGAAACATCTCCTTTACATACTACATTTTCTGCATAATTACTTTGTCATGAGGTTAATTAATCTGTGTATTCACCTGGCACATACAGTACAGAAAACAACTCTAGCACCATTTTATTACTTAAGTGCACCAACTCTCTTATTGACCTGAAAGACTCTCTGGGTTCCAGCAAACAACTGGTATTTTAGTCAATAAACCATCCACCACGGGGGCTTAACTGTGTATGCTGAAACAAGAGGTGAACACAAGTGTGTCTATAAGGTAAATAAAAGTTCAATATATATTACAGGGACATCATAAGCATTTTAATCAAAACATTTAAAAGTGAAAAGGTAGGAATGAACTCTTGAAGAAACTGTTCTGGAAAAGTATCTTTGAGCCATTTGTGCTGTACTGTAAGACAAAGCGACAACATCCACTTGATCTGAGACATGTACAAGGTTATGTCATAGTGAATTAATATTGATTTACTATGAATGTCTGTATTTGGATCTGATCACTAAGTGACTTTCACAGACTTCTTTTCTGTGAATAGATACAGATTCCATTGGCACTTGTTTAGAATCTTGAGATTTATAAGTGGCCTCTTCCTATTTTAAGGAAACCTGAAATGTCTTTACCTCTTATCCTTTCTTAAGTTGCCTACCTCCCGTTTAGAACTTGCTATGAGAAAGAGTAAAGGTAAGGACTGAAACAATATGAGAACTGAGGACATATGGTGTTAATGGTGAAGAGTTCATTGGCAGTATCATAGGTACCATATGATACAGTTTCTATTAACAGATAATGCATATTTTAATAGTTAAGATAGTGATAGAGATTAAATAAATGATGCTAATTTTTCTCCATACCGTATGTGCCACAAAAAGTTAAGGACTCACCTCATTCTGCCCAAGGAAAATAGTACTACATTTAAATAATACCAAAGAGGTAAATTGTCTTTTCCCAAGCTGTGCATTCTAAGGCGGCCATAAAACACTGTTTATGTGACAAACGTGTACTATTAAAACCATGTTAATAGCCTTGGATGAAAATTGGTATTAAATTAGTAGTAAGACAATAAAAGGCTTGTTTAAGATCCCAAAGTAATTATTGTTAACTCAGCTTATCCTGGTATTACGTACCATCAAGTTTTTGCAAAAAACATGCGTCCATAGTACTTGTAGTAAAATAATGGTTTGACTGAACTGTGTGCCCAAAAAGTACATACTCTGGAATACTTTCTTTCTACCTTTAGAATAGCCATCAGGAGATACGCTGGTCTTCCAGCCTCCTCATGGGAATGCATTTATGAAAGTGCTTTATAACAAGAGTACACTGCCCCTAAAATGAACGCAGCATATTGGATTAAACAAGTAATACACTCCCAAATTATTTTGTTTTATAAAAATAAAAGTCACAATAAAACTACTTAGTGCACCTTGTTTCACTATTTCTAGAATTGGTTCAGCAGTAATAAATATGTATTCATGAATAATGTATTCAGCAGTTGACAAAAACGTTGTAGTGATTTGTATTACTCAGCCATGTGGAGAAAGACTTTTTAATGTGAAAAAATAGATGAAGTACTTGTACAGAGCAAGTTTGGGTTTTTTGCATTATGAAAGAAAACAGTCTTGATATTTTGGAATAAAATTCAGTGAGTGCTGTTTGAAATAATGAGAACGAGACTCTGGGAACCACGCTTTACAGAAACGAGAAAGAAATGCTGAGATGACTGCCACGGGCTCAAGTGGATGAGAGCAGGTGATGGTTACAGTCTTGTCATAAAAGCCACAGCAATATGTATCCCTCAATGAGTTACAAGCGTAATTTGCTATTCTTTTTATCATTTTTTATCATTCATTTTTATCATTCATCTTTATCATTTATCATTTTTTATCATTCTTTTTATCAATTTTATTTGAATGAACCAGAAAAAAAATCCAACCAACTGCTGTGATCTTCAGCAACCAAAGAATCTGTGAACCAGTTGGTTTCACAGGACTGGGACATTCCTGGACTCCTTCTGAGACAAGAAGAAACTTTTAGACAGACTCAGCAAGATAATTTGATAACTGAAATAGTCAAGGCTGCTTTCTTCCACAGCTGAGTCGCAGACGCACACCTCTCTTGTCCTATCTAGCAGCAGCTCATCACCAGTAATGGAGCATTCACTCCCTTCCAGGGAGCGGCTGGAACAGAAGACCTTTGGCTGTGTAAGGCAGGCTATAACCATTCTCTGAAATTAGGTCATAATTCCTTACTGTTGTGCGTGACTATCTGCACTGCCTCCTTTTATCCTTAGATTGACCAGATTACATTTCTGGCACGTTCGTGGTACTTCGTTCACTCAGTTTGTGCCCTTTCTGAAAGTCTCTTGACAATCTTGATTGTGTTTTGTATCTGTATCTCAGGCAGTATCTGGGATGGCTGCCATGGTCCTCTAAGTGTGCGCTCTTCTTTTGGAGGCTACCTGCAGTTTTGCATTGCAGTTGGTGCACTAAGTCTGGTACGAGGGGACTGTATTGCGTGTTGAGCATGCTGTCAGTTTTCTTTGGTTCGTCTTCAAATTTACAGCAGGGATTGTTGCACTCTCACAAGTGAGAGTGAAAACATCTCCTCTCAAAGTAAAGGAGTTCCTACCCTCTAAAGTTCTTCATAATAAAAGGCGTGCCATCCTAGGGATGGTAACCTGGATACGAGTCCTGCATTTTATCACTAATTCCACTGCAAACTGACTTTTGTACAATCATTAGGAAAGAATTAACTTACTTGAACATTACTTCTTTTACTTCCCAACTCTCTTCCATCTGGGATACATTATAGATAACTAAATTCTGATGAATTTCTGTTGAAACTGTTTTTCAATGGAAAATTAGTCTCTTCAACAAACAAAATTTTTGTCCACTGGAGAATGTTTTGGGGTGGGTTTTTTTGTTTTCTTTTTTTGGTTTGTTTGTTTGCTTGTTTGTTTGTTTTCCCCAGTGCAAAATCATCCACCTTCTTTAGGGAAGGTGTGGTGGGGATGGGGATACAGTTTAGACCCAAACCTAAAACATTTTAGCCAGAAGGATTAAAATGGAGGAAAAAAAAAAAAAAAAGATTATTTGGAAAACTAATGTTTTGATTTTAATAAAATCACAAAATAACTAATATGAATGCTCTGGTTTAATCTATGATTATCAAAATCTCATAGGAGAGGGAAGGCAGGACCATTTTTCTGTTCAGTTCTACATTTAAGCTTTCTAGTGCAAGAACCACTTTTGCTATGAGTCTGATCCACAGACTTTTTTTTTTTTTCCTACTGGAGAATCCATCCAGCAGCCTTCGTGCAGTCCCTTCATACAGATGTAAACTAAGCCTTGGCGTGTGAAATGCTGCACTTCACAGAAATAAAAACCTTACTCAGAATTCCTCCTAGACAGAAGAACCTGCATTCCATCTAAGGAAAGCATTTGTATTAACAATAGCTTAAGTGGGGATGACACATCACTGGTGGCCATACATTGACAACCTATCGAGGTCTTATTTAACTGTCTAGAAATGTATGCAGAATAATATGAGAACTGACAGGGGAAAACCGTTCCCTGGCAATTTCTGAGAAAATTTTTTACTGTCTCTAGAATGAAACTTTTTTTCCTTGAAAACAATGTAAAGCAGAGTTGTGCTGACTTGAATGCTGTTTGCTTACCAATTTTGTTGATGCTGATTTTCATGCATCCTTTTTGGCTTCCATGAAACATGACGTGTCAGCTAAAGTACACTTAGCAACAAGTGCTCGGATTGCACTCAAGTCCAGTTGTTATTCAAATTTTGCTGTTCCAGTGATGTGAAGGAACTAGAAGGCTCACTATCCTTAAACACCATAAAAAAAATTGCTCTTTGATCTGTATTTTCTCTGTAATCATGCCAACACCTTTACCATCTCTTCAGCCTTTAAGGCAACGGGAGTAGTGTGGCCAATAAGGAATATGGCTCAGATGGTGAATGTGGGTCTTAATTCACCTGTTACTGTCAGTGTGCCTTCTCGGAGACCATTACGAATGACGCTTATGTCAATAGTCTTAATGGCCAAACTGTCCCTTGCAGAAATATGTAAGTAACAAAATCCATTTTTGCCTTCTCCTTTTAGTACTAACATCAGAACAGTTTCCAATTACTTTTTTCAATTTAGTGTCTCCAGGAATTATTTTTTCCTTGTAAGGGTGTCATGGGAGATATTTTGAGATTGCTGCACCTTTAAATGAAACTCGTAGAGAGAAAAAGTGTTAGTTTGCACATCACTGACATGAATATTTTCCTGGTGATTTCAGAAGATTAAGGTGCTCACTTATAAAAGTCATGACTCTTTGATCAGCCCCCGGTGAAACGATACCTTGTGAGTGAATAAATTGCTTTCCAATCTTAAAATAAAGGTAGGATGTTGGAGTCATGTGGATCTTAACTTCTAGTGCAGTTGGAATTAAAATTTTAAACTCACTTAGCTTTGTTTGCTGCTTACTGGTCCTGAACAGAGCACATTTACCCAGTGGTTTTAACTGATTTCAAGCACACGATAATACTCCTGTGACTGCTGTGTAAAGAGCTGTTAATGAACAGATCTCAAACACAGAAAGTGATTTTTCTGATACAGAATTTTTGTACACCTGCAGAATAGAAGTACAAATAGGTACACCGTATATAGAGCTTCTTATAAAGACATCTGTGGTCTCTCTGGCTTCTAAGTTCCTGCACTCCTGAGGGTTTTCTCTTTTATTCATTGTTATAATCTCCTCATGTTGCCTTCATAGGGTGCAGAAAGGATGGTTTGTTTTTTGTTTTCATTCTTTAAAAAAAAAAAAAAAGTACTATGACAGGCATTCCTAAGTATAGCATTTAAGGATATGTTTGCCTTAACTGGTGTTGGAAGTAACATCAGAATAAAGCCATTACAGTAGTAAGGGCAAAACTTAGTGCTTTGTCGTATTGATTTAAAAATCTACCTGAAAAAAACTTTAGTTACTATTAAAAGCATGAAGTCTGACTCCAGCTGTCAGACATGTACACTGACTTCTGTCAGCAAAGGCTCTGTCCACCTTATCAGAAAACAACTTTTTGGGTGGGAGACAGATGTAGTATAATCTGTAGACTGATTATACTTGAAGTGTAAATGTCTGAATGATTTCAAATCCACGACTTGACAGGTGATGCGCTTGTTATTTCTTAAATTGGAAAGTAGTAATTTGAAAACAGGAATTCTGTGGTTGCTGCACAGTGAAATGTTTTGAAATATTTTACAGAGACCATATTCATTGTTATCAAGGTCTTACTCCGCCTGTGAGTGATGCAGCAGTTTAGTCCTTAAAACAAAACCAACCTAGAAATGTAATTAATGGAAGTAAGATTCAGAAAAATCCAAAGGTAACATCCAATGTACTCATTCTCCATGCTAGGTCTGTATTTTGCAGATATGAAGATAAAGTAATTTCTTGCCCTCAGTCCATTTTTTGAGCCCTGGCTGCCATTAGCGGAATCTCTTTCATTCACGGAAGACACCATATACCAATCACATACCACTCTGCTCATAAGCTTTTGCTCACACTGAGAGATTTAATGTGATTTTTTTCTGTTTTTTTTTTTGCTTTACAGTTGTAATAATATTTTCTTTTTTCTGTTTTGAATTAAATTACTTAACAAAAGAGAAATCCTGCTTTTGGCAGTATGTAGTACAGGAATCAATTCCATGGATCAGTTGGTATTTCAGAGGCTGCACTCTGGGTTTCTCACGTATGTCTTCATAACACTAAAGCTACTCTTCAGTATTCAGTTACTCCTTCAGGGCTGTGTTGCTGATCTAGTGTAACTCAGTAACACCTTATAAACTTTACTTATTCAGATAGTTGTTTATGGCTCAGTTCTAAAATGCCCCTGTCGAAGTAGCTTCATTTAGTTCACAAAAATCTGTAGGAAAACATGTGAGAAGGCTAAAGAGTGTTTCAAAATAAAGTGTACTTGTGTAAAATTTAAAACTGATGAAGCTTAAAAAGAAAACTTATTTTTACTTTTGAATAAATTGAATTGCAAGCAGAAATCTTATACCAAGCAATTAATGTTGGTTTTTACGTGAAGACTGGGTCAGAAAGGAAACAAAAGCTTTTACTCATCTGAAATGCCGGAGGGGGGGGGAGGGGCAGAAGTATAACAAGTTTTAGCCCATAAGGAATATGTACTTTACTAAAACTTGAGTATGCAGGTTGATTACAGTTATTGACCAAAACCCACCTTTCTGTTCACACAAAGATATTTCTGCTGTTTAAATTAAGTTCAATCCAGTGAAATCCAAATGTTTGGATAAAGAACTAGTCTATTTCTGATCACTTCTAGTCTGTGTCACCATCACAATCCAATCTTTCCCACAGACTCATCTGTGGAGCTAACAATACTTTAATATAATTTGAGATTGCAAATATTATGCATTGTCTTAAATAACAGTTGAGTCAGATCACTTAGTAGACATGAAGAGGATGAAAGTAGACAATAAAGGGCAGAGTTTGAGCTCTAGTATTTGTCTTTTACTATGATTTGTTTCACATGCAGATAGAACTTGTGACTTTTTTGCCAACAACCCACTTTTAAATCTCGTAACTATTCTCCACATCTCTACTGGGAACAAAATATCTCCACGAAGTTTAAATCAGCACACTGAGTTTACAGCCCTTAGAAAAGTCAACTTCTAACAGCTGCTATTTCCTAATTTTAAACAAAGCAAAGCTGGTATTCAGTTATTGTAGTGAAGCTTTTTTAAGGTACAGGAATAGCAGACATAAGTATTCTAGTAAAGAGTTTTAGATTGTTAGTTTTATTTAGTTTTAAATTACAAAATATTTCTATTTGCTGTACGAAAACATTATTATAAACAAAGCAGGTGTGAGGTGTGGAGAAAAACCTTTGCAGTAGTGGTTGAATATGTAACTATTTATGGCCTAAAGAAGGCTTATTTGCTCCTTAAGGCATGTAAAGAATTTAGTACCTTAAAACTATTAGAGATTACCCTTATTTATGGAGTGAATAATTGCTATCAGATCATGTTTTCATGAACTAATGACCTCTGATAACTCAAATGTGTTGCAAAGTGATTTAGCAAAAATGCGTGTTATATAGTTTCTGAAGTTCTGCAATGACTTGTGTTGTCTTACTGTTGTGTAACTACATTAAATAGATGAGTTAGGATTTTTTTTCCTCATCTGTGTTTGAAAGATTACATATATTTTGGTTTTGGACAGGACTTAGAACAGTTCTGGTTGGTTTTTTGTTGGGGTTCTTTATTTAAAAAAAATGACTGTCAAGATGTATAGAATTCTGTTTCCTACTTTACAATTGTGTGGATGCTTTGGTTTCTTTGGATTCCTTTGTTTCTCTTGGTCAAACTTTGTTTTCAGAATTGCATCTCAGAACGCATGACTGACTCATTTGTGCTTTGTCACTGACTTCTACTTCCAATATGCTTTGCTGACACTCAATTGCTATCACTTGCATCAAACTGCTGCCTGGAAATGAAGTGTGGATCTTTATTCTTTGTACACAAGCACCACTCCAGCCATGGCTGAGTGATGATGTTGTTGAAGTAGTGATGCAGAAAAGAATAGTTTACTCCCCAAGTCTCTGCCCATTCTGCCTGTGGATAAGGATTTTTTTCTTCACAGGTTTCTCCATAAAACCAGGTGATGGACAGCATTTATGCAGAGAGTTGAAAGGCTTTGCTTGCTTACTGTTTAGAGGAAAATCCTGCAAGAATGACTTCTATGAAGAAGACAGATGAGGAATGCTGTTCTTGTCATGAACTGGAAGAGAAATAAGAACGTAATGAACTAAGCAATGACAAAGTCACCTCTGAATTTTGTTTGCATATGCATAAGAGAAAGGATGCATCAAAATATCAAAACACTGGACAGTACACTATATCAAGAGTGCTGAGGACTTTAATCTTCACATTTCTGGGGTTTATCCAACTCTTCCTTTAGCTTCTGGTGAGGACTATCCTTTGAACACAGTAGTGAATGATCTCAGGGGTGATGTAGCATGCCATTGCATAGTTTCTGTATCTTAAAACTGCTGGATTTTTATTTCGTTTAGAAATTATGAAAAAATAATGGGGGGGGGGAGCAGATCAATAATAATAAATACTAATATTGTAACTGAGGTTTCTACTGTACTATGATATAATTCTGTAATTGTGTTCTTAGTTCTTCTATTTCTTGCACTTCTGATCAAGTAGAACACGCTAAAGAAAAATTTAAGTTACACTTCGTCCCTTTGAGGGGTTTGTGAGCTAAAATCAGACCATTCTTTCTACCAGGATACATAGGAAGTTAGGTCAATGTTGAATAATGTATTACCAGAGTGCAATAGCTCAAGGTAACTGTCCGTCTTCTCCCCCGCAGTGTTATGTTCTGCACATACAAACTCCTATCTTAGAGCAACTTCAGCTCCTGCTCTTTCTATTGCAATACAGGCAAAAATACTGGAAGAAACCCATATCCCCTAATTTCCTTTAAATTTGTATTAAATAGAGAAATATATATTATTTATATTTTCTACAGAAATAGATATGTATATATGCATACATAAATATATACATATATATAAAAAAACCCTTTTCTATTTATCTGCTTTTTTTACTGTATTGCTTGTTTGGTTAGTGTTTGACCATAACCAGGATTGTTAAGAACTGACATTAATTGTAAGTAATTACATTTATTCTAAGAGATAACTTTACATTATGAACATTATTATTGATTACACCTGTGTCTCTACAAATCATTTAATAGGAAAAATACATATTCCCTTCCTATCATTTAAACAGATGTGGAGAACCAACTCTTCTCTAGCTTTCCACATGAAAAGCTCCTTTCAAAAAAGATATGCAGTCTTTGTGGTTATGTTGAAATATGCTATTAAATACCAAGAGCTCCTAGTACATTTTTAAGGTTCTGATATACCTTCCTAATCAGGAAGTTACCACTATTTCATACATTGAAATACTACAATCCAAGGAAATAGTATTTAGTAACTCTCTGCATCTGCTGTAAAATTCATATTCAGATTTCTTTTAAACAAAGATCAGATACAAAATTTAGCTTCTTCAGTGTCACTTGTTTTTCCCATAGCTTTTAAACATTTTCATTTTGTGCATAAACCGATTTTAAACTCTGAAAACTCTTACAGATATTAATGTACTCAAAATAGAAAATTAGTCAGTGAAGCAAGAATGAGTACAGTTATGCTGAAAAATAACCTCTGAGTCCCTACAGCACAATTTGCTTTTTGCAAAATAAGATGTATTTACAAATTATAAAATACTTGTCCAGCATCCATATTTTAATTTTTTTAAAAATAAAAGTATATAATGGCTGAAAATGGGAAACATTGTCACAATTTCAGTTTCAAAGCAAAATAAAAAAGGAATTCAGCGCACTTACAAATACATCCAAGTGTGCCAGCTTGCAGCTAGTCAGGAAAAGCAAACTGCAAACATGTTACCTCTGTGCAAACAACACATTATTGATTCGCGTCTACTTAAATTGTCCCCATCTAAGCTCTTCAGAGTTAAAGAACAGGGAGTACCAAAAGTGATCTCACACGTTCAGTCCAGCTACCACACTAGTAAAAGCTATATACTCCTCTTGAAATAGAAGGAAAACAGCTGGAGCTAGGTCATCAGCTACTTAAAACTGTTATAGTGCCAATGAAGCAGTCGACAACTTACTGGAGTCAATTAGTCAGCCCCTAAATATCTTCTCATAGTGATTAAGATGTTTGTTTAGACAAAGCAAAAGACCCTAAATTTCCTAAATCAGTGCAGTATTTCATGTTTCTGTTAAAATTAATTTAATTTTAATGTACTAGAATTAATTTCAAGATAGGGGTCCTTTAATTTTTATTTGGCTGCATGTAAAATTTGTGTGCTTTTGACTCCCACCAGTGTCCACTACACCTGCAACAAAGTTGGGATGGGTTTGATTTGATTAGGCATCTCTTTCCTAATTACGTTCTTAAGAAGGATTACGGAGGTGAAGGGTAGATGACTATAAAATATGAGAAGGAAATCCTGTGACTGTTTGCGTTGAGAGTGACAAATATATTAAAATATTTTTACCTTTAAACTCTGAATATGCTGACAGTACTTTGCCTCTAGAAACAAGTTCTAGGGAGTTTGCTATGGGCAGTTCAGTAGAATCAGCAGATGAAATGCACCTTGTTCCCTAATTAGCTATCAAGACTTGCTTCCAGGAAGTTTCCTGGAGCTGGAGGCTTAGATTTAGCTTGATGGGTAGCTGCATCTTTCTGTCTATTCAGCTTCAGACCTCGAAAACTCACTGACATCTCAGTCCTGCATTTCTAGATCCTGCCCAGAAATTGCTTGTTATTAGTCTGGTTCCACTTCCGTGGTCCCTCTGAACTAAAAAAGTTACAGTATTATAACTAACCAGCTAAAGTACATAAACAATAGTTTCTATTTAATTTTTTCTTAAATCTTGTTCTTTATAAATATTATCTCAAATTAAAGGAGATCAAAATGAAATGAAAGAAAATCAGATTTCATCATTCATCTTTTCTATGAAAGGGTTATGAAAACATGATGAGATTGCAGCTCCCTTTCATGGGATTTCTTAACATTATTTTGGGTCAATTTCAAGTGCTGCAAATCAGTGCAGCTCCTAACCTTTCAGTGAAACCATGCCAAGTTACACCAGCTCAGAATCAGGCTTATTTTAGCAATGCTTATTGTATTTTAAAAAAATAATCCTGTTATTGACATTTTATATCTTGTAAACATTCAATTGTTTATAACAGAATTAGAACAAATATACATTCTTTTCTTTGACAATTGAACAAAGTAATTTAACAACAACTTTTATAGTAGAATCAATGTAAAGTATTTTTAGAACCTTGTGCAGTTTCTATCTTGATTTGTCCAGAGTTTGTTTCCAGGTGATGTCCAATATAAATATTCCCTGTTTGAAAATTGAGAGCACCTGTGGATAGACAAATCCTTTGAAGTCCCTTCAACCCTACACGACCTTCAGTGATTTCTTTCAAACCTTGAGCTGTTCTTCAGTTGGACTGATGGTCATTTCGAAGATGCATTGCAGTAGGTTCAAAAAACTGGAAGAAAAGTTTAGAGAGAAGTTTAAGCTACGGCTTGTTAACAATGAAGTTAACCAACAAAACCACCTGATTTCTAACTGTCTCAGTAAACTTAAAATAGAACTGCTTTACAAGGGAGAACCCTCTTAGAATTTTATGTTCATTACCTGGATCATCAAAGCTCAATTGTAAGTATTTATGACAATGACTGCTTTCTCCCAAACCTTATTTTTTCAGTGTTTAAACTGCAACATGATGGAACAATATGCACTGCAAGCTTTATGAATATTACACTGAAGCTAAATACTTTTCCAGTTCTTGTTTCTTTCTCTGTTCTTGTTTCTTCCCACTTGACCCATGCATCATTAGCATCTCATCTTTTCCTTCAACCTGTTAGTAACTCTTTTTTGGCCATCATACTATGTTCTCTGCCTCCAGGACTCAGCATATTCAGTGACTTTGTACCTTCCTCTGCTTCCAAACATAAAAGCTGGCCTCTGCTTGGTTTCCTGCAGTTTATCATCAAAACTTTAACATCATATCCTTCTTTAGTTTGATTCACTCCATCTTTCCATGTTTCATTACATTAAAAACTGTAGTATAACATTACATATAAAAATTAAGACAGGTTACTTTAGAAAGAAGATGTGTCAGAAGATGCGAGAACAGTATATGCATTGTGAATGATGCGGGAAAGGCAGACTAAGTACTTATATTCTTCTCATTAAAAGGGCACTGTTTGCATTCTAAATCAAGCAAATTTGAAATTAAACTAAGCATGCAATTCACCTGCCAAGGTCACTGTCATAAATTAGTATTCAGCTCAAGGACTTTGCAAGATTTAAAATCAAAAACAAAGTCAAAAAATGCTGTATGACTTTTTCTCGTTTGTCAGGTACGTTTGTTCTTGCAAAGAATTTCTCCATTTGGCTTATCTAGACAAATGTGTATTATTCGTTACTGTATAGAGCTTTTTGTGGATGGCAGATGTTACTGTACTCTACAGAAGAACACGCACCACAGAAACATGTCTGTTCCGTTCTGCATGGATAAATCATGGCGATGTCATATTTTCAAACCGTCCATCTAAATTAATTACAAACTGACGTTAGGTAGTGAGGGAGTAAGTACTCTTCGAGTAATTTTAATGCTTTATTTTTTCATCTTATAAATGGCACAGTGATATTGCTACAGTTAAGCATCTGTCAGCATTAGAGTTATAAAACCTTTTGAGAGAAAGGTGGGCTTATACAGGTATCAGCATTTTCTGTGGTCTAAAAACTGGCATCTGTTATTTCAACTGGGGATTCTTTCATATACGTATTTTCCAGTACCTCCTTTTTTCTACTTTTATGTTGTCCTTTAGTTATACTAGGTTCTAACAACACGCTATCTAGCAAAATGCAGGCAGAGAACTATATTAGCTTCATTTCTATACTTTTACCAATATAATTTTTGTCCTGCAACTCTATTGCTACTCCACAATGCAAACCAGTTTACATTGAAATACCTTTTATGTATCAAGTTGCATGGTGGATGACTGCTACTGAGTAAGAATGTTTTCCCACTTGTTCCAATAGATAATAGAACCATTTATTTAAATATTAAGGTCGGAAGATAACTTTATCCCCATCCACGTATAAAAAGCATTCAGCTGAAGCACTTAGTTTCAACTTGGAATTTTTTGTTTCATTTTTTCATTCAGAGAATGCTGCTATTTTGCTTAAAAATACAGCAAAAGGTTAATTTTACAAAGAAAGTTTGCTACTAAACTTCCTGGTTTCCTGAGCTGAACTTGATTCGATATATATGGAAATAAAAATACAGACTTCAGTGTAAGATACTCTTGCTATCTGCCCAATCCTGACTGCTCTGAAAAAGACTATTCAAATGTTTAAAGGCATATATTTTGTTAGAAACACCTTCTTCATTATACGAACTTCCAAATCTTAAAATTTCTGTGTAATTAACATACTCATAGTTTACATGTATAGTAAGAGAACGGGTGATTGACCTGAAGTCTTCCAAAAAGAAAATGATTAAATGGAGGGGGAAGAAAAAGGTACTTCAAGGAGCGCTTTGAAAAGTACTCATGCCCCAAGGTTCTTATAAATATTACCCGATACATTACACAAGGATGCCTTCTTCATTTCTGTAACATACGGCCCATTACTTAAGCCATAAGAAAACCGCATAATACGGCACAAAAATACTACCAAACAGGTTAGGAATGCTGTTAGAATGATTTTCTGCACTCCAAACTATGCTAATCAAAATCCTAGAAAGGTGCACTACTACAAGAACTTGCGCATAGGAAATTTGGTTATCTCAATGAACTGATTAGATTTTTTCCTTCCATTTTGTTTTTTAAACAAAAGCCAAATGAACTCAAAGAAGTAATTCAAAAAAGAAAAGCTAATATACCTGCATAAATGCATTTTCTAAATGAAATTAGATTTCTTAACTGAGTAATACTGTACCAACATTTAATCTTTTGGCCTTAAGCCTGTGATTGAGTTGAACTGGTCTTGAAGCATAGTATGCTTTGCTCACGTAACTTTTGTATCTCCTCTGCTTCAACAGAAAGGCTTACATATTTTTAAAATATTTTTAAAGCAAAACCAATCCTGATTTTCCTTCAAAGTAACTGGTAAAGTGATAAAACATATTGAATTAGAAACCTAGGAATGTATATCAGAATCATTATTAGTTACAACTGAGTATACAAACGGGAAAATATCATTTATGAAGAAGAGCTTGATCAACATTTTACATAATTGTTTACATTCTTCATCATTCGAAACACCCCAGCTGTCAATACTGTTGTTTTCTAAATCTTGCTCCTGGATTTCTGTCAATTCTATAAGGCTACTACAGAACATAATTTCTGAGTTTGTGAGCGAGTTTGTGAGCTTGCAAAAGTGGTATTTTAAAAATTTAGTCAGTACTACATCCTAGACTTCAGAAGTATTTTGAAAGCTTAGTTCTAATATAACTATTAATATACAAGGTTCAGTGTAAATATTTCATCACTACCAAGGGTAATGGCAACTATATTCCAAATATTTCTAGATCCAAAATGTGAATGGTTGAATGATATCACTGGAGTTATGGCAAGCTGCACAAGCTGAGGAACTGGCCTCTAAACAGAAGCTGTAATGATTATACATAAGCTTTTTTGATACTTCCCTTCTCTGATTGAGGTAAGTAATTTGCACACATAGTCAATATTTTAATAGCAGGATCAGTATCTCTGGCACAAATGCTAAATTTAGCATTGGGCAGATTTTGAGTGGCCAGGAGTTAGCAGCTGTGACCTCTTGAGAGAGACATCTGCAGAAACATTTGTAAGAGATAGTGCCTCCTATCTTCCTGTCCTCCTGATTTCATATAAGCTGCTTGGCAGCATGCTCCATCTTTGAGAGACAGCATTCTCCAGATCATACTAATAGCAAAAATCAGCAAAATTAGAGGCTAGTAGCCTCTGCTTCAAGCAGAGGCAAGATGCCACCAATCAACTGATCAGCACTGTCTTGTTACTTTGAACTGCAACATCTCTTGGCTGTCTATGAGATTTCCCTTGGCCTGCTCTACCACTAATCTAGGAAATAAAGGTACAATCTGCTCACCAGTCATACCAGATTGCCAGCTTCTGTTTTTATTGATGTAGGGACTTTGTGCATTCAGTACCTTCTGAATACCATCATTATCTCTCTAGCTGTCCTAAATAAAGCTAAATGTACCAATCATATTGACTGCAATGTACAGTGAGATTCGAAAACTCTACGGCAACAAGGCAAATGAATATATTTTTTTACCAAGGAAATGGACACCATTAGCTGTATTTAGGCAAAAGGGAAAAAATAGAGAATTAAAGCATTAAAGACTTAGAGTTTAATGACTGCTTGAAAATTATAAGCTAATCATTGACTGATTATTCTAGACATGCTCAGTTTGTAGGGCACACATCTCTTCTGGACCTCATGGATATCTAAAGACAGGATCACTCTCTGACTGATTAAAACAAACTTAAGTAAAGAACTTAGCAGCTTTATCTGCATAAAACAGTTCAGCTGTATGACGAAACAGGAAGAATCAGCGTTAAAATGTATAAAACCAGAGACTCTTGATTCAAAAACTGTATACTGCAGTTGTCAACTCTTCACACTATGGATAAATGTTTAGAATGAATAACAAACATTTTGGGGAGACTGTTATCTTAGTACCTCACTGAGCAAACCTTAGGAGATATTAAAGTTCTTATCTCCTTCACTGCATTGCTTCAACAGATAATTCTACCATTCCTACTGCGGATAGGAAGATTAAGAAATGGAAGACTTAAGATTAGGTTTTTTGCCAAGAATGGCATCATACGTTGTCTTACACACTGTGTTCTGCTCAGTGCAACATGGCATAGATAAGTGTTTATATTTCTCATCTTCAGATAGCTTCCACATTGTACTGAGTGCCACTGCTACTGGAAGCCACAGCTGATTTTTTAAAGAAAGCTATTATCAGTAATTTTCTTCAGAAAGGACTGGAGTCCTTAACTGGAGTTGCAAGAGTAAATGAATAACTAAAATAATAATGGTCAAGTAAACATATTACATATTATAAGCAAGTATTCAGAAATTCTACTACTCACTTCCATAGTATCTTTTGAAAGATAAACGACCCAGTATACCAGGTTGAATCCTGCAAATGCCACTGGAAAGAGGATCCTAGAATACTGGTCTATTTTACTTGTGCCTCCAATAGGGGGTGGGGGTGGGGGTGCTGGTGGAGGAACAGACGCTGGTTGACATTGGGATGCACTATTTGATATTATGCTGGTTTCAGGAGACTGATCTGCCTGAGATGTTACGGAGTTTACTCGCTTCTTCAGGTTACAATTGGAGTCAGAATGCTGCAGGAGGAAAAGAAAAAAAGAAGGTGACTTTTAGATATAGAGTCTTAAGTTTTGTGATCATTAGGCTTCTCTCCACTTTTCTACCCAACTTTCTGATTTTATTGCTGCTTCTCTGCTATAGAGCAACCTAAGGAAATCACAGAAATAATGCAAATATAGAGAGGTACATTTGTGGCCTAAAGCTTTGCTGTAAAAACATAAAAGAATATGTGCTTTCCATATTTTTAAAATGGTAATAAAGGGAAGCTACAAGAGAGAAAGAAAAGATGGAGCCAGAGGGAAAAGAAAAGACGTAATGGTGTATCTAAATTGCAATATATTGGTATGACTGAAGTTTATGTAGCTATGCATCGTTTAAATAAAATAGCACATATGGGCTGGCCTAAGTGCAGTCTTCACTGTGTGAGCCCATTGATGAGTTTTGGTAAACACTCAGTGAATGGAGTCGAGCTGTCACACTGTTATTAGTCCCCAAACTAGCTGCTGATGAACTAGAAAACTGCTGCACAAAAGGAAATGGACTAACTTTACAAGTGTTGAAGACATGAATGCTAAATTGTTCTGTATTTTTTTCCAGGATGAAATTTCAGTTTCAGATATATCTCATGATTCCTATAGCAGTTTCATGCATACAACTGAAGACAAATACTCATCCTAACTGTAATGGGACTATTTTTATTTTAATTTATGGTAAAATGAAACCAAATTATTCCTATATTTTGTGCAACATTCATAGCCAGGTCTAATTACTGTTTAGAAAGCTGTATGAAAACTTAATTTAGCCAGACCTCAGGAACATTTAGATTTTACCTCTTAGTTACTAGGCTGACATGTATATTCAGTATGTACACCTGTTTTATTTGTGGTCAAGTTGCCATTTTTTACTTTCACAAGAGTAGAAGTAATAGATTTCTTCCTTGCAGAAATGGCTTAGGAATAGGATCTACCACAGGCTCTAAGCCTGCTATAATGAATATCAGTAACCACTTCCACAGTAGTATCAAATGGGAGGAAATTTTAAAAAATTTTCTTGCTGCTACTGCCACTACCCAGGACTACCATTAGTAATGTGGATGCATGGCAGCAGCCATAAGATTAATCTGATGGCTGGGAAAATATAGAAGAATGCTAGTGTCAAGTTGGTTTTTATTATTTTGATATGAAGTGCTCAAGTTTTCTGTTAATAAGGAGCAACAGAAATATCTTAGACTCTAAAAAGCAATGCTAACATACAACATTTTAGTTGAGCTTGAGTCTAAAGCTTCATCAATAAAAACTGCAAAACTTCCAGATTATTGATGAAAAGTACTGTGCAGCAAAATCGCACAACATATGCAGCTATTCTTGGGTTTGAAAAAGCAACTTTTTTGGCCAGTAGAACTACATGACTGAATGACTGAAGCTAATAAGGGAAGTCTTAAGACAATGTAAATAACTTAAAATACAACAGTGCATATATATATTGTAAAATGGAATAGCAGCATTTGAATGGTTTTAAGGTAGCAAAATTCTGTTAGATATGCAATTTCCAAAGTCGTTCCTTGGGAGTCATTTAGTGACAGCCATTCACTGTCAGCATTTTTGGGATTTAACTTGCAGGATTTGTATGCATGGTAACAGATTTTAGTCAATCAGATAAATGAACAGGTCATTAAAAGGAAAATAAATATTTTCTGAAATACATTGCCTATACTTGTACTTAGGCCACAATTTCTAGATAAAAGACTAGCCTAACACACCTGGTATCTCATGTATGACTTAAAATAGTTATAACAGGAATTATTCTTTTAGCAGTCAGTATCAGAACAAGTTACACTGCTAAAGCGTCACTTGCATGATGCCAAGTTTTATGTAACCGAAATTAGGGAGAGATAGATTCCTCACAGCTGATTTTAGTCTAAGTAAAAGGAGAAGAGAACATCATCTTTGGAAACAAACAAACAAAAATAAAAAAGAAAAAAAAGTGCTTTTTCTGTATGTCTCTCTTTCACTATTAACTCTTTCTTCCCCCATATCCCATCAACACTTCCAACCTGCCATATCCCTCCTTCTTCTCCTTTGCCATTTACACTTAAATGATTAGTATCATGTTTTGAATGTATATTAAATGGCATTCATATTCTGGGGCTGTGCCTATTTGAAACGCAGATGTTTGTTTTTGTATTTTCTAGTAACACAGCAAGCAACAGACAGATTTAAATGGAGGATGATCTACAGATGTGTCTCAGAAACACAAAGAGGGTTATCCATGTCCACTTGCACTAATCATGATAATAATAATCCCACTCTATAAACAGACTGACTGACAGAGCCTGGGCTACTGCTTTCATTCAAGTTGCTATTCTGTTTTGCTTGTATGCCCTGCTTTGAACTAAACTGTAGAAGTCATAGGGTGAATCTTAGCCCTTTTTATCTGCAATATTCTTGTATAAAGTGGGTCAAATTCTGCTCTGGAACATTCAAGCGTGAATTGGGAGTTATTCTACTGACACGACAGAGTTAATAGTAGGCAGAACAGATGTAGCATAAGGTCTCTGGATGATGTTCCGTACTGAACATATTTAGAATGTAGAGGTAGTAAATCATTGTGATCATCTGAATAGGCACTTTGAAAAGTGTAATCCTGGTTGTTATTTTATTTATAATATTTATTAAATCTCATTCCTATAGAAGGAGGATTTATACAGAAGCCGGATTATCTCAATGCGATTTCATCTTAGGTTGGAGACAGGAAGATCTGGAGTCAGCGTGTATCCTCAGAACTTGGGGATCGCACTAACTTGATTATGCTCCCACTTTGGGGCCAGCTTAGGTCCATTTCTATCAATGGGGTGATATTAATAACTTCTCATTACCTAAAATAGCCTATTTCAATATTCAGGAGGGACTCATGCATTTTACTGTCTCAGTAAAGCCACAGTTTTTTGTCATGCTCTTCACCTGCTGAGAAGATAGTTCAGAGTTGACATAAATCATTCAGAAAGTCCCCGAATAGTTCTTTACACTGTCTTTATCACCCTCGTGTGCCCATCCAGCAAGTCAGGGTCAAGTCTATTTTCTTGTATACCACTGCCCAGGATATGTAATTCTAAGTCCAAATTTATCTCAGGTGTGTAAAGAAGATGTTTCTCAGGTGGTAGCTAACTGTAGACCAGGCTTGCTGCCCCAGAACCACAATTCATATTTGTCCTTGGAATTCACTGCTAAAAAAAAGAGGGGGAGGTGGCGAGAGGAAACCATATAGTTTCTTGTTACAGTTGACTTCTGAACAGCACCTACAGTAATTTGTCTACTATATTCAGATTTAACTTTTCCTTTTGACAGATTACCTACAATGACATCACGAAACTTTGCGAAACACAGAGAGAAATCAGGAACGAATAGCCTATTTTGCATAGTTCACACAGCCAATCGCTCAAACAGTAAGGTCTGTTTTACAAGTAGCAAGAGCAACAACAAGAAGTCTGACGCATGGCACACTATCATAATGAAAAAATTAATTTTGTTAAGTTACTGAATCCTGATTCAGACGACTACTGTTGTACTCATGTGGAATGTTAGTCCCATCAGGCAATGTAACTTGTCACTGCGTATGACTACCCAGCGACACAAAACAAGATTGCAAGATTGCTGTTAAATGTGAGACACATAAAACTGGACTAGACGAAGACTGGTATGTATATGGCGTAGTAAGGTATAGTCTGGTTTCTATTACGCTTTTGCAGCTCAGCTATCTGATCCCCTAGAAAGCTCACAAAGCAGTCTCATCTTGTCTATAAAGGTGCTGCTTTATCACAATTCTCATCAATATCACTAGAATTTCCTTACGCTCAGAATATTTCAGGAGGCTCTCAGCAAATTGCTTGGCTTCCAGATTTAAAAAAAATACAGCATACATAACCTTACAGTAAACAGAATTCTTTGTTTTTTCTGATTTTTACATGGATGCTAACACTGATTTATGAATGTGCTTTGTTTTTATGTTTTCCTCAAAAGATTTCTGTAATTCATATTTGTAAAATTCTCTACTGTTCTCTGTTCCTTTGTACAGCAAATACATATTCTCACTATCAGTTTAGTTTATAACCTAGCAGTATCATGAGAATCTTATGTATGTACTCAGATACTGGCTAACTTTAAACAAATTAGTATCTGTCCGTCCTTATGTATCTCTCTTTTACTCACTGCAGACAATGCAGTAAAAATAGGTTTGTGAGAATAAACTCTGTAAGTTTAGACAGAAAATGTGTTATTCCTCCTTTTCTTTATAACTTATTGGATTAAGGATATTGAACTTTGCTGACATCACAAAACACACCAAAAAACCCCACAGAAACAAAAAAAAAACTAGGACCAAAACTCAATGTTTGTATAAGGCAGAATACTAAATTAAATATAACACATTCTTTTTCCCTGCCCATCTCATTAGTAGATATAATTTGAGTAACTTCAACCATCCATATTATACACATAAAATCACATGCTAGTGACTTAGCTCCCAAACAGGTAGTTAAGCATAATTTAGCCCCTACATTCAACAGTGTGATCCGTAAAAACTGCTTAGCTACTGCACAATCCATATGCAGCACCTTGCAGCAGGAAAGTTCACCACATTATGTAAGATCTCCTTTTGGGCGTCTGCTAAGGTACCTCTATCTTTACAGTCCTGTGCAGTTTAAGTATCCATCTCATGCCAGAGATTCATGATAACCTATAACTTAGCCATTTCTTTGCATATCTCATATGGACGATCTGATTCAAGAAACGTGTATTGCAAACATCTATAAACAGTGTTCTGCATACATAAAAGCTGAATATAGCTTAGAAGTCATCTAGAGTCCTAGCTTTAGGCATCTCTTTAGGAATTCCAAGTTTCTTTTCCTAGAAGTATTATGAGGAATAACATGCAATTTTTTTTTCTTCACGCTTTACCCTAATAAAAGGGGTTAAATCGCTTAGGTTAAACTACTCATTTGGAGCATAAGAAAGCCATGTTCAAATTCTTTCTTAATGTTCAGGGACTGAAATTTACCTCATAATATAGCCTAAGCATCAGGTGAACATGATTAGGGGGGAGAGGCTCTGGCCTTATTACTTCAAAGCTGTTTTACTTTGCATGGAAAATCTAAAGAGCCATTAGAGGCAGAAAGCGTAACTTTGAAAAATATACCATGCCCATTGTATTAAAATTGCTGTCATATAAAACAGGTAAGCACTAAAGAGAGCAGAGACTGGAACCCTGGTTATTCTCTTTTCAATGTGAATGCACTGTGGTGGAGTCTTTTCCTAACATTTACATGTAGCATATCAGAAAAATCATACATTTAGCACAGAGCCTCTGTCAAAATATTGTTTATATCAAACAGATTTAAATGTTCAAAGTCACGTTCAGCTCTTAAACTTATCAGTGTTCGTCCAGAACAATCCCTGTCTCTACATTTGCTTTGCTAAATTTCTGCAGCATATAGAAACTACTTCTTTGAGTGTTTAAATGAGACAGAATTACACAAACAACACTAGAAAGGTTTCTTTGTTGTTTTTTTTTTCTCTAATTTAACTTACTTTATTTTGTTCTCACTGCCCCACTGCAAAAAAGATACTGGGATTAGACTTCAATGTTGAACAAAAAAAATGTCCAAATCCAATTCATCTTGAATTTTTCTATTTTGGTGTATGATATCAGCTACTTCTAAACCTTCATTACCACCCTGCATTGGCTTTGTCAATCAGACGAATATTTAAGTCAAATAATCGGCATCTACATTCCTTGCTAGGATGACAAAAAGTCAATATAATTGAAAGTTGTTGTTTGTTTTTAATAGTCTACTTGATAATCTGCAATTGTGGAGTAGGAAGGTCTCCCTAATTCGACTGAAAGTGCCATGTTCTCAGTCAAGACTTTAACGTATATAGCTGGTTCTAGGATGCTTTCATAAAGGGCTATTGATAATCCAAATAGAAGTGCTCCCCTTTCAGTTATACTAGGATACATATTAAACATACTCAATATATTCTGATGTAATTAGAGAAAACTAAATCCTCTATACCAAAGTGACATATGGCTGCTCTGCAGTTGGGCAGTGTTGTTAAAGAGAAAGAGAATCCTTTTCTGCCCAAGCCATGTTATTTTGAAACACAGGGACAAGGCTATTTGTAGGCAGAAGGAAGCTCTCCCAGCAGTATTTCACTGCTCTGTGTCGTTTTCTGTTAAAACAACAGGTCTTTTAGAACATAACTGTAATCAAGCTACCACCCTGCCACAATCTTTTGTCTTCTACATGTAGTCTCTCACATGGAAAGGATGGCTTTTGATACTGGTGTGTAGTCCCTGACCATCTCGCACAGCATTACTTCAAATGGTGCACTCCAGACAGGATCACAAATCCCCTTCCCCTGCAACTTTCAGCATTGGGATACACTGGGATTAAGGAAGCCATAATGATGAAACAGTATGATTGATATCAAAAATACACATTTGAAATGGATCAAAAAGCTAAATGCCATAAGGTTTTTTATATATATGTGTATATATAATGTTTGTTTTGACATGCTAGAACAAGCCTGGTCACTGTATGAATAAAAACAGGTTTCTGTCAGGGTCCAGATGACTACTCAGCTTGTTGCCATCATATTTTGGAGTGGAACACCCATAGTTTTGTATTTCACACAGGGATTGCCCGCAGCTGACAGAGTAAGCCAAATTCTGCTCTCAGTTAACTGAGGTAAATAAGAGTGGCTTTCCTGGAACCAGAACAGGCAGGCTGGGCTGTCATCAGTTAACTGAGCACATAGTGGGACCGTTGTCCCTCTTACTGAAACCATTGTAGTCCAATGACTTGAGCAGAGTTTATCCTACTTTCATTAGTACGGTAAAGCAGAATTCGGTCTTCTGCCATCTTTCTTTCTTTGGCTACAATATAAAAACCCGTGAAAAAAGTTGTGTTCATTTGAATAAAGAAAGATTTTAAACAAAATTAACTAGACTGAAGGGGGAAGGAGGCTTTTTGATATTATTTTTAAAGATATTTTTTTTTTTTTTTTTTAGGAAATGCTTAATCTGGAATTAAAAAAAATGAATGTATTCTGTAAATATGTTTATCTTAATGAGTTAAGGCGCTCACTCAAGCAGCAAAAGCTTCTAACTGGCTGTTTTATAACTCCTTTGAATTTTCATTTACACCAAAACTGTCTCCCTGACCTTCTCTTATACAAAGCAGGTCTCCTGTCATACAGAAAGTACTAGTTCAGACAGCCTAAGATTATTCCCACCACAATGTTCTTTAGTCACTCTTCAGACAACTGAAGATAATAGATTATTAAAAATAAATAGTCTATGTTGTTACTCATAATCTTGCTACTGGCAGCAGAGTTACATTGGCAGTTGTATAGCCATGAAAATATTCAAGTAAGTACATCTTTTTCACTTTTTTTTTTTACAAATGGATTCCCCAAGACAAAGTAAACTTTTACAATCTTCAGAAATTTTCTCAATGTAAAAATATCATCTGACTTCTATAAATACAGAAGACAGTAAGCATTTTTAACACACTGCTCACTACTTTTCATTCTATACCTGCCCTTTCATATAGCTAAAATTCTGACAACTTTCATGCACTTAAAAATCACAAATAAAAATACTAGCATTACAAGTGGGTGAAAAACTTTACTATGCTATCTAAAAGAGTAAAAAGAAAAAAAAAAAAAAAGAAATCAGACTAGAAAAGGCAAGGTACCAAAGCCCAGGGTAAGATAGAATGGAAAGATTTAATTATTTTTTTTTTAAATCAAATAAAGTAAACTGTTAAAAAAACATTTTAATGTATAAGACATGGATTCTAATAGATTTTTTTTTCTCGTAAATTAGTAAATAACATTTTAAGAAGAGAGGCGGAGTAAATGGGGACAAAAGGCAAAAAGAAGAGCAGGAGAGGTAAGATAAATTACGCAAGGGGTAAACAGGAATTGTGCATTGTAGCAACCAAAAAAAGAAAAATCTGGAAAGAAAAGCAATGAAAGCATTTAGAGGCAAACAAATGGAACAACTTGGGGGGTAAGGGGCAACAAAGGGGAAATCAGGACCTCAGAAACACCTCCTAAACCTACAATAAGAAAGAAACTGTGTATTATGCTGTGTACCTTATTTAAACTGCCTTAAGACCAGTAATGTAGCTATACAAGTACAAACCTCAATAGAGGATGATAATCTGGAGGAAATGGTCATATACTCATGCAATCAGCCTGTGCTACCTACACTGTTAGCATTCAAATTAGCTAGTTCAGGTCTGTTTCAGCTGAAATTAGATCACTGACTTCAGTACATCCATCTATGTGGCAACATACAAAAGTTTTTCCCCCCCTTACCTTCACTACACAAAAAAAGAAAGAAAAAAAAGGGGGGAGAAAAAAAAAGCAGCTTCTTAAAATCTGCTATCCTGTAATTACTCCTTTTTTCCCAGCATGCCATTCTGGAATGGGACCTTTTAAATCCATTGGTTAATTCTTCTAGAAGCCATTCTGACTACATCATCTTTCCTTCAATTGTAAGTACCCTTCATTTTTATGATCTCATTGATTTTGCTTTTCTATTACTGCAGATGTGGGTTCTCACAGAGAACTGGTCCTACAAGAAAAAAGTGGTGGACTTACAGGGCTTGAAAATTACTGTCTTGAATAATATGAGCTTTGAGCAAGATCAGGACTATAGAATTTTATGGACACTGTGGGCTGTTTTAGAGACTGAGTTTACCTTGGGACCTTGATGTTTTGGTGTTTACTACTCTTCTAAATCTGCATGTTGTTAGCTAGTTGTAGAAAATAGTTGCAGTGTGCTTCCTAGGTGTTTATTTTATTCCTACATGTTGCTTTTTTGCTTGTTTTTACTTGGAAAAGCTAACAAGTAAATACAAAAAGAGGGAGGTGTATCTTCAATGTGGCTCTGTGCTTGTTTGTAGCTGAAGCCCTTGATAAGAAACTTGAAGTCTTTTTAATTTCTTTTTCTTTTATTAATTTGTTCAACAGCAACTTTGTAGTTCGTGCTTAGCTTGGTCTGCAATGATACAGAGACCACATAAAGCTCACCCAAGTACTGGAGGACCCACAATCATCAGGAGTACGTTCTAGTATATCTGGGCATGTGCAGAGGGTTATTTTTTTGGAAGAGTTGTCTTCTAGAGATTGGGGGTGGCGGTGGGTTTGTAGCATCTGCTGTGAATTCACCAGCAAGAGCATATGCAGAGTAGGCCAAACTGTTTTCATATCACTCAGCGGGAACTTCAATTAAAATTAGTAGCTTTTTTTTTCCCCCTTCTTGGAAACCTCCCTATGATTAACTCAAACTTGAATAAGGAAGTGTGTGTAGGAAAGATCAGAGCTGTTGTTCCTCTTCATAATGTAGCAGCTGTCAATATTTCCCTCATGCTACATAAGGCCAAGTGATCTCTTTAACTTTTTTTCTGATAGCTTGCCCTCAGAAAAAGTCGACAAAAGAATAAAAATGAAGCTTTAGTACATTTTAAAGTTCCTTCAGGCTTAACAGTATTTTTCTTATTTTACACTATTTTACTGTTGCAATGTTCTGCTCATTCAGTCCAGAGTACTTCTCAGTCAAATATCATGATATTGGGGAGGGGGGGAGTATGTCCTAAATATTGGCAAATGCATACGCTCTTTTCCTCTCATTGTTTTTTGTAAGGTTTAAATATAATTATAAAAGTTTACTAGTTAAAGTAAATGTAGATATGAACATTGCAGATATTGCCAAAACTAAATCAGTCTTTCTTCTGTCACTTTAAAATCACTGCAAGATTCAGTGAACGTTTGCTTCCAAGCTCCTTTTAAATTTTTTGAACTCTTTTATTTTCTTTATACAACTGTGGTTTAAAAAAAACCAAAAAAGCTGAGTTCTGAGTTAAAATGTATAAGGATTTGCTTCTTTTTGCATGTATATGTTTAGTGAAAACAAAATGCTATTCTTTATTTTATTATATCTTAGAATGTCTTCTTTTGTATTTTGCTTACAATTTTATTAATATTGAAACAATGTGGCTTACAAGCACAATGCTTCCCAGTTGAAGTGAAGAACATTTGCTGATTAGCTCCAATGAGGACCAGTAGCAAGATGCCATGGAGCTTTGGTTTTGCTATTATATGGAACTTACCAATTATGAATTTAACAGCTTGAATGTGCCTAAATGTTGTAACTTTAACTGCTTTTTATAAGCAAATATGGAAAATCCACTATTTGGTGGGTAAGGTGGTGCCCTGATATTCAATAGCTCTTAGACTGACTTCCTCATCCAACTACAGACTCAAACGTTTTGCAGGTCATTCAAATTCCGTTATTCCTCTCAAAGTGGGAGATGTGGTGGTAGTAAAACTGATTTTGAAAACAGGAGGGCTATAATGCTAAATATATTAACATGTGTTGTGAGACAGCATTCATTATTTAGTCTGAGATGTACTTTTTTGATACTAGAAAGCCTTCCTGTCTTTCACATGTACTAAAATGTATCCTTAATCTTTGCATTTATGTTTTCTCCCCTAGCTTCCACCAACACAGATTTTTTTATGAAAGTAACAGATGCCAAGTTTACGTAAAGGCTAATTCCTCTTCTTCCAGATGACCCACTTATGGTATATACCAGTGTACTACCGTGATCCCATAATCATCTGGCCAATGCACACGTTCATTCCATTGTACAGTGTCCTACAAATTCTGCAGACTTTCGGAGAGAACCACAGCTGCCTGACCACATTGCCTACAGCATTGCTCAAGAGACATACTATGGATTACAATCTAATGGCTTTCCTTAAATATCTTACGAAATAAACATCTCTCTAGTAAATCATATCTCAAATTTAGATGAACAGTATGAATAAATGAAGACTTTTCATTTTCTGAAATAAGAACAATGTCTTTGATAAACAGACATGATCTGGTTACATAATCTGTTTCACGTTAAGATCACTTTAATATTGTTTTGCATTCACTACTTCAGCTGCCTCTTCCTATATGATGCTTATTATCAGAAAAGCAAGCAATTACCGAGACAATCTCGTCCTCTGCCGGTACAGTTGCTGCTGATAGTGCTGCTGCCAGTGCTGCTGCCCTGGCTGCCTTCCTCATTGCTCTCTGAGTCTGAAGATTGGTAAAGTAGTTGACAGCTGCAAACTCAATAAGTGCAGAGAAGACAAAGGCAAAGCACACAGCTATGAACCAATCCATGGCGGTAGCGTAGGACACCTTGGGCAAAGAATGGCGTGCGCTGATGCTTAAAGTGGTCATCGTTAGAACGGTAGTGATTCCTTGAAAATAAGAGAAAGAAAATGGGGGCATTAGAATTTTGCTTCAACCCTGCTACTTTTAAATTCACAAACATTAAAAAAACCCAAACAACTCCTCTTCGGTTTTAGCTGTGTATCAGCTAACCAACAAGACTGCTAAGTATTATGTATTCTTCAGTAATTTATGTACACTGGCTTCAGCATCTAAAAGCTCTGAACAAACTTCCTTAATACACTGAGCAGACTGAAAGTTAAGGTAACTATATGCTACATGGTGCAGCTTCTTAGAATTGTGATAAACATGGGTATAACAAAATTCAGGCTAAAACTATGAAAGACACTTTACTTGTGAGGTTAGTAAGTGGAATGTTTGGCAGAAATCTAGATTAACATCCTGTAATTTCCCAACAATGATCCTCTGTTTCTCCTGGTGTTGCACAAGACAGCTCATGGTTTACAGAACCCTCAGCAAATCAACCAAATTCTTCATTATAATCACTGGTAGGCTATGATCCAAATATTTCTAGTAATAAGAGTTTGGTCCTCTGTGCAGTTGCCTTTACTCACTGGATACCTTCTCTGATTCACTAACAGTATCTTGATTTGAAAGCACCCATAGTCACAAATATGGAAGGATAGAAAAACAACTTCTCTAGAGCTGCTTATGTATTTTCACACAACAAATCTGGTGATGTAGCTCATGGGCCCTATAGTGTTCTTCACGTGAACTCATGAATTTATTCTTTTTGTTTTGGAGTGCACAGCATTAATAATGAAGGAAATATACTTACTTCCCACTGCTGCCTGATACAAGCAAAAAGTGCAAGAACAAACTCATTCATTAATATACAAGCCTCCGTGACTCATGTTTACTTGTAATTATGCCTGCTAGAATGTGAAAATCGTAGGTATTTAAAGACAGTAAGGTGGAGAACACCCTTTTCTGCTCTTTTGTACAGCTGGGACAGGGTAGGTGGGAAAGTAAAATATGTTATAATGTCATGTTGTGATGATGAATCAGTATGCTATGAATGATGCTCAGTGGAAAGGATGCAGTGTCATTGCATACTGCAGCATCAAGACAGGGTGACTTGATTATTTTCAGGTTTCTTGCTGCAACTCTTTCACATGATGTAGCTTGCCAGCTGTCTGAGGTTAACTACATCCCAATGTCATTATTTAACATGTTTTAATGGAATGCAAATAGGAGATGGTATAAAAAAATGTAGAATCTCTACTTCTCCCAAATCCGCCAGACTCATTTTATAATATGAACACAAGTATGCTGAGATATATTTCAATTTCAAAGGTCCAGAATGAACTTTTCTGTACTATGTGTGATTAGACTAGAATCTGTCCATGTGCTAGTTAGTAATAAAAATGATATATTCTGTGTCTGAATAAAAACTTACTGCAGCAGGAATTTAAACTTAGGAATAGGACTCTTATTCTATTATAGATATAGATAAGACTTCTCTCAATGTGGAGTGAATATTGATGAAATGCTCTGCACTGTAGAAAACTACTTTATCAAACTGAATGCCAAATTACAGTTGGTAAACTGCGTAACTGATGATTGTTTACCCTTGTCTTTCCACTTTGAACACTTCTTGGTAAGTTTTGAAGAATCTGTTACACAATGCAAATACTGAAGTATGTTATCTTTTCTTATGAAAAATGAAACAACCAAAAAACCCAAACACCTTTCCCTGAGACTTTATTATAAATAAAGTTTAATGACTAGATATTAACTTAAAATTCCCAGGGTGACCTGCTAGGAAGGCAGAAGCTGACTACTATCTTTCTGCAAAATAACAGATGAACATTTTGCCAGGAATAAAAAAGGCACATAAAAATGTGAAATAATAGCCATTGCTATGTGGATTCAGAGCATACTTAAAATTATGCCTCCAAAACCCACGTTTCTTATTCTAAGTAATTTCTGATAATGCCTTGCTTCATAAAACTTCACACATATACACACATATATGTATATACATAGCTACATACATAGCTCCACATAAAATAAGGAATTTCATACTAGCAATCTGCTGTTCTTTCCAATGACACAATTATAAAGAACGCAAGAGTGCCTCTTCAAGTATTTCTGTCTTCCATCTTTCACTTTCAGGTCTGCAGAGAGTAGGTGCTTATGACCATTAATTTATCTTTGCAAAATGTTTAAGAGTATTTATTGTAGTACTACCTGCATAGGATAAATTACATCAATTTTGGAAGTAAATACAGTTGCTAAATTAATTTGTTCTGAGAAACTGGTTTGGGCACTCTATTGTTATTTTTCTACTATTAATTGCTCTTCTCTAAAACTTATAGTTTAGGAACTTAGAAGTAAAACTGAAAATCTATAATTCAAGTATTTGCAATGTGATGCAGAAAGGAAACTTTTCCATTTTAAACCTTCTCCATTTTAAACCTTTTCTTTTTTACTGGGGCCTGAAAGTCTTTTTTGTCATAAGGAATTTGCCCTCTTTTCCTTAGAGGAAGGTATTTAGAATCCACAGGATTTTGAATTAGTAAGGACTATAAATTCAGACTGTGCCTGGGAGAAATAATGGATTGAAATATTCTTTTAAAATGCCAACACGACTGATTTTCCACAATACTGAAAAAGGTGCCTATTTTACTATTTTCTTAAAATATTTTCTGTTTCTAATCCTATATTCACTCTTCAGTATGACATCTAAGAGTTGTTATTCCAGGGTTTGGGGTCTCTATGTAATTATTACTGAATCAGCTACAGTCTAATTTGCACATTGCTTCAAGCATATAGAATTGACTTCCACTGCCCATTAGGTAGCAAATATGTTTTACTCAAAATGTAGAGGATGTAACTGTATAGTCCAGAGACGCAAAACAAAGCCAAATCAGGTAACACATTTGGTGTACAAACCTCCTATATATATTTTATGCTTCAATTGCAATAAACATCCTTAAAAATCTATTGCCTGACATTTTAATATTTTTAAGCACTTAAAGAAATCCCAATTGCCAGAAAATAATACTTGTAACAGCTTAATGATGCCACACTGCATCCCAACTCCCAATTGGGGATTTCAAGAACAAAAGTGTTGATCTTCCTTCAGAGGCACCTGAGAAAGTTGTGTTCACTTAGCATTCCTAAAAGTTTGCAATGCTTTTACGAATACCATTCCATGCAGGTAGGAAATGCCAATTGACTGAAATCAGGTTATACAAATTCTGTAGCCTGCTAACTACAATTATAGACTCATTTTGAATTATGAGATTTGCATCATTTATGCTTAGGGAACATATAGCTGCCTTTTTGTTACTGAAGACAAGTCTCACAAAGGGAATTTTCTGTACAGAAGTACTGGGTTAAGAGAAAATAGATAGCATTGCAAAACCTGTGTATGGGTAGTGGACTCATGAAGTTTTTGACAAGTTTTATTATTTTTGCTTAGTGTTTTCATGATTGTTCTTCTAGAAGCAACAATTCAGCCAATGAAAGTTTACCCCTTAAGAATAAGTGCAGTTTCAGAGCCTATCAATACTGAAGTGGGGGTGTGTGTGTCAGATTTAATAGCAGAGCACACGCTAAAAATTAAGGAGACAAAACCCACAGCTTTGGGAGCACTAACTTAAACCACTGGAAAGAAAAAAAGCATCTTGCCATGCAATATAGACACACATTTCACATTACGACTCCAACCTCTGCTAGGGAGAGGATTCGTCTCACCTAACTTTATCCATCTAAAGTTCTTGCTAGTTGTTTAGATACCTTTGTAGACAAGGGGAAGAGAGCACTTCAGAATGAGCGCTAGATGAGGTACCTTATGTCAGATGAGATTAATTCCATCCCATGTGATTTTTTTTTTAAAAAACCTTTAACTCAGATTGGTTTCACAAGAGAATAAATAAATAGAAAAATTCTTCTTTAAAAAATGCAGAGGTTGGCATTTACTCTGAAATTGTCCATTCCTGCATACAAAGACATATTGAGGGGAAGAAAAACATCACAAACAAGTCTGGCTACCCAAATGTTCTGAGTAAAGAATTTTGACCCTCGTGGGCAGATTGAATATTATTTGGTTTAATTTTAGTATTTACTTTTGTTCACTGAAACCTACTAGCTGTGTTTTCCAATTCCCAATGGAATACAGTAGCTGTTTGATACAACGGATTTAATACAGTGAAAGAAGTGAATGATAAAAGAACAAAACATGAATACCAGCCACAGTTCTTGCTGGAACAGATTCTTTGTTGATCCAAAACACAACTTGAGACAGGACTACAGTCATGATGCATGGAATGTATGTCTGAATGAGATAGTAGCCTATTTTCCTTTGAAGATGGAAATAGAGCAGCTGAAGTGAATATTCGCCTAAAACAAACAAGCAATGAAAATAATGAATGAATGGTATGTGTGATGCTGAGCTGTTCAAAGACCTTAATGCAGCATACCAAAAACTGTTCTGGCTGGAACAGACTCCTTGTTAATCCAGAAAGACACCTGAGAAAGAATAACTGTCATAATGCATGGAGTATATATCTGTATCATGAAGTAGCCCATCTTCCTTTGCAAGTGGAAATAAACTGTCATGATTACATATTCACCTGTTAAGAGACAAGTATGTCAGCAGTATTTTGGCAACATATGAGCAAACATTGTCTTAAACACAACATACTATGTTCTAAGGAAAGTACTTACAGGCCTCCTAGTGCATAATAAAAATAAGCTGATTAAAAAAAGGTAACATGACCTTATGGAAACAGAGGAGAATAATATTCATTTTATGTATTGTTTTTACTGGGGTGGGGAGGCAGGGGGAATTCTTAAGAATTTCATGAAAAACTGTATGCTTAAAGGCACAGTATTGAAAAGCTATCTGTTAAGAGACAACAGTTGGATTATTTCCGAGGATTTTAGCTTTTAAAATGGCAAAAGATAATTAAACTAATTTGATTCTATATGGAAAAAACCCTCTAATTTATTTTCAAGATGTGTTTTATAATGTTAGTAGTTCCCACATGGCTACATCTTACCTGTGTTAGATTTAATTGTTTCACTAGATACAGTTTGTCCTATGAGGTCATACTGGAGGAGACTGGAAGACTCTTGTGGAACTTCTACTGAATGCAGGGGTCCTTTTTTCCATGTATAAATTATTTCACTTTTTGGATAAGCATCTGAGTTAAAGAGGGAAAAATTACTATAATTATGTAATTTATAAGCAATTGAAAAAATAAGTAGCATGACCCCTTTTGTGGCTCAAATACCCACAGAAACATGCATCCTGCTCCAGCAAGTTCCTAACCTCATTAATGCCAAAATGCAAGAAAATCAACAATAAGAGAATGGTTGAGGTGGGACCTGATAGGCACTAGCTTTTGTTTCTTAATTTGCTATAAAACACATACATTGACTACCACAGATTGACAAATATTTTCATTTTGCAAAACCAGAAGTAATACAATAAACGTACCACAGATTTTATGACTTGTTGAAGGACCCACTTTGACTACTAGATGTGAAAGAATAATAAACAATGAAATATGCTTCAACAGTCACCCTTCAGTGAATAAATGCACGTCCTTATGAATGGTCTGAGTCTCAGAGGAGAAAGTAAGATTCTCATATAAAAAACGTAATAAAAAATTTCAGCTATGTCATTAAGTAGTGTCCTAGGATCTCACTTCTGATCTTCTCACATACATGTAGAGCAAATGTATTACTATAAAAACCAGAAAGATACAGAAAAACTTACAGCTTCCAAACTTCAATGGACAAGCATGTCCATCCATAGGGAAGTTCACCAACCGCATAGGACAATCAGCATTAATGGTTAGTCTAGAATACATTATAGTAGACGACAATGAAAAAAATTGTATGCAGGAATACTGATGAAAGAATCAAAAATAAAGGTCAGCCAAAAGCAGAAGAATACGCTCTCACCTCATTGTGTAAAGAATAGTTCCGTTCTGCATAATTCTGAAAAGTTTGTTAGGAGTTGTCATATTATGAGCAATTGATTTTTTTCCATTTCTAAAAAATGTGTCTGGTGTCCAAATTTTACTGACCATCAAATTGTTCAATCTCAAAATTTCAGTTGGCCCACTAAACTTCAACCTCTCATCAGTCCATGTCTGCCGAAAGAAGACATCCATTGTGTATTCCTATGGAAAATAAATAGGTGGGTGACTTATGTGTGGGGGCTAGCAGTCCCAAGTTGCTGTGTAACTCCACGAAAGAACCTAGCACACATGTCAATGGCATTTCATTTACTGCTTAAACAGCTAATCCTATTACCATTAAGTAGTTACTAAAAAAAAAAAGCAGTCTATGAAAAAATATCCTATGTTCTTATTATTTAAAGAATAGTTACAAATTAATCAGTGAACAGATAATTTGATATGAGTATGGAAAAAAACTTCATTGTTCTTTCAGAGATAATTTAATTCAAAGTGACTGAGGTCTAAGGAAATACAAATGTCAAATTTAACATCCTTTCAAAACCAAACTATCAATGTTTAATTGCCAGGAACAAAAAAACATGCTCAGTGCCTCTTCTGAAGCTTACTTTGGATATTCATAAAGAAAGGAGTGATGTGAATGAGTCACATCATAGCAGGACTATGGTGTCAAGTTAATATTAATCTAAGTTATTTTTCTTAAGGGTTCTTAGTAATATTCTCACAAGCCTTCAGAAAGGTGTTCTCTACAGAACTTGTTTAGGAAATAGAGCTAAACCTTGGCTGGGGGCAAATGTGTAAGAAGGCAAGGTTATGCCTTGTCTTAGACTGTCTGATGAAGAGAGGTGGAAAAACTTTTGGTTGTATCTTGGGGCCTACAGTTCCTTGTCTGCAAACTGGCCTGCAGACTCAGGTGAGCAGGTATTGGAGGAAGCATACAAGGGCAAAAACAGCAATCAAAGTAAATTTCCAGAATGAGAACAGCAATTCCATCCTCACTCCAATGGCTTAACATTCTCCTGGGGCTGCTGCTGTAATTGACAGAGTTCACCCAAGTCTGCAGCTACCTGAATTTGGGGGCACCCAGCATGACAAGGGGCAGCTGCCTCAGAGATAGCACCATTCCCCTAGAGCTACTCATTAGGTTGCCTACCATGCAGCCTTCCTGCAAACCTATGTGTGGGGCCACAGACGCTTACAATCTTCTTAACGAGGTTAAAGAGACATCTTTAACCTCCCATCCGTGCCCTCACTGGAGGCTAGCATTGCCCTCTGTGCCCAGCTTTGGGCCTGGGTGACAGGCTGCCCTGGCTGGCTCTGCTGGGGAAATAGCTATATGCAGCTCCAGCCAAACTGCTCTGCCGGGCCCTACAGATTGTCAAGAAGATTAAGCCTCGTAATCTGCTTTAATGACGGTCAACTCAGATGCCACCGTAATGAATCCAGGGAAAGGAGAGCAGGGGCGGTGATCGGGGCCCTTACCATCTCCACGTCGGACACAGGCCCAAAGCTGGTCACATAGATGTCCGTTTTGACTTCTGTCACGGCGCCTGCGGAACAGGGAGACGAGCTGGGCGCGGAGCGGGCTCAGGGCTGGCGGGGCGCCGCTCCCCGCGGCGGGGCCCCTCGGGGCCGCGGTGCGAGCGCAGCACCGGGGGCGCCCCGCAAGAGACGGCGGGCTGGCGGGGCGCGGGAAACTTTCCTCCTTTGCTGCTCGCCTCTCGCGGTTTCACTGCCTCCCTCCTACGGGGTCCGGGACGGGGCCCTCCTCCCCGCGCCCCTCGGGCGACCCGCTCCACCGGCAGCCGCAGAGCTCCCGCTCGCCCTCCCTCACCGAGCCGTGCGCTCTCAGGCTCCCCGAGGGGACGGGAGCTTTCCTCTACCTCCAAATCCCGGTCGGAGCCTGTTGTCGTAGCCGTCCAACAGCTTGTCGAGGATCCGAGTGATGTTTTCCGAGTAGAGGTCCCCCCCGTCGCCCTGGGCCCCCAGCGCCTTCGCTATGCTGCGAGGAGAGGCGAGTCCCGCCGTCAGCCCTCGCGCCGGGCTCGCCCCTCCGTCCCCTCGCCTCAGCCCTCCCGCCAAACTCGCGCCTGTGGAGGAACCGGCCCCCGGGGCAGAGCAGCGGAGGGACGAGGGCCCGGCCGCCCCTCGCCCGCTCCTTCGGGGGCCTTGAGGGAGCCTTTGGGGGTCGCTGGGGCTGGGGCTGGCCGGGGGTAGAGCTCACTCACCTCACAGCGGCGCATACCCAGGCGATGAGCAGAGCCATGCCTCAGATATGTGCGAGGACGCTCAGGTGCCCTCGGACCCGTCAGCTGGAGCAAGCGCCGCTGCTCATCCTTCCTTCCCCTCTTGGCCGGAGGCCCCGCCGGGTGAGGATACCGGAGAGTCCGGCTGGCTCACCCCCTTCCCCGGGGTCTTCGGCCGCCCTCTGCCCGAGGTGGGGGGTGCCTGTGGCCGTGTGTGTCCTTCGGATTCGCCACCGCCGTTCAGCCTCATCTGACTGTTCCAGGGGGGAATTAGGGTTTGAAGGGACGGTGCGCGGTCGGAGAGCAGTGACAATAATCGAATAAGGCATTAGGGGAGATTAAAAGGAAGAAATCCACTGCTAGTTTTGGCATGGAATTAGCAGGGACCCGTTAGGAAATCTGGAAAAGCGCTGGCATCTTGCTGATAGAGATTATGTTAGAAATGGCCTCAGCTTTTATTATGTTTATGGTTCACAGGGAGATTATTATGCAGCTTCTGCATCATTAGAACTTTGAAAAAAAAAAAAAAAAACAAACCACCCTACAGTTTCCAATTTAGGGTTTTTTTGCCCTTTCTCAACAGTTTTCCTCATGATCAATCCTTCAGAACTGTGCAGAGGGCATGAATATCTAAACATATTAATATATGAACATTGAACAGTAAAAGTTGGTTCTGGTTCAGGTTTTTGATTTTTTTTTTTTTTTTTTTTAATACTAAGCTGTTTTGGAGGGTTACATACACAGATTTCACTCGGACTTTAAACCAGAGTATTACTAGGACTTTTGTTGGAATTGGAGCTCCTTACTTTTAAACCACTGGGATTGTATATCATTACTAATTTTGTCCTGATAAGTACTGACTGGATCATTACTGTCCCCTCCTTCAGTAAGTGTGTTAATGTAGTCAGCCCTGAAAGAAAATAAGTTCAGGCTGCTCCAGCCTCTTCTGTGACTTTATTACTTGTAAAGCCAATGAATGATGTGGCACCTATGTCATTTACCTACACTGTAAACACAGCAATTGGGTCAATTTTATTTCCTCATGTTAATACAGAGGAACAAATAACTAGACTGAAGCAAATTAATTGTTTTCATAAAATTTTGTTGCATAGACCACATTTGCTTTACCAGCTTCTAAGCAAATATATTTAATTATCAAGCAATGGAAAGTAAGTATTTGCACGAAACTAGGAGAATCATGTATTTATTCAGCAGTAAGACTAGATGAAGTCCAGCTCTGGGGATCTGTGCTCAAGATTTGTGTTTAAGAGAGACTGTGACACTATGAAACCAAGAGAATGTAAGAATGCAATTAAAAATAGGATATCCTGTGTCACTGAGTACCTTTCCCTGTTGTCATGGGCAGTAGCATCATGTAATCCACATAGGTGGGCTGGTTGCACACAGCCAGACCTCTGGCTCTGCCTTTGAACAGTTGTGAACCCAAATTCCTGAGAGGCTTTGGTGCTTTAGGAATGCACCAAAGATGTGATCTCTGTGAATTCATCATGAGCTAGGATAGCTCAGTTTTTTTGTTGGTACTCAAAACCATTTATCTGCATGAATTTATTCACAGACAATAGCATTGCATCTATGAAAAAGCAAAGGCTTTTATGAGCTACTAGGTAGAAAAGGGAAGAGCAGAAAAGGGAAATCAGCAAATCAGAATCTTCTGGGGCTTATGTTCTTCTATCTGGTCCTGATTTAAAACCTACCAGTTTGAAACTGTACCCCATTTTTCAAATATGTTTGATCTTACTGACATGTTTGAGGCTTTTTGTGTGCATTGCTCTTCTCAGAACATTAAAATATTTAGCATATAAACACCACTAATACCCACTTTTGCAAATATGCTTCCATTAGTATTAAGTATGTAAACACGTTTTAAAGTTTGGGTTGTTTTTTTCTTTTTCTGGCTCCATTGGATCACTTCATTCACTGCTAAGAGATCTATGTTCTATGGCTTACCTTACGACTCCTCTTGGAATAATGTCCTTTTCCTTTTTGAATTAAAGGAAAAAGAAGTCTTGACAAAATATTAGCAAGAGTATTCTAGTTTCCTTCACAAAATGTGCAAGAGAAGTAAACTTTTTAAAATTAAGTACATGCCTTGTCCAGTCAGCATCTCCCAACTTCATTGCACACATCCAATTTGTCTTCTTTTAAAAGGTTTATTTTAGCAAGGTCTTTTAATAAGCATCTCCTGGGCATTAAAAGCCGAGTGCTACATTGGGCCACTAACCACTCCTTATTTCCTTTATTTCACTTAGTTGTGAATTAGACAAGAACACATTTTCTGTTGATCGTATAATTTACAACTGCCTTTTGTTCGATAGCACCCTGTTCCAAATTAGATTCCTATTATATAAAAAGACAACCACTCTGTCTCATTCACTAAGAGTGGACTAGGATGGGGGTCAGAGAAATGGAATATTTGGGGTTTTCCCATGGAAATTGGGGAGATTATTGCATTTCCTTTTTGGACTAGGTTGGACCTACAGCACAGCAGCTGTTCTGGGACGTCTGTGACGATCTTAAGGATCATCTATGTAACTGCAGCGTTTAAGAAATTTTGGGTTAGATATATGCCCATCCATGGAAGCCTACTTCATCACTTACTTATACTGAAAAATAGGTGCTTTGTGGAGAAAACAAAGAAAGAACACAGAGAACAGCAACACTATATGAATTTAAATGTTCTGGGAGTTCACTGTGCTCTGTTTATGCTTTTCACTTAAGATAAGGCAAGCAAAAGGGATGATTTGGACAGATAAGCAATTCAGTACTTGCCTTCAAACTAAAAATATAAATCATGATGCTTGTCCTAAAACAGGACAGTTGTGTTGAATCCCAGCCAACAGTTAAGCGAAGTCTAGCAGCACATGTTCGGCTATCCAAGCTTAGTATTGCTACTTAATGAGCGTAGCCATGTTGCCCTGGTGAAAAGGACAATTCGCAGGAGTAACAAAGTAGGTGAACATGGGATTCTGTGCTACACAGCTATTCCCGTTTCAGGCCCTGAGCTAGGGCTACACAGTGCTGTGCTTTGCTCTGCTGTTATACTGCTGTTGAAATTAATTGATAAATGCTGTAAATAAAGGAGTGGAAGTTGCAAGTTGGGAGCTGAATGTGAGTCCAAGTGCAGTGAATCAATGAGAGGTTAGAGAAAATCCAGCTTAGTGTAATGTGTGTATTGAAGAAGCTAGAGGAAAGCATACATGTGCATCAGCTTGAACACTCTCTGGACTCCCTTAGTTCTCTATTATTGTCTCACTTCTGAGGTCTAGCCTAGCAATTCTTGCATGGCAGCATGGATCTCTGATGGCAAGGCAGATAACTTGGGCAAGTGGACTGCAGTGTTTGAATGAGTCATGTAATTTCAGTCTTTTTCTACTCTTCCCTTTTCTACCTAGTAGCCCATACAAGCCTTTGCTTTTTCATACATGCAATGCTATTGTCTGTGAATAAATTCATGCAGATAAATGGTTTTGAGTACCAACAAAAAAACTGAGCTATCCTAGCTCATGATGAATTCACAGAGATCACATCTTTGGTGCATTCCTAAAGCACCAAAGCCTCTCAGGAATTTGGGTTCACAACTGTTCAAAGGCAGAGCCAGAGGTCTGGCTGTGTGCAACCAGCCCACCTATGTGGATTACATGATGCTACTGGGATTTCCCTGCAGGAAAATGGCATCATAATATTCTTTGTAAGGAATTTCCAGAGAAGAATCAGAGACAGGCAAAAAAATGTCAAAGTCATTCAAAATATTCCAGCCTGCCTTCTAAAATGCTAAAACCAGCCTTTGCATGGTAAAGACAGTAGAAGGGACTTTATTGTCTGTTGCGGAGGTAGATGGTTTCATGAGCTGAAATAGGCTTTGTATAGATTTTTTAATCTAATTTATGTTGAACTTTCAGTTAATGTTTTCTTTTTGTGGATTTGGAATTTTCAAGAGTGAAACAGATATATTCTCTTTCTCAGCAGTTTTGAAATTCTTTGGACCAAGAAGTTGTATACTCTTGTATTTGTTTTGTAATTATGAAGAGAAATGCTCACGCTATCAAACGCACAAATTACTTTACCAGAGAAGATCAAGCCACCAATAAATTTTAATGAGACTGTGGTTATCAGGCCAGTTTGAGAATAAACACAGGTGAGAAAATTATTTGGAAATCATAATTTTATAAGTGATCTGAGCAAGCTTTATAAAGGAATAGTGATGACGGAGACGAGAAGTTTCTTGGGAGACAGCTCTCGTGAGTATAATGAAGACGTTTGTCTTTTATAAGACTTGTCAGAAGCATATGCTTTGGGCATTTAAGCAGACAGTTTGGAAATTTGTGGAGAAAGCGGCATGAACTGGACAACAGCTTGGAAGAAGTGAATGGCAAATTGAGAAGTGTGGTGCCAAGATGACACTTTCCAGCTGCTGATTTTATCACCTTGTAGGATATCATTAGCACTGTGATGAAAGATGATATTTCTGATTCATTTGGGAATACTGTTACTGAAAATTAGATGAGTTTTGCAACAGCTGAAAACTTCTTCAGAAATGTGTTTGTTTTCTTCTTGAAACTGAGGAATTTTGAAATGAAAATAGATATTCTGACTGAAGTTTCTGTGGCAACTAACAAGTTAAAATATGACAAATTTGGCACAAAGGCTGCAAGTCTCTGGTATTTGCAATTAATCTGATACATGCTAACTGTTCAGCCCTTGACAGAGATGTGTGTCCCCCCTTTCTTGTTCCTCAGCATCTACATACTAGCTAAAAGGAAAGAAGCTTTTACGATGTGGATGTGATTACTAAATTAATTGAAGGGAAATAGGGAAAATTACTTTTAAAAGTGCCCTTGCTTTGTTGAAAAAATTTGGATTTCAAGGTTTTGGGGTTTTTTTTACTAGCTCTATTTATTTCCCAGTGAAGAAATTAATTTTGTAGATGATATACAGTGGAGATACAGGTAAAATAGTTTCATTCTTGTACATTTCTGTGTAAATGAGACACATGCCAGATTGCTATTGCTTCATGGTCATCTTTCTGTCACAAGACAGTGTTTATGCTGTTTAACCTTTCAGTATATTTCCTCTGCCTTCAGAAATCTTCAGGGAGAACGTATTCACATATTCCTACCTATGCTGCTCACTCCATCCTGCCACTGATAATATTGAGTGTGGATGAGTCATCTGCTCACAGATTGCCTTATTGGTACCTTGCAACACAGGGAGCTGGCACAGGACAGAGCAGCTCTCAGAACAGGAGGAGCACACTACGGTAAAGGTGCCTTTGTCCTGCTCAGTCTTGTCCTGTAAAAAGCTCGACCACAGTGAAAAATTGTTTTCTAATTGACATGTACAAATTTGATTTATGCACCTGCAAACATATATACAAACATACATTCTTATTTTTATATATTGACTGCTTAAATATTTGAGCCTGTATGCATAGGAGGTTGAACTTGAGTTTGCTTTTATGTTCAGGAAAATCAAAGGCCCAAACAGACAGAAACCATAACATATAGTTCCAACTCTCAGGCTAATTCTCAGACATTATTCAACGTGCAGTCTGGCATAAACACTTCAGTAAAGGAAGGAAGCTTGCTTTTGGCAGATCTACTGGGCAGGAAATTAAACAAATTCTTCATTAAACATTTTTGAAGGATATGGGACTGACTGCTGTTCAGTTGTTAGTACTTGTTCCACCTACCGTGCAGGTATATAAATGACATTTCAAAGTAGAGGTGAAACTGGCTGTGTAGTGTATAAATCGATACAAGTATTGTGTGGTTTCTTGTTTTTCATGGCAATTTCTATCAGTCATAATAATGATTAAAGCTTTCTGGGAAATGCGAAGCAGCCATGAATCATTCTATGGAAGCTGATGGCTCTCTCTAGGTGCCTCATACACACACCATCTACAAAGAACCTAAACCAAACTGAAGCCCAGAGCCTCCTTCCCTGCTGTATAGAGGTGAAACTGCAAAACAGACATGGCAGGAACCACATAGGAGTAAGCTGTGTAACTCTGCCTTGCCTCAGTACTTGAAAGACCTTTTCTTTTGTTAGCATTTTTGCCATCTGCCGTACCAGCCGCCTTTCAATATCAACTGACAAGAGGGCTCTTAGTTAATGGCAGCAACTGTTTCCTGTTCTCAGTTGCAGAGGGAAAGGAGTCAGGGGGTGACAGCAATACTATTTAAGAGTCTGTGTCATCCTGTCCTTCTACATGTTTCAGTCACCTTTTTTTAAGCACCATCACCAACAGTAGAGCTGATGGCTGAGTGATCATTCTGTAAGTGAATAAGGAAAGGAATGCTTTACTTTTTGAAACCTTGGTAGTTCTCCATATGATCTCATCTGTGTAGTCAGGCTCCCAATTTTCTTACGCTATTTCAATAGCGTGTGTTTGAAAGACAGACCTGTTTTAAAAGAGGATGTTCTCTTGTACCTCAGAGATACTGTACGGAAAGCAAAAATCCGATTCATTAGGTTATGCTAACTGTACTTGGTGTTAATTATCCGTTATTACTTCAATATAGGTAATTTGTTACAGAGCCATTCACAACTAAAGAATGAGGCTTAGCATTAATTTATCAGGAAGATATGCTTTGTCTCAGGACAGACAGTTATAGTAGTGGAGAAGCAGGTTCTACTGTACATTCTCTGTTTTTCTGAATCTTGCATAAACTTTGCCATCTTGACCACCTTGGCAAGTGTCCCTGTCCTAATCTAAAAGCAAGTTCTCTGTATATGACTGTCAGCCCAGCACACAGTGATCCTGTGATTGTTTGGGTATGTTTCCAGCACAGGTGTGAGGTGTGAGCTTCAGCTAAGAAGGATACCCTTCTCCAGCAGCAGCACCTGGAGTAGGAGGCCCTGGCAACTGCAGGTCCACTGCACCTGAATTGGTGTGAAGCTTAGTGGATTCAACAGTGCTAACTAATAGTAATCCCTGTGATTATATAACAGTAATGATGGTGGTGATTCTTTCTTCACTGTGAACAGGAACTGTTTGACAAGACAGAGTTGGTTTCTAGCCTGGCATTATTCTTCACATTTCAAGAATCAGTGAACACAGATTCATAAGTCTCAAGATTTCTGCTTTTTTTGAGGTCAGTCCTTTTCTACGTTGTCTAGAGAGAATACTAAGTCCAAATGCACAGTGAAAAAAGCCCAGTTAATCTGTGCTGGCCTCTTATTAGTCGTGTAGTAGTAGACAAATGGGTTTCTGTTTAGTCATGTAGATGGTAGGCTATCAAGGACTTACAGACAGAGCATAGTCACATTCAGTATCATTGTCTCCTATATAAAGATAAAGCTGCCTGCGTAAAAATATGCAAGACTGCACAAGATACAAAAGTTAGATAAGTGATTCAAGAGATTGTTATACGCTGGTTAATATTCTCTCCTTGAGCACATTTCCATAGGAGTATACATTTAGAAATCAACCTAAAGGAACAAGCCCACTTTTCAAATGTGTATTTAATAAGGCTATACCAATTATTACCTAATTATGTTTATTTGATTGTAGAGACTTAGGGTTAAATTTAATTTAATTTGTTTTCACATAATTTTTGGATAAAGGTAACTTTCTTATAAGCTTCCTTCTTGGATATGGATATTTCTATACTTGATTTTTTTTCCCCAAAGTATGATTTAAAACCTTCAGCTCATTTTAGGTGAAATAATGAACTTTGTATTTAATCTTTGGGAGGGGGTTATTTGTTTGCTTTTACATGAGAGTGAAATACAACAAAAAGGGGAGAGAGAGAGCTTGTTTGCCTCTTACTCAGAGTCACTTAAACCACTACATTGCCTGGATGACTTTTTATGTGTCTAGAGAACCCATATTTTTCTCTCAGAATTCTACAGTTCATTGGGGTTTGGGTTGTATGTTAGCTAATAAACTGATGTAAAAGTGTTAATTTATTGCAGTAGCTCTGAATAAGATGAATACGTGTTAGATGCAGAATGTCTTAAATATGTATTTTATTATACTAAACATATTAATATTTCACTCTGGAGTAACTGGAATACATTGATAACCAGTATTCTTCCGTCTAGCTCACACTCCTTGACTGTGATCAGAGATTGGATTTATGTCACTTCCATGTAGATACTCACCTAAGCACTTTAGTAAAATTAATTCATCTATATTTGTCTCTGGTTTATATATTCTCTTAGAAACAGTTATATAATTCAAATACATAATTTAAATGCAGGCGTTCCAAAGTCATGTGCTTATATTTTTGTACATTTAAGAGCGCACTGTTAGCTGCATACTCAGTTAAACAGAAACCAAGCACCTCATATAAGGTGCTTGGCAGTCACAAGTTAAACCGTCTTAATTATTGCATACTATAGAGCACCATTTATAAGAAATCTGTTAAAATAAATATATGCAATGAAAATTTTTAATTGTCCTTTTTAGTATTGCAAATAATTTTCATGTAATTATAACTGTCAGTCTTTCCCTTCCTCCTTCCCCACCCTCTCCCAGGGAAAAAAAAGCGGGGAGGGGGGAAGAAGTAAAATGTCTCAAATTATTACTTGTGGATTATTTGGTAATCCTTAAAGGTTTCTCCTTATTTTCCTTTGTTTCACAATATTGAAATTTCTTTTCCCTCCCATGTTGGAGATTATTTTGTATGCTTGCCTAAAAAACCCTTTCTGACATGTGAATCTTTCCCTCTTGTTGGCTGCTTAGATAAGCTGGTTAAGTGTTCCTTAATTAGGTTCACTCTCAACAGTTGCTTGAAGTTATTAGTAAAGATTATATGGTTGCATTATAGAAACCAGTAAGATGTGTGTTTAATGCTCTGTATTTGTAAAAAGAATAAGAAAAATGTTTTATTCACAACTTTCCTGACATATTAAGAACAATACAAATGACAGTTATCACAGATTTTACCTGTGGAGCTAGCAGCTTTTTCTCTCTCTCCAGCTAACCTGCGTATTAATCTTAATAGTATTAAAATGTACTTGTTATTTTACAACAATCTTATATTGGTGCATCATCAAAGTTACAGTACTGCGAAAGATTAACCTTCCAAACACCTTGAAAAATGTAGCCTTTGTAAATCATTTCAGACTGTCAAATGAATCCACTAAACTACTAATTGCTCATACTGCAAAAATCTATATGCCCTTTCATATGTTGCAGTTAAAGCACTATATATTTACGTCCAAGATGCTACATTCATTTCTTTTCTAATAAATGTTGTTAGGCCTCTTAGAGAACATAAAACTTCTAGTTACTTTGCTGTATACTTCTGTAATGATTGTCCCTAAATACCTTACTACAGACAGGAGCTAGCTACCTCAGTGAATTGACACATGTATTTGAAAGCTTCAAAAGAAGCCTAATATAATACAGTTTTAGGAGACAAATTTATATCTATTTTTGCACCCTGTCCTAACAGAAAAAGTAAGCATTATTTACCTGTAAATATTTAAAAAACCAACCAAAACAGCAGTGTAAGCTGTGGAGGAAAAAACCCAAACACCACAACACAGCAGAAACATGAAAATTATTTTCAGTAAATATAATAAGTACCCTTTTCCAGTGAAATCCTGAATAAGAAGATAATTTAAAGATACAAGTTTATTTCAAAAATTTCATGCAGAATTATTTGTATAGAAAATGTGAATCAAAAAGATTATTAGACTGCTCATGTATTTGCTACATATTTAACCTAAAATAATTTATGATGCATTTCACAGAAAAGCCATATAATCTATTAATATTTTAATCATTTGCTGTTTAACAGTTTCACAGTTCTTAAGAATTTTGAGTCATCTGTCCCTCTTTTACAACAGCATTCAAAATTGTAATCTATTGTTGATTTTTTCTGTCTTCAAAGATTTATGGTACTGTATATACTATTCTTTACTGCTATTTTTACAGTGGATAAAATCCTGTTTCTCAAATGAGCATCTTGGAATCAGTAATTTGTCACTGGTTATAAAATATAGAAACACTAATTAGAATAAGTGCTTTCTAGATATTTATAGCCTTTACTAGAAAGGGGACCTGGCAGGGGCTGAAATGAAAGACACATAGAGAGAGAGAAAATAGAGAAATTGTTTGCTTCAAATACTTGCCAGATGTTCTTTGACATGATATATGGTGAAAGAATGATATATATCCTAGAATAATTTAATTATAATAGATCTAATACTCAGAGGCTTCTCAAGTTGCTGGCACTTCTATCTTAATGAAAAATTGTTCCTTTCAGTCTTGAAATAGAAAGATACATAAATAAACACAGTGTCAAGAGCTGGATTGAAGTGAATTTTTGATAGTTCTTCATATATAGATGATATTCCAGACAAATATTCCAGCCCTGTTCATATTACTTAGTGAACTCTCCCATCTTCTATTATAATCATCAGGACTCTTACAAATAAGGAAACACGGACAAGGATTATGAAATCTGATGCTGAACATTAGTTCTTACGTATAGACTTATGGAGGGAGAGATCTAATACAGAATTCATGGTTTTGCTGAACAACATAAAGACATGGCAGTGAACTCTTCTATGCAGAAAAGCTGCATAGAAAGTACGCAGTGACTGAAAGAGTTGGGTTGCTACTTTGAACCTTTGAGAAAGTCAAGGTCAGCAGTTACATTGTGTCACATACAGTAAGACAAATATAACTGGTATGTCTACTTGCAACAACAACAAAAAAACCCATGTGCTTTTATCCACAGACTGCACGGTGTTAATTTGTATAGGCAGGAGTTGTAGCATGAACATGGACATTGTATTTGTATTTTCCAATCCAACAAAGATACAGTTTAGCAGATTTATTAGAATGCTTGCTATCAAACCTACAGTTTCAGGGGATGGTGCCTGTCTGTTCCCAGTATGTTCATCTCTTTCCACCTCACCATTGGTAATTTTACTTTCCATAGCCTCATTCAAACTTGATAATAGTGGAATAACCATCAACTTAAAATGAAATCCATCTGAAAGAGTATGTATTTGGTTCACCGAAAGGGTTTCCATTGTCTGTACTATTTGGGCAGCTTTGTGTTTATTAGCTCTTGTAAATAGTAGGTGATATATTTTTATATATACATATAAATATATAATCTTAACCAGCTCTGCCATCTTTTCATATATGTATTAATACATGTAATATATGAGAGACAAAATAGTTTAGGCAGTGGACAAAAACCGTTATGTTATAGGACAACTGGAGGAAAAAATAACAGTTTAATGGCAGCTATTTTTATCCTCTTTATCCTATTTCCCAGTATAATTATTTCTGGATCAGTGTCCTCCTTTCTGCATGCAGGCTTCTGTGAATATACTAATTTTTTTTTTTCCTTTGCTGTAATGTATTATTTTAGTTTGTTTTTCCTAATTTTTATAGCTACCTTTCTCCATTTCTCACAAAAGCATTCATAACATAAAAACATAACATAAAAAATCTTGCTTAATGCTTATTATTTTGAAAGCACATTGTTTCCATTTACACATCAGCCCTTTCTTTCTGACAGTATTGGTATTTCTAATTGAATCTTAAACATGATTTCTCAACATTACAGTTGTAGATAATAAGATACAAATGCTGTTCCTCTCAGTTTAATCAGTGTGTTGGGTCATAGTGGCCTTAAGATCCTAACATAAATTCAGCTTTCTAAAGTCTTGAGTGCCTGAGTATATGGGGAGAAGGATACTTATTCCCTTGGAAATGCCTTGAGATCAATGGATGAAACTGATCATCAGTGGATGAAAGCTGTTCTGTATAATTTCTAAACTGATGAGACTGTAATACTGTGTTTGGTATATGACATGTGTGGGAGCTAAATTGGATAAAGAACAGCTTCTGCTCAATAAATTTTCAACAGAGACGGCAATTCCACTATCTGTACAGTGTAATACTGTGCTTAATTTCTGCGTAATTGTTACCCAAAGTTTAAGTGAATAGAATTCTCTGTCACCAAACTCTACAAACTTTTTTTCCAGGTAGCCTTTGCTTTAAAAATTGTGTATGAAAAATGCTACAGCAGTAATTTTAGATTAGTTAACTTTTGCTAGCTTTCATTGTGTCCAGTGAGTTCTGTCCACCTTTGTATGACAGCCAAATGTAGTGTCTCTCTGCAGATTCATCATTTTATGTCTTGGAAGCCTCAGCTACTTCTGGTTTAGCTTAGCTACCCCAAAATCTGAAATTATTAGTAGTGTCCCTACTTGTGTGTACTATCACAGAATCACAGCGGTTGGAAGGGACCTCTGGAGATCATCTAGTCCAACCCCCTTGCCAGAGCAGGGACACCTAAAGTAGGTTCCACAGGATGGCGTCCAGGCAGATTTTGAATGTCTCCAGAGTCAGAGACTCTGGGCAGCCTGTTCCAGTGCTCTGCCACCCTCAAAGGAAAGAAATTCCTCCTCATGTTTAGATGGAACTTCCTAGGTTCAAGTCTGTGCCCTTTACCTCTTGTCCTGTCACTGGGCACCACTGCAAAAAGACTGGTGCCATCCTCCCAGCACCCTCCCTTGTAGTATTTGTAAGCATTGATGAGATCCCCCTCTCAGTCTTCTCTTCTCCAGACTAAAAAGATGCAAGTCCCTCAGCCTTTCCTCACAAGAAAGATGTTCCAATCCCCTAATCATCTTTGTAGCCCTCTGCTGTACCCTCTCCAGCAGTTCCCTGACCTTCTTGAACCGAGGACCCCAGAACTGGACACCATACTCCAGATGCGGCCTCACCAGGGCGGAGTAGAGGGGGAGGATAACCTCCTGCGACCTGCTTGCCACACTCTTCTTGATGCGCTCCAGGATGCCATTGGCCTTCTTGGCTACAAGGGCACATTGCTGGCTTATGGTCATCATGTTGTCCACCAGGACTCCCAGGTCCCTTTCCACCGAGCTGCTTTCCAGCAGGTCAGCCCCTAACCTGTACTGGTGCATGGGGTTATTCCTCCCCAGGTGCAGGACCCTACACGTGTCTTTGTTGAACTTCATGAGGTTTCTCTCTGCCCAACTCTCCAGCCTATCCAGGTCACGCTGAATGGCAGCACAGCCTTCTGGTGCGTGAGCCACCCCTCCCAGTTTTGTGTCATCAGCAAACTTGCTGATGGTACACTTTATCCCTTCGTCCAGGTCATTGATGAATATGTTGAACAGGACTGGACCCAGTACTGACCCCTGGGGAACACCACTTGTCACAGACCTCCAACTAGACTCTGTGCCACTAATCACAATCCTCTGAGCTCTATCTGCCAGCCAGTTTTCAATCCGCCCCACTGTCCATTCATCCAACCCACACTTCCTAAGCTTGCCTGTGAGGATGCTGTGGGAGACGGTGTCGAAAGCCTTGCTGAAGTCAAGGTAGACAACATCCACTGCCCTCCCCTCACCTATTTGTCCAGTCACACCATCGTAGAAGGCTATCAGATTAGTCAGACATGACTTCCCCTTGGTAAATCCATGTTGGCTACTTCTGATAACCTTCTTTTCCTCCAGATGCTTTGAGATGATGCCCAGAACGAGCAGTTCCATCATCTTTCCAGGGATGGGGGTGAGGCTGACTGGCCTGTAGTTTCCTGGGATTATAATTATAATATTTTTGAGTGTGAGCCTACGAACACATATGTTTAAGCTCACATAAATGCAAGTATACTGATATATGAGAGATACATAAATCTTGCCTCGTGAGAAGACCACAGCTGAGAAAAAGATGGGATAATCTCATAAAGGCCCAGGTCTTAGTACAATGTGTTTCTGTGTACGACTTTCTATAAAAGTCCACACTTGTGATGAAGGACAAATTATGGTAATAGCCAGATGGAAAAATTCTGATGAAAATAAAATTTCATATTGAAATCTGTTTGTCAAAATAAATACTTTGAGGGAACTCTTAAGTTTTGTCTCAGCTGCCGAGAGCCTCAGGCTTCTTCCTGTGAGGAACATCTGCAGGCTTCTGAAGCTTTTCTGACCTAGGTCCTCAGCAGGCACACTGTCTGCTAAATAGAGGAGTGTGATCTAAGCTTTTGGGCTTTTGTCCTTCCAACAGCAGCTCTGGAGAGAGTGGCCACTTGCCATGTCTTTTTATCTGGGCTCCATTATCCACAGATCAGGAAAGCCTTCCTGGAAGTCTACAATAAGGTGGAAGTTTTGCAGAGAATATCTGTATTTCTGGATTTTGCTGTCCATCATAAACTCAAATGTCAAAATCCATTGCAAAAAAACCAGTGCCTTTTCCTAGTCAAGGGTAATGATGATACCACCTTCCTCATCCTTCTTTTATCTTATGTGTCTGCCTTACTGACTTAGACTATTTAGCTTGCACAGGTCTCTTGATAATCCTAGTTTCTATAGTGCCTCGTACAATTGGATCTTGTGGTGCTACTGCATGACAGCCTTTATTGACGGGGTAACATTTATCTACTGAAGCTTTGAAAAATACTAATCAAATACCTCATGGGAATTGCCAGCTTTCCTCAATAATGTATTTTTTAAATGAACGGCAGATTTAACAGCTAAATTCCAGTCAAAAATTCTTTCTGTGGGAGTATTGTTGAATGTCTGTCAGTTTCAGCAACCAAAGACTACCAAATAATTCCAGTTATCATTGTCTGACAAGTCAACAGACAAAAATATTAGTTTTACTAACTTTTCTTCCCAAGTAAAATATCTTTAGATTATTTCCTATTATGTCCTAAAAAATTAAAAAAATACAGTCACTTTACTTTCTCCTTTTGCTAATATCATTGTATTTATACCTTTTATTTTGGTATATCTGAGATAAGAAAAGGAGCAATATACTTTCATAAACTCATCAAATAATTGAAGTTGGAAGGGACCTCTGGAGGTCATCTGTTCTAGCCCCCTGATCAAAGATTGGTTGCAGCTCCAAAGTCAAATCAATTTGCTTAAGGTCAAATCCACCTCAGTTTTGAGTGTTTCTGAGGATGGAGTTTCACAGCCTTTCTGGGTAGTCTGTTCCGATGTTTGACTCATTTTCCTGTGAATTTTTATTCCTATTTATCTAGCTGGAGTTTCCATTCTTGCAGTTTGTATCTGTTCTCTCTTTTCTTCATGTTTTATATTAGTGTACTAATACTGTTTAGCAGAAAGTAAAGAAACAATCCAAATCTTCTCAATGTATAAAACAAAACCTATCTAGAAGTGGGAGGAAAGGTGTGATTTGAGTTCAGTCTTCCTGTACTGCATCAAAAGTTAGTCCTGTCATCAGTGAAACTCTACTGTGTTTGAAACTTAACCTTCCTCCCCACCCATCTGATCTACCTTGCACATATTGCTGCTGACAGTCTGCACAAGTTAGCTGAAATGCCAGAAAGCAATACGACTACATCATAAGCATTTGACAGTTTGTGAACAACAGGAAATAATAATAGTCGATGTCACAGAGTATAACAGAGAATGCAAAACCATAGATGAAAATGGGAAAGGAGGGGAATAGGTTGTAATAATGACAGAGTAGCAATGATCCTTCTTTAGCTCATAGTGCTCTATCACAATGCAGTTTCAAAAGTATTCCTATTGAATGTACTCTGAGTACCAGAGGGAAAGAAAGTATTCTTAGAAACAACATTAATAAAAGATAACATTCATCTAGCTAGGTTTTGCAATGGTTTTGACAAATGCAGATACCTAAAAAGAAAACAATGGAAGTTCAACAAAAGTTGAACAGAAGTTGATTGCTCTACATCAATTTCGTTTGTTTTCCTATCTCCATCTACTGGGAGGAGGCTATATTACACAATTGCATGCAATGACGTGTGTGGTTACCTAGACTTTAAGACTACTTTAGCACTCAGCTAAATTTTTATGTTATGCATCATATTAAAGGACTGCAATAACCAATTAAGGTAATATGCCTGGGAATCAGATTTTTTTTTTTTTTTAAAATATTGTTAGTAATCCTGTTTTCAGCTTCCTCTGCCCTATAATTCATAGGTGCAAGGTTTTGGAGGGTGGAAATAGAAATGAAATATTGATCATGAGTATTAAGGCTTCATTGATTTTTACTAATTTGTTTTTGCTTCATAGCACTAATTAATTGTATTAGTAGTAATTTGCACTTATTAAAGCATTTACAAAAATATTTACTTTATTGCAATAGCAGTCTGTAAAGTTTAACGGTTCAGTTATAACTCCAGCAGCAAATCTTGTGGAATTTCCCTGGTAAATTCTCTAAAAGTAGAGGCAGTAGTGCTTTAAAATTGCCTTAATAAAATGTGTATTATTTTCCATACCATTATCAACGTTACTTTACCATTTATGGCCAAAATGTGTATTATTTTCCAGACCATTATCAACATTACTTTACCATTTATGACCATTATATATTTCCACAACTGCGAAAATTTTGGTCATGTTCTCTCATTTCTTTATCCACAATGTGCTGAATTCCTTTTTTGTAAGTAAAGAAGAAAGTAGGGTTTGACATCTTTGGCTCATTGGACCAACTGAGATCTACATGAGTATTCTGCAGGATTATTGCTGATCACATGCTCTGGAAGCACTAGAAATTCCTAGCAGGGCAGCTGCTGGTCTTGAAGTTTACTTTTTTGTGGTACACCAGAAGCCAAATTTGACTAAGCCTAGAGTACTGTTCAAGAACAGTATCTTTATGCCCAGCCTTTACTCTGTGCCATATTTTACTAAAATATTTCTATCTAAACAAAAATTATGTATACGTATGTTCATTCAACTGCATGTGAATCTAACCAGCTATCTGACTCAACTCTTGCTTGAAATTCCCAGCTTATTTTTACTTTTATCTGAACGTGGTTATTTAAGTAACTTTTGCTCATTAGGAGGCCTGATCCTGATTTTTTTCTTTTAATTGGAACAGAGTCTGAAATTTTTACTACTTATTTCAAGAAGATGATCAGTCTACTATTTATGTGTTTTCTTCTATCTGAAGAAACTATCATCGAACTGAAGTTATGATGTGCATTTATTATATATAAATTTGCTAATTTTGATCCAAAGTCAATTACCATGATGTAAAGATGGTTATGATACGAAGAAAATTATATTGCCTTCTAATTGCCTTGTGCTGAATTTTGCAGTTTATTTTTATTTTAACAGTCAGGTAAGATGGATGTTATGTAACCAACTGAAATGCAGATTGTCTTAATGTATATTTGTTTCTTGACGTATTAGGCAACAAAGCCTTTGTTTCAAGGCCAGAAAATTCCATGTGCATCAAAGCTGAGTTTAGAATTCTATTGTATTTTAAGAACTCTTACCAAATATTACAACTTACCTCAGCTGGCCCTAGCTAGATACGAAAATATGTCTATGTATGGAAGTGCTGTGAAGTCAGTAGATTCTGCTCTCTGAAGTACAGAATATCTTTTCCTAAGGAAAGGACATCCATGCCTTTAAATTTAAGAATTATATATCTACTGACTGAGCAAGAGCCTTAAAATGAGGCTTTCCTTTGAAAGAACAACGACTTAAGGTATGCCGGATGATTTCTTTCTATATGATGTTACAGGTTCTCACTCATGCAAATATAGAAGACAACAAAAGATTAAAATCACCAATCAGTATTCAAAAAGCAACTATTCTTGGTGTAATACACAGTAACTGGTATTCAACAGCTGTGAAATATATAGAATCATAGAATCGTCTAGGTTGGAAGGGACCTTTAAGATCATTGAGTCCAACCATTAACCTAACACTGCCAAAACCACCACTGAACCACATCCCTAAGCACCACATCTATAAGTCTTTTAAATACCTCCAGGGATGGCGACTCCACCACTTCCCTGAGCAGCATGTTCCAATGCTTGATAACCCTTTCCATGAAGAAATTTTTCATAATATCCATCCTAAACTTCTCAGGCACAACTTGAGGTCATTTCCTCTTCTCCTATCAATTGTTACTTGGGAGAAGAGACCAACCCCCACCTCACTACAACCTCCTTTCAGGTAGTTGTAGAGAGTGGTAAGGTCTCCCCTCGGCCTCCTTTTCTCCAGGCTAAACAACCCCAGTTCCCTCAGCCACCCCTCATGAGACTTGTGCTCTAGACCCCTCACCAGCTTTGTTGCCCTTCTCCGGACTCACTCCAGAATCTCAATGTCTTTCTTGTAGTGAGGGGCCCAAAACTGAACACAGTATTCAAGGTGCGGCCTCACTTCCCTCCTCCTGCTCACCGCACTGTTCCTGATACAAGCCAGAATGCT
>VYXH01012224.1:256369-274570 GCA_013397275.1 Burhinus bistriatus | reverse complement strand
CCAATGGCATCCTGGAGCGCATCAAGAAGAGTGTGGCAAGCAGGTCGCAGGAGGTTATCCTCCCCCTCTACTCCGCCCTGGTGAGGCCGCATCTGGAGTATGGTGTCCAGTTCTGGGGTCCTCGGTTCAAGAAGGTCAGGGAACTGCTGGAGAGGGTACAGCAGAGGGCTACAAAGATGATTAGGGGATTGGAACATCTTTCTTGTGAGGAAAGGCTGAGGGACTTGCATCTTTTTAGTCTGGAGAAGAGAAGACTGAGAGGGGGATCTCATCAATGCTTACAAATACTTCAAGGGAGGGTGCTGGGAGGATGGCACCAGTCTTTTTGCAGTGGTGCCCAGTGACAGGACAAGAGGTAAAGGGCACAGACTTGAACCTAGGAAGTTCCATCTAAACATGAGGAGGAATTTCTTTCCTTTGAGGGTGGCAGAGCACTGGAACAGGCTGCCCAGAGTCTCTGACTCTGGAGACATTCAAAATCTGCCTGGACGCCATCCTGTGGAACCTACTTTAGGTGTCCCTGCTCTGGCAAGGGGGTTGGACTAGATGATCTCCAGAGGTCCCTTCCAACCCCTGTGATTCTGTGATTCTGTAATTCTCAACTCTTATCATCTTAAGGTTTTTTCCAAGATTCCGGTTTGATTCTCCTGATCATTACAAAACCTCAAAATTTTTTGATTAGAAAAAATGAGGTAATACTTCCCTTACTGATCTATTTTCTTACGTTGGTAATATAAAAAAGTTAAGCTGCAGATGCTTTGTGCACATAGTTATCCTGCCATTATATTTATGACTTCTAATGTAAAAAAAACCAAACCAAACCAAAACAAAAAAAAACGAAACAAAAAAAAAAAAAAAAAAACAAACAAAAAAAAAAAAACCAAACCAAAACCCCCCCAAAAACCCAAACCACCAAACTGTAGTTCCAGGGATCCAGAACTATATTTCCAATTCTTGTGTCAATCAACTGGATTGTTGATCTATTGTCAACCTTCTTTTCTCCAGTTTATGGTACCTTGAAAGTGTCCAATTCCAAGTGTCATTTTTCTCCCTGGCATGAGCAGAACGGAGCAGATGTGTAAACTGCTAAAGGTGCCACGTTACTAACAAAAAGCATTAATGGGCTCAAAATGAGCATTATGCAGAGATATACTAAATTCTTGCTGCAATTATGTCATCACAAGATTATTTGAGGTAAATAACAAGACTGTTACCTACATCAGTAGGTAGGGTCACGGAATTTGAATATGTGGAAACTTCTCAGTACTCTGGTGCATAATAGGTTGTTTTAAGGTTTTTTATTTAAAAAATTCTCATTACTCCCATTTTTACAGCAGATAACTTTTTCTTGATCATGGGAAAGTTTGACAGCAGATACTCACCTATGACAACGAAACTTAATCGGATTTGGTTTTATAAGCTCTAATAGAATCACCACTCCCTGGCAGTGGTTTTTTGTTGCAATTACTTAATTTAGGCAGTGCGCAAAACCTGCAAATGTTTCCTTAGATCTATATAGTCATCCTTTTCTCAGATGATGGCCAGCAACTTATTTGGAAGCAGAAATTCCATTTGTTGCTGCCAGAAGTATCTATGGTTAAGAAAGATGAGTGGAAAAAGCTAGGCTTTTCAGATGAATGTGTAGAACAAGAACCTAACTTTGAATTATTAAAACTTTTTTCTAGAGTTTCAGAGAGCATTAGAAATTGCTTCTCTCCCTTTCTCCAAGCGAGAATAAGAAAACCCGTGGAAGGGAAAACCATACATCATAACTAGGGTACCTGAAGGCTATGCGTTTTAAAATCTGCTTTTACAAAACTAAAACATCTTTTAAAAAAGATCTTTAAAAAAAAAATTAAAATCCACCTTACTCTATTCTGAACAGTTTTCTGCTGCCTTTCGCTCTTAACCTCAACTCCCTATAGCAAATTTGATCTCTTATATCAAAACTTGAAAATTAGTAACCTTGTAAATCACAACTCATTGTTAAGTGTCTTTTTTATCTATCTTGCAAGTAGTCCTTCTTCCTCGGTAATGCACTTGATTCTTTTTTACACCATTTTAGTATGAAGTGTTAACTCTGAGTGACCACATACAGGCTGATGCTGTTTTAGCACCATTTGTCCTAGCTTTAGATCTCAAGCTCTCAAACAACTTTTCAATGGCTAGAGACAGAAAGTCCCAATGTAATTGGCCACTGCTGAGTCATGTAACACAAGGAAGAGGGTACTGTTCATGGGGAAAATAAAGTCCCTTCTGTTGCATCAAATCCATCTGATAGGAGCATATGCCCTTACTTGTTCCCATTTTACAGTATCATTTTCTGATCTGAAGGAGACTTTGAAGTAGGAAGGGGTGAGCAATGGGTATGTAGCCCTTGCAGCAGGGAGGGAGGAATGCAGAAGCCATTCTCCTTGCTCATGTTCCACCAGCCAGTCAGAGCTCCCGGGACAGAGCCTGACGAGAAAGATGACAATACATATTTTTCTCTCAAAAAAACAACTCCAATAATAACAAAATAACTTTCTTATTAGATTGTAAATTGAATCTGAATTGAATTCAAGAAATCCAGAAGTAAATTGACCTCTCAGATATGTGTGTTTACGATAGTTTCACCTCTTCCTTCCCCACCTCCCCCAGTCTGGGACATCATTTGGTGTAACATGATCACAAGAAAGTGATGATGAAATGAATGTAATCAAAGAATCGTAAATACATTTTATTTTAAAAGTAATGAAACTAAATGAAGACTTCATTTTGTACAATGCAGGCTTTATATTCAAAATTTAAAAACATTCTGGTTTGGAATTTGAGAGAATTCAATGGAATATGAATTCCAGGTTGCAAGACACTGTACTTTTTAGTTACTTCAAGTAATGTTTCCAAATGACCCATTGCTTCTTAACATCTCAAAACTAGTGTGATTGCTAGACAACAAGAAAAGATCTAGAACAACTAGACACGTCCAGCAATGCTGAAGACCAAGAGATGAGTTTACTAAGAGAAGATCTATTTAGGTGCTTTGATGATAGAGTCAGATGTTTAACAGAATTATTTAAAGGCAATTTAGACAGCAGTATCTACTTCCCACTGAATTTCACTTAGTCACTTCTGTAAATCCCATATGTATTTTCTACATCTTTAGGCACTTTAAATATGTGGCCCCAAGGCAGCTGAATAGCTGAAATCTGTTAAAGCTATGGCCAGACTTCTGCTTTCTACCACTGGAAAAGAATCACATTTTTAAGGCTAGTCCTCAAATTAATAAGAGTTTCAATCTTGGAGACTGTTGTTCAATGGGAATATTAAAATTGTTTGTGACATTTAGTCAGTGTGACCTGTTAGAAACATCTATACATATTACTTTTCACTAGCATAGTTCATTTGATAAGAATTGTAACACAACTGCAGTACTTTCCATTTTTTCCCTTTCTTTTTCCTCTCATTCAGAGATTAAACTATTAAACATTCCTGGCTGAATACCAATTCTAATATTTTCTAAAATTAACAAATCATAAATCAAAGTAAGTATAGCTGTTTCCTTGTAGGAACAGAATTTTGTTAATTTTCTAAGTGACAAACTCCTACAGAGTAGGAGACATAAATTATAGTGCTTGGTGTTGGTTTTTTGTTTTGTTTTTTAAATATATATATATACAAAGCTTTTCTAATTTTTCAATCTTACACAGTAGTATGGACCAGGGATGAGTAAAGCTCCCACTGACGATGTTTCAGTTCTAAAAAAAGTTTCCAAATTTGATGGGTTTATTTAACAGATGCTCATATAACCAACACAACGGGAAACATATCTTCGTATACAACTGTCTGTTATGGTGTCATGCCAGAACACAGAAGGGGAGAATGGACGGTGTTTTTCTTTTCTAGTCTGAATTGATATTACCATTTGTTTTTCTTGATGTCATCCAACTGAATGCATGGAAGAGGGTTTCAAATGCATCATACAATATGTTAAATCTATGTGTGAAATATGCATGGCTTCATAATAAATATAAATCTTCACTCTAAAAAAGGTAGATATGACTGAAGGGTAAGATTAGTGAGAGTGCTAGTATGGTCTCAGGCCAATACTATTTATTCTTTTTTTAAGCACCTATTCTTATAATGAATCAATTCATATGAAAACCAGAAGTTTATAGCCTACAAAAACTTATTCATACTTTAAAGTTGAGTTTTCAGGCTAGAGATGTTTTTTTTTTATTAATCATTAAGGGTGTCTGATGATATAATTTCATATACCATACAGAACATTGCTGCAACATTATCCATGGCTTATTGGTACTTGCATTTTAGTAAGGAAATGCTGTTTGCAAGATTATTAATGAAAAGGTAGCACATAACTTTGCAAGCAAGTGAGCATGCCCGGTAAATACTTGCATGCTTCCCCTCAGGTTTTGGGATAATCTATTCAGGAAAGGTAAGAAATATCAGGTAACATAAGTGATGTAGCTACATTAACTGAAAGGTGTAAAGGGTGAACACATAAAGCAACAGCACTTAGTAGTTCATAAGTGAGCCAGTAGCATTTTCTTTTGCATACAAATATATAAAACAATTAAAAGGATTAAATAGTTGTGACTTGCGAAAAGGTTTTATTAGACGAGAATAACAATATATTGATCACTCGCATATAAGTATGGAGTTGTAAATAGTTTACCAATTGTAAACAAAAATGTGGCGGAAAGTCTAATGAGAGAAATAGCTTACAGATGATATACAGAGATAGTGAGTGACCTTATTAACTCTGTAAGCTGCTATCGGATGCTTTTACTGAAAAGAGGTTCTCTTTTTATTTGTTTTGTTTCTTCCTCTGCTATATTTTTCTAACATTAATTGAATGACTGCTTACCGGTTTACCAAATGATTCTGTGGCACTATGAAACATTCTGGAGGTCATTATTAATAAGGTAACACTCAACTCTACAGTAACTTTTTATCTAAAGCAGATCTTACAGCTTTGCTGCTCTTGTGTTAGCTAACTATTAGAAGACTGTGGATAAAAGTGAAATAACTAACTTATTGAGACTAAAATAGGCCTTTCTCTCTCCTATGTGTCCTTTTAGAGATGCATTTAAATGAAAACCTTAATGACAAATGGTTAAGAAAAAAATTAAAGTGGAATACAGCAAGTTGAACCATCTTTGTTAGAGCAGATTGCGACACATCTCAGGTTTAATGTCTTTATAGACTTAAATGTTTTGGTGTCTTTGGTACCCAGGGGTTCCTTCTGATATGCAAGATGAAATGTAAGCACTGCAATGGTTTTCAGAGCAAAAGACTTGTCCTATCCTTCTCAATCTACAGCACAACTATGTATTATCCTAAATCTACAAGAGTGTGCTGTTGTACTCTTATCCTCAGTGGTGATTTGACCAGATGCAAGGAACTCTAGACTGGTCTATCAGAGGACTATTGACCATAGCAACTGTCTGTCTGCTAATCTTAATGATTAATGACTTGAGAGTAGTGTCTGAAACTGGTTGGTTTATTTTGGTAGTCTACCAAGAGTGATAAATAAAACTCGGCATTGAAAGAAACTGATTGCAAGGATAGTATTTCTAGGAGAGTAATATTCTGTGCTCATAGTACAAAGCTTGGTATTTCTAATGTATTTATTTTATAGACTTGAAAAGGAATTTGACTTATCCTGCATCAGAATGTATATATAAGAGTTGACATTTTCATAAGGCTGTTGCTGATTGCATGGAAGCAACACACTCCATTCTAGCTAATGTGATCTATTTTGGTAACAGACATTTGGGTCAATCTGTTCTCATACAAATTCTTAATAAACACATTCTTCCCCTCCACCCTCCATGCAGTCTGAATAGATGGGAAAATGTAAAGCAAATGGGCAAGCTAGAAGAATTGCATCTTTATATTTCCAAGAAATGCTGTTGTTGTTTACTACTATATAGTATGAGGACTATAAAAATAAATCTTACTTTTTATTGTATTCCATGAAGTTTCAGGGTACAATTTCAAAACTGTATTTTCTGAGTCAAAGAATAAAAGCTGGTATTTCTGCAGACAGATGGCTAAGCATGTAGTTATCCTGTCTGCATGTGCAAACAAAGGTTATTGCAGTCTCATTGCCTCCACCTTGCTTTCAAAATTTGGCCTGCATTTTATTTACAGAGCTGTTTATTAAATAATGTAGGAAATTGATTCCACTGTGCCTCTTTTTCACAAAGGTTGTAGAATATAAATGAATTAGGGTTATGTTCTGAAACCATTTTATCTTACAGCAAGATTTAATATGAAGTACATGTAATTAAAATTAGAACTTGATTGCCAACTTCTGATCTACTCTAATGCTTATATATTTGGTTATCTTAGTGCTAGCATTAAATTTTTCAATAATTGAAAAGTATTATTGCATTTAAAAATATTTAGCAACTACTGCACAGTTGTCAAATTTAATAACCTTACCAGTTTGACTAAAATCATTAAAAATCATTTGAGCCTGTAGTACATTTCAGACCACTCAGACTGATCTGTGAGCTTGAAGAGTCAGTTTCGCAAGCATCACCAAACAGCTTGTGTGATTCAGCACTTTATAAAGTAAAAGATAATTAAATGAGTTCCTGAAGGATTTGTCTTCATGAACAAGAAATATTCCTTTCTAACCACCAAAGAATTGCCCTGTGAGATATGATAATCAGAAGGCAGAGACAAATAGTTCCAGTGATTGGAATCTCTTGTGTGTGTTTGTGTATGTATTGGTTTGGGTTTTTCTGGTTTGTTTTTTGTTGTTGTTTGAGTGTGGGTTTTTTTTATTTGGTTGGTTGGTTGGGGTTTTTTGTAGAAAGCAGCCTCATAAACTAAGCAGCTTTTACCTGATGCAGAAAGCATTACTCTTTTCTGGACATCAAAGATTTGGTGTTTGATGAATTCACAAGAAAAACCAAGCCTCGGGATCATATTAGGTTCTGGGGAATGTGATGTCTATCCACTATGTGGCTTTGTACTAAGAAAAATGACTGACAATCTCTGATCAGGAAAACTTCAAAATCAGAGAAGGTATGTCAAGATGCTTCTCATTAAAACCTTCACGTATCAGGTATAAGCGCTTTATTCTTAATAATAACCATCAAAAAAGGACCCAATATATGTATGCATGATGCTCAGTGCTATTGTCACAGAACCTGTGTATTGCTAAATAGCCATTTTAAGTCTTTTTAAGTAACAGAGGCTCAGTTTGGTTCTCCGAGATTCATTTTGCCAAGATCACAAGTTTCTGAGATATTTTAATTAAAAGAAACTAGGACTTAAAATTCTGGTGTCAGCATGAAGGGAAAAAAATATCCAAACAAAAAAACCCAGCGTTTTTTCCCTGTATATTCTGTTTTGAATGACAGGACAGGATGAGAAAAGAAAGGGGAGGGAGAGCTTTTCTAATGAGTAATCTAACGACTCCTCCTTTACACTGAAGTACTATTGATCTTTTTTGTTTGGGTGTTGGGTTTTTTTTGGCTGACAACTTAAAGTTCTAGCATACATCTCTGTAAAAATCAGCATCTTATACTGCATCATGGCAAAGGCGGTTCACTTCTGCATGGATCACTGACAGAAAAATATCAATTTAATAAAGCATTTACAGGGACAAAACAGAGAAGATGTCCTAATTGTGATAATAAGCTGCCACTCTCATTTTCCATGGTTCACCAGTGAAGGGAGGGGTCCATACTGTAATTTATGAGAAGCAGAGCTTCAAGAAGGCTCTGTAGCCCTTCTGAGTCACTGAAAACAGAAATGTTTCATCACAGTCTTTTAATTCTGCTTTGTTTTTTGCTACTGCTTTTGTGAATACTGATTTCGTTTTTGTAGCATTTTATAATATACAATCCAAAGTACTGAAAAAAGTGGAAATGCAGCAGTGGGTTTTTGTGCATTTCTTTCCACTGCGTGCAGTCCATGTCGGTATCTTTGTTGGTTACCTTGGAAACTATCATGGGGTGAAATTTGATTGGCTGCATTCTCCAATTGATTATTAAAGTCGTGGGCAGTTTCAAGTGGCAGACATCTCATAGGTTGCACAAAGTAAGTAGCACTAAATGATTCACAATTTAAGATTCTTTTATTTTGAAGTAAGCCACATGAAGTGGTATGTCTGTATAATGCCTTGAAAGTTTGATTGGAATAAGTAATGGATTGAAAATTTCATCTTTTTTGAAGCTATAGTGTTTTTTGGGTTTTCTTTTTTTCCCCTCAGAAAATTTTAACTCTTCATTTCATGTCTAGAGCTATTCTATGATTTTTTTATTTTTTTTTTTTTCCTGGCAATATCTGATATGGGACAGGCTTCTGGCACTAAGAGGGAGGAGCAAAAAAACCCACAAAATCCTAAACACAAAAAGCCCCCAGACAATCCCAAAACCCCATGCTGAAAATAGGACAGATATTTGTAAGAACCTATTTACTGTTACAAAATATAATCTTACATTTTTTGTTGTCAGAGGAATAGGAGCAGTTCATATCCTTTGAGCTGCTTATATTCTTCCCCTTTTTTATGTCTTCAGAATTTGTCAAATTTATTTAATAAACTGTCCTGCTCACATTGCTGACTTTAAGAATACTAATAGGCTACAGAGTGATGCATTCAATATCCTTGATTGTGCTTTGCTTCCATTTTTTCAACAGTATAGGAACACATTTTCTGTTTTCAACCAAAAATTCACTGGTGACTAATGCCTCCTTATGTCAAATTGTTTCAGTTTCTTTTGAAAAGGCAAATTGCATGGCATAAAGCAAAAAAACATTGTCTCAAGAAATTTTTTAGAAAGTCATGGATGATAATGTAGTTCCCCTATACTCAGTGTTGTCTTTAGTATCTAATATTACTTGGCCATCATTGTCTGTCAAAAAAGTCGAATATCTGATCTTAGTGAAAAGTTTATATCACATTGTGAGGAACTTGTGTCCCAGATTACTCTAGGATGCTTATATGATTTATTAGGAGGAAAGAATGACTGTAAAGTAAAATACTATACCATTTAAAGATATACTTACCATCTTTATTTTTCAGCTGCTACTTTCTTAGAAGTAGCATTTAATTTTCATTTTTTAATTACTCCAATAATACTTTCATAATTGTAGACAGTTTTTCAATTCATAAAATAATGTATAACGAAAGTACATCTTCACCTTTATGCTCAACCCTAATAGTAATTTATAGCAATGGAACAGGTTGCCCAAGGAGGTTTTGCAGTTTCCACCTTTGTAAGTTTTCAAGACCTGACTGGATAAAGCCCTGAGTGATCCTCTCTGACATCAGAGCTGATCCTGCTTTTAGCAGGAGATTGGGCTAAATGACCACTGAGGTGTCTTCCAGCCTGAATTATGCTATGCTATGAACCATCTCCACGATAACTGTGTCTTATTTCCAGCTAGTGTTGTTCTGGCTGTAGCTTTTAGCTATTGGTTTCCATTACTCCTTATCCTGTTAAAGAACTCTTTTGTACTTAGTGCTTCTGTCATTGTGAGTGAATACTTAAATACAACAAACAAGCCTCCTCTCAGTCTATTTCAAGACAAGCACCTAGACAGACACTTTATTTGTTTACGCTATAAGTCGTTTGCTCCATTTTGTCCGGGACAGGAAAGGGCAAAAATATTTAAACTTTTTCATAATTGATATATTGAAGCTGAATGCAGAATTCCTCTTTCAGAATTTTCGGTGGTGCCCGCAGAAATCTCCACTTCCTTTCTGTTTCAAGTTGGTCAAAAATATTCTGAGCACAGCTCTAAATCAGAGATATTCTGATCAAATCACTTTCTATGCAAATTTTTTTAATTATTATTTATTTTGTGGAAAAGAGATCTGAAGCAAATGCCTGTCTTATTTCTTACAATTTTGCTTACCAGTTGGACAGTCAGATGTTAAGCATAGACAGCCAGACACAGATATCTGCAGGGCTGCTCCAATCTCTCAGCTCTGCTGTAGCTGTATCACTCATTCTTTCAAAGCAGAAAACCCCAGGAATTCAAGAGCTAACCCTCCAGAGCAATCAGCTACTTTTTTCTGCATGGATGGAGTACAATACTGAATTGTACTCATTTTTGATGCCCCATAAAAATTAAGTTGTTTACACGTAGGCAATTACTTTCATCAACCAAATTTGTAATCTTTTGAAAGAATAAAATCAAGCTTTTGGTCCAGACCAATTGTCTCTAAAATCATGTAGCTGGGAATTAAGTATTTTTCTATACTTTAATTTGTCAGACTGCTGCAGCAGCTTTCTCTTATTTGGCCAAGAACTGAAGTTGGGCATCTGGCCTGTGGTTACCTGATTCATCCCTCTTGGCATTTTTAGTATGGGCACAACATTGGCTCTCTTTTAATCTTCTGGAGTTTTTCCAGTTTACCATGATTTATTAGAAAATTAACACTAGTAGACAATATATTTCCTCTGCCCCCTCTCCTTTAGTACTCTGGGGGGGGGGGGGGGGGGGTTCCTTTGTGGTTTAGTTTGGGTTTGGGGTTTTTTTTTTCCAGGTTTTCTGATTTTTTACTGTTTATCCTTGCTAAGCTTTCCTTAGCATCTTTCCTAATAATTCATTTTCAACAAATGAATTTGTCATCTTCCTCTGCAACAACTTATCCTGGGTTTGTTTGTTGGGTTTTTTTTTCATATAAAACATTACTGTTTGTATTTTTTTTTATTGTATCACTAATTATTATGCTATGAATTGTATCATTTGGTATTGTATATATACTACAGCTATTTTTTTCTGCTTATATGGGGTTTTTACTTTTCATGAAATTACACTAAATTATTTAGAACAGCATGCTAAGGCTGATTGTACCTAGGAGGAAAAAAACCCTCAAAAATTTATTCCAAATTAAAAATGACAGAATTTACTTAATCTTAGCAGTCCAACTGTCTGGGAGAGGATCTTAAATTAAAATTGAGACAAAATGGATTGAGATGGCTATATTTCTATTGAAACATGAAGAACAGAACTTATTAAAGGTTTTCTGTACCACTAAACCTAAAATCAAAGTTGAAAAACAAGAATATGCTTAAATATCTCCAGATTTGCAGGGCTAAAGACACTACTTTATCTGATCAGTTTTCCATGCTTCATAACTTTTCATTTACATTACTTACTAGGTCCTTCACCTTTTTTTTTTTTTTTATTAATCCAATTTCCACCTTCACCTGATCACTGAAATGAAGTTGGCTCTTTCTAGTACTATCATAAATTTGGAACTTTTAATATTCTGGTCTTTAGAAACCTTTGTTTTTTCAATCTTAGTTTTCTAATTTTTTCTTGCCGGCCAACAGATTTATTATTTTTAGGGAAAGAGGCCCTTCTTAAGCACTGAAGATGGGGAGTGCTGCCTGTTTGTTCATGTTGAAAGAAATTGGTCAGGATGATTAGTCTTTAAATGACCACTGAAGCCCAGAATAGCATCACTTGCAGTGTTTTCTGTGTTTTGAAAACTTAATAACATTTTATTACTCTGGCTGCATGAGGTGGTTGGCCAGTCTTCCATATTGGAGTTCTCCAAACATGCTGCTGAGCCCATACATTCCAGATGTGTGTTGAAGAAACAGTTCTTGCTGTTCTGTAGGCTGATTCAGCGATGAGCCTTCCTGGGATTGTTAAAGCATGAAATACACATTTATAAGTATGAATTTTAGGTTCTTGGACCTCTGAAACAAGTGATGAATTTCCATCTGCTTACTAATTTAAATGGATTATCATCACTGATTTCAATTCCAGTAACCACCAGCATCAATAATATCAATCATATGTGTTTGTTTCTCATCAGTGAGAATTTCCAATTTATCTTTCATGTTACCCAGTCTTTATCATGGGCATATAAACAAATGAAACATTCTTTCACTTCTTCTTTATTTATGTTTGATACCTTGGTATATCAGTTACTGTTATGTTACACAATACTTTATTGGTGGTTTTCTAGTCCTGTATTCGGAAAGTTAGCCTCTGTATATGCAAAGATTCAGGCTGCTCCATTCAGTCTTTCTTTCTCATGGAAACTTTATTCAATATTATACAAATTAATATCATTAGCTTCATACCAACCATGGTTTCCTTCAATTGCAAGAGCTATAAAAATATTGCTTACACTTTCCCCCACCCCTCTGTCCTGGTTAAGATCTGCCTGGAAATAGTCTTCCTATATGTTAAACTTCACTAAATTTAACTTTACTTGGTTTGCAGTATTACCTTTATAACCTTTGTTTTCTAAATTTCTAATTTGATGAAGTCCTGCTGCTTGTGGAGAACGCCCTAATGGTATCTCAAGGACCTGGAACCTTGCTTAGTGCTTTCTCTGATGGTTACTTAAATGTTTAAAATCAGATTCTGACACAGAGTAGCACCCTCAGGTGTCATTAGTTTGACAGGAAATCTTAGCATATTGCATTATGGCAGAAATTGCTGCTGCCTGGTTTGCTTGTATCAAGTTGTTCCATTCATTCTGTTTTCTGTCCCTTGGACAGTCTCTAGACTTGCCTGCTCCACTGGGTCTTGCTCTCTTGCTTCAGCTTTTCTCCATAAAATGTTGTTCCTGTTGTTCTCTGTTTCTAAGATTTTGTGGTGCCATTAACTGTGCCCCTGTTGCAGATAGGACTGGGGATAACCTAGTTCAACTGCCTGATCCACATTCTGTGGCAACTCACATGTGGCCAACTTGTAAAGATGTTTAAGCTCTTAACTCATTTTGAAATCAATGGGATTTGGACATCAGGAAGTTTTTTAAAAACAGATATATGCCTAAATACAGTTAAAAACACTTTTCCTTTGTTTCAGTACTTTATTCGTACCTCATACTTGTGAAGGTTAAGTGCTAGAGATTTGGGAGGCACCAAAACACATACCCCAGATAAAAAGCTGCAGTACCATGCAGCTGTCAAACAGCATGCTTGTTTACCAAATGATTCCATAGGATATTAGAATCATGGAATGGTTAGAACTGGAAGGGACCTTAAAGATCATCTACTTCCAACCTCCCTGCCATGGCCAGGGACACCTTCCGCTAGACCAGGTTTCTCAAAGCTCCATCCAGCCTGGCCTTGAACACCTCCAGGGGACGAGGCATCCACAAGTTCTCTGGGCAACCTGTTCCAGTGCCTCACCACCCTCAGAGTAAAGAATTTCTTCCTAATATCTAATCTAAATCTACCCTCTTTCAGTTTAAAACCGTTACCCCTCGTCCTATCACTCCACTCCCTGATAGAGTCCCTCCCCATCTTTCCTGTAGGCCCCCTTTAGGTGCTGGAAGGCCACTATAAGGTCTCCCTGGAGCCTGCTGTTCTCTAGGCTGAACAACTCCAACTCTCTCAGCCTGTCCTCATAGCAGAGGTGCTGCAGTCCTCTGATCATCTTCGTGGCCCTTCTCTGGACTCGCTCCAACAGGTCCATGTCCTTCTTATGCTGGGGCCCCCAGAGCTGGATGCAGTACTCCAGGTGGGGTCTCACGAGAGTAGAGTAGAGAGGCAGAATCACCTCCCTCGACCTGCTGGCCATGCTTCTTTGGATGCAGCCCAGAATGCCGTTGGCTTTCTGGGCTGCAAGCGCACATTGTTGGGTCATGTTGAGCTTCTCATCAACCAATGCCCCCAAGTCCTTCTGCTCAGGGCTGCTCTCAGTCCATTCTCCGCCCCGTCTGTATTTGTGCATGGAATTGCCCTGACCCACGTGCAGGACCTTTCAGTTGGCCTTGTTGAACTTCATGAGGTTTGCACAGGCTCATCTCTCAAGCCTGTCCAGGTCCTTCTGGATGGTATCTCTTCCCTCCAGTATGTTGACTGCACCACACAGCTTGATGTCATCAGCAAACTTGCTGAGGGTACACTCAATCCTGCTGTCCATGTCACCAACAAAGATGTTAAACAGTACCGGTCCCAGTACCGACCCCTGAGGAACGCCACTCGTCACTGGTCGCCATTTGGACATCAAGCCATTGACTGCAACTCTTTGAGTGTGGCAATCCAGCCAGTTCCTTATTCACCAAGTGGTCCTTCCATCAAATCCATGTCTCTTCAATTTAGAGACAAGGATGTTGTGTGGGACACACTCAAATGCTTTGCACAAGTCCAAGAAGATGATGTCAGTTTCTCTTCCCTTATCCACCAATGCTGTAATGCCATCATAGAAGGCCATCACATTTGTGAGGCATGATTTGCCTTAGTGAAGCCATATTGGCTGTCACCAATCACCTCCTTATTTTCCATGTGCCTTAGCATAGTTTCCAGGAGGATCTGCTCCATGATGTTGCCAGGCATAGAGCTGAGACTGACTGGCCTGTAGTTCCCCGGGTGCTGCTTGTAGCACCAAGTCCCTATGGCTATGTGTGAAGCAGTGAGGATGCAACAGTACTTAATAGATGGTGTTTTGTATGTACATTTAGACTGGGAAATTGTCTCTGGTAACATCTCACCAGTTTGCAAAGATGAGCTGCCTTAGGAATAGTGCTAACTGGCAGGTTATGCCTGACTTCAGTTGTCATCTCCCCATTAACTCAGCTGTAAAATTCTCAGCCTGATCATACTTGCATCAGTTCATATTTGCATCCTAGGAAACATCACAGTGACAAACTGGTAGATACAGAGCAGCTGTAACAGCTGGTGGTGGTTATAAAAAACAACAACAAAAAACCAAACCAAAACAAAAAAACCCATCCTCAAACCAATGAATGTCTATCAATGTTTTGATTGTGTTTAGACTGCTTATAGGCCCAATTCAGTGAAACGAAATCTTTGCCTGACTGAATTTATGTAAGAAAGAGCAGAGTTGCTTCTTGTAGTCCAAACTTGATGATAGGCATTGTTAGAATGCAAATATATGGTGACTGACTTTATATAGCAATATTTTTCCAAGAGAGAATAGGTGAATCAAATTGGAATTACTATTCCTTGTCTATAGGGATTCTGAGATGAAGCATGGTTTTATCTCCCTTTTACCTGAAATTAGGCAAGTTCATTTACTGCATCATACTAACTAAAATGTATTTCAAATACTGAAATAGTTCAGTAGCTGCTTGCTACTCATTTCTTACCTTTCTGGTAAGTAAGACACTCTAAAGCCTGCTTTCGGTTTATTGTATCTGTGTTATATGTATTGTTCTGGACAGCGTATTATATTTGCAATATAAGAAAAATCCAGCCCTCTAGACTTTCTAGAAGTAGTTTTCTGTTTGGTACTGTTTTGTCTAATTAATATTGTTCATGCTCCCAGGCAAGCAATATTGGTCAGGCTGTTGTGTGTGGTTTCTGTTTTTTGATTGTTGTTTTGTGGCTTTTTATTTCCCTGAAAACACACACACTTGATTGCTAGATTGATATTCAGAAGAATATTTGATTAAAATTGTGTAAATACTTCTTGAATATATTATTGAAATCTTTTAAAATAAATGCATACACTTGCTAATAGAATGGACAAAGGATACCTGCCTTCACCCCCTTTTCTTTCCAAAGTTATACTCAGCCTAGTAATAATCTACAGTAGCTTAAAATTCATAGAACTACTTGTGCTTAAGAAGCATCATTAGATACTTTAATTTGAAACTCATAACTTACAGTAAAGAGCAGGAAGTAGGAAGGCTACACAATTCAAACTTCTCTAAGTTCTTATGGCTGTTCTGACTGAAATTTGTCTGGTGCTGGGTGGTGAGGTGTGGTGTGAGGATGTCTCTGCCTGACTTAGGCATGGTCAAGCAGTACATAGTGAGGGAATTCAGAAACTTCCTTCAGTCCATTGACGCGTATTCCTGGAGCTCGCTGAAAGATCCCCTCTACAGATACTGTATCATACCTTGGTCCCTTTCTGCCCTTTTAGGAAGAAGGCAACACAAAATTGAGGACAGGCAATGACGAGTTGTTCAAATTTGAATTCCTTACCCCCTTTATAAGTTTAATGAAATTTCCTGCCAAAAGCTCTCTCACTTGCCTACCAAATCTTCTATCTGGTCTGGCTAATACAGGTGTTTCTAAAGCAAAACCTAACTTGGTCATCTAGATTTGACATGCTGACTTTTTGCTGGGGTCAACCTAAGGACCAGAACTTCAGAGCAAGTACTTCAGAATTTGACTAAGATTGGGGTTTGTGGTATGCCTATTGTTTTAATGTGGAAATGGTTGTCATTTTGCTACTGTGTTGAAAAATAATTAATGTCTTCTCTAAGTTGAACCCAACATTAACCGTATTTGAAATTTCAGATTATCACTACTCTTGAATCTGTCCATTCTCTTAAGCATTGGATAGTCTTTGTCATAAAAAATATATATTAAAGTGCAGAGTTCCAATGGAAGATGGATTTGTTTACTTTTTTGTCTTGTGCTTAATAAGAAACTGTTAGCAGATTTAACCTTGGATGCTGGAGATTAAGCCTGATGTACTGCATTGAATATCCACAACTAATTGAAAAATGCATTTTTTTTTGATAGGATCAAAGCCAAAAGTTAAATGTATGAACTTGGAAGAGATTCTTAACATATAATACTTATCAGTTAATGTGCTTGCTGTTAATATGTGTTAATATTGTATGCATCTTTATTTACCTGAAGTGTTGAAATATCCTCAAAGAATTTGACAAAAAAAATACTAATTTAAATTCAAAGGTGTCAGTTAACACAATTATAGTGCCCATTCTATGACAGACTATAGCACAAAGATAGTAACAGGCAGATGAGCCACTACTTCTCTGGACTGGCTCACTTGGCAATTATAGGAGGCTTCCCACTTTGGATTACTTTTCCAATGCCCTAACAAGGCAGATTACCTAACATTACAGTTCTACTTTAAGGGCAGGAGAAGGAACAGAGAGATAAAAATAGATATGCAGATGGAAACTGTTACACTTTTCCATATGCTAATAGCAAACTACTAGTCTTCTTAATCATCCCTCTCATTAGTGGCTGCATTTTCAAAATGGTCTCAAAGGATCTTTAAATGTGAATAGCCAGAAAGAGATCTGCACAGATAAAACTGAGCAAAATTTTGAGGAAGAAAAAATTAGATGCAAAGTGTTAGTGTTGTCATGGAATAACTGGAATGCAGTTTTCAGTCTGCAAATAGCTTGCACATAATACAGCATTTTTTAATCTAGAAAATGTCTTTAAATACTAATCTCTTTGAACAGTGTAATGGGAAGTCTTTTACATTATTGTCTATTGTTAAAGGTGATAACTTTCTTAAAATGTTTGAGTGAGAATTTTTGTTACTTAGGAAATTTTGAGTATTGAAGAAGGGACCAGTCTTAAGGCTAGAGACCCACTGATGTCAAAGACAGCAAGTTAAAACACAATGTCGGTAACGTACAAATGTGATCTCAGCATATCAGTGAATATATGTGGCAAAAATGCAATGTGATGCATCTTCAGATCCTGAGTACAGGTGGAGACTTACTGAAAGGAGTGTAATATTCAAGAGATATATCTGTATATGTACAATAAAAGCCTCAGATTCAAATGTCCAATTTTCTGAGGAACAGAAAGCTACTCCTCAAAGATGGAAAAAAAGCCCACCCCAGACTCTCCAGCAACACACTATGTTGTTGATGCTACCAGTGGTCACTACATACTTTAGAACAACTAAAGCCTTGTTTGTTTAGAATTTAAGTCAAGATAAATAAAACGTGTTGCATATATTGTGAGGTGTTATGAATATACAATAAGACAGCTCCGTTTATCTGTGATTTATAATATGGCTGAATTTCTTAAAATGTACATGGTGAGTTTCTAAGACTTATGATATTATGGCAGGAATCACCGTAAAGTTTTAGCTTAGATTTTCCTTAGAGTCCATTTACCATAACATGCAATGTCTTAGCTTTTGCTTCACTTTGCAAAAAGATTTATACTGAGCTTTCTACACACTAAAACCTTCTTAACATAGATCCCATCTTTTCTACATTGTATGTGATGGATTTTGATGGATTCTGTTGAGCAGAGCAAAAATAAATCATATCTACCTAGTGAATATTCACTAGTTCCCAGATTTATCTATCTTATTTGCAGATAGACTTTTCTGCTCATATTTTGAAACAGTCATTTGTAAAAAGGTTCTGTATTAAAAATGAATTGTTTCATATTGTAAAAAAATATTTATTATATCACATAATAGGCAATATTATGAGTGTGTCTATTTCCAAGTCTGTTTTTTGAATAATACAGAACATTTATACACACTCTTTTTTTTTTTTTTTTT
>VYXH01012224.1:242946-256256 GCA_013397275.1 Burhinus bistriatus | reverse complement strand
TTTTTTTTTACTATATTATTTTTGCCCATTGGACCCAATGAAACTTGCCAATTCATAGAACTGGTTTTAAGAGCACTGTTCAGGACAGTTAGTAATTAGGATGTCACTGACTGCAAAAGTTCATATAAAACAGAATAAGGTATTCTGGGATTCATGACTGGGCAAAGCAATACTAAACTCTAGAACATTTAGTTTTCTCCAAATCCAAGCAGTTCTTAGGAGATCCATGTGTTAATATGCTTTGAATTGTGTATAAATCACTTATTTCTTCTTCCCCTATCCTCTACCTCTCCATCTCCTCTTAATTAATATTTTGTTATTCTGTGGCTATTTGGAGGGCCTTTAAAAGTCTCTTTTTAGGAACAAAGCTTCCTACCCAATTTGTTGCACAACTTTATAGAGCAGCATTGAAGATTTACACTGTAAATGTCAATTTGAGTATATTATTTAAAATCTGTGACTTACCAGGAGCTTATTAATTATTTGAACACTTTAGGCTTTCTCTAGCCTTAAACAAAACAAAAAAGGGTAATATATCACAATTTTCTTCTTGAAAATTCACTAAACTTTTTTTTTTTTAATCCACATTTAGGTTAACCTCAAAAATGTTTATGGTTTCCCTGAATCTATGTCATGCTTTCTTTAAATTCGTAATAACTCTTGTCTGTAGTACCTCATCCAAATAAATACTGCTATGTTTCATGCATCATGGAGTATCTCTTGAGGTTTTTCAGCACTTTGTTGAGGCCATAGCTTGGAAAGGAATGGGACATTAGATAGAATTACTCCAGAAAGTAAAAGACAGCACCACAATTTTGAAAGTAGATATTTGTTGCCAGAATTCACTGGTCACTTCTGTAAGAGTGTTTTTCTTTTTTTTCTTTTTTTTTTTTTTTGGTCTGGGGTGTTTTTGATGTTTTTGTTAGCTGTTGGGGTTTTTTACTGTTTTGTTTTGGTTTGTTTTTTAATAAGCAAAGCCTATTCTTTAGGAATTATATGTTTTTAATGTATCAGAATCAATTTGCCAAGAATTAGCAAGTTGTCTTGTGAGCATAGTGACATCGAAGAACATATTTAGAAGGCATATGGTAGAGAAAGCAGGGTGTGCTGCACCCTGGGAGATCTCTTCCTATTTTCCTGCAGTACTTCACTGACTAGAGCACATGCATATGGGGCTCTCTTGAATGTGTATTAATTGAATAAGAGACCATTTCCTAATGATGAATTCTATGCTCATTTAGTTTCTTTCTTGTTTACAAAAATAACACCCTTGAACAGTCAGTATGTAATAATTGCTGGTCTCCACTAAGAGAATTAAATAACATGCCTTTGTTATTCATGATTCAGTTGTTTTATGCATAACTTACAACTTTCAGCTGAAGCAAAGCAAAGAAAAAGCCAGAAGTGTATATAATATTATATATGATATAGATATATATTCTCTATATATACATATATAGAGAAGATACAATTAAGATATGACATAACATAGTATGTGTGTATATCCTATAGTCCTCCTCAGCTGCCTGATATCTTGTTTTCAAGCACACTAACACCTGCAATCAGGGCAAAAGCATCTTTTTGCAGGGTCTCCTATACTGCGGTTACAACAAGACTAAGCTAACTTTTAGGCTAGCATGTGTTTCAAGTAAGCTGCAGCATCGCAGAGCTCAGTGTGGCCTGCAAGTGCTTTCTGAGAAGCCTGACTAATTAGTGCATGCTGAGTTTCATGCTGCTATAGCTGAGCTCCTGATACCTAGGCTAAATATAGTTCTACAGGAAGCCCCTCCAAAGATTCAGGAGTGTAGATGTGTTTTTTGAAAGGTACAAATTCAGAGGCAATGCACTGCTTCAGTCTTTCTTGCCTTCAATGGGATAGATGTAACAGACCTTTTTGTAGCCCACTGTAAACATTTTAGTTTCCCTATTATTCAACGGAAATCTGTCCTGAATCGTGAGGAAGAGTAAGCCATGGACTGACTCCAAAGCTAGCAGGAACTAAAGCCAGCATGAGTACTCTGCATACTGCATCTAGATATGAATGACGCAAACCAATGGTTTTATTATATGTAGTCTATTCCTAACTTGTAATAGTAGTCTATCCACTTTGACGGTCAACAACAGAACTTAAAAGGAAGGTGTGAAACCACGATACAACTAATTTGAAAGTCTTATCCTGTGGTCATAAGTGAATTGCAATCCAGAATTCATAGCAGGAAAGAGGGCAATAGGTATTCCCCTTTCTACTCTTGACTCGCTATTTATTATTGAGAAAGTCTCAGCCTTTTACAGATGCTTCGTCTGACTGATGGAGATACTTTGAAGTGGTATTATATATTATTTTTTATTTATCTTACTAATCTTGGCATAGGATTTTACTGTAATGTTAGCCTACCTATGAGTCCTTAATTAGAATCCGTATAGTAGACCATACATGTCTCGGGTCCTGAAAGAACATTCTTACTCCTTGAGGAGTTCTACAGATATTATCTACCAGTTTTTCAAAGAACTCTTGAGAAGTTAGAAAAATACAGTTCTTTCAAAACCTAGTCTGGTGTATACACATCTTGAAGGTATTAACTCTGAGTTTCATAGATTGTCTGATAGTGCTTGTTACTGCATTCATCAGTTCTTTCAAAACTCTTGGATAAAGTCAAGTAATTCTTATAACAATTCAATTCCTCCTCCGATTTCATCCACTGCTTTTATACTTTTTGATATCTCTGTCTTTGGGAATGCCTCAAAAGCTGTTTTGTACTTCACTTCTCTATATAGGTATCTTGTATTCACTGTGTCTAAAGAACTAAGTGAAAAAGAACGTCTCACTGCAAGATCTCTGGGGGTACTGGCATCCCACATGCATTTTGCTAAGCTTCCAAAGTTTGTTTTTTACCATATTTTGTTCTTATTTTTGGCAATCATATTGGAATTGTAAACTCCTAGCCAGCCATTGTTTAGAATCTTACCTGTTGCCATATTTGAGTTCCATTCAGAAGTAGTGGCTTGAAGGCCTGTAAACTTTATATTTAAACCACTTCAGTACCCACCCTGTTCACTTCATTTTTGTTGTTTTGGTATAGAAGAGTTTTCAGATCTCTCCCCTGACTCTCCAGCAGGATGGTGTCCCGGCTGCTTCCTCTGGATTTTAGTTTTCTATTCTTTTTACTTCATTGTCTCAAACTGCTGTAGCCTACTTCTTTAAAAAGAATCTGGCTCCTGATTTCAGTGTCACAAACTACCACTTAGTTTGATCTCACAAAACATGTCAAATTTAATTATATTATGTTTTTTTTCTTTAGCAGTTCAATCATACTTATTTACAGGGATTATTTCAGAAAGTTACTTAAGGCAAAGTCAAGAATAGCCTATTCTCTTGTATGCTTCAGAATAAGCTGTTCCAAGATGCAATTGTTTATTAGCTTCAAAATTGTCTTTCCAATTTATGTTGTGATGTGACATCCAACTCATTTATATTTGGTATGATAATTGTCCTAACAGACTTTATTACAGATTGTCCTAATCTCTCTGAAGACCAGCAAACACTCAACTGTAAGAGTATTCTACAACCTGGATCACGCTGTAGTGTGGACCTATCTAGATTCTGATGTATAACCTACATATACAATATTGTTTACTTACAAATCTCTCTAAATTAGCCCAAGAAAGACCATCTTAGAATAAGAGTTATCCCTCAGGCGCAGAGAACCAGAAGTTTCATGTACCAGCCCAGTGCCCATCTAGTGGAGGGAAAGAAAGGCAGTAGCGTTGGGGTAGGGAGGACAGACATGAGGCACTTCTCATGGCACATTGGTACTGAATCACATATTCAGTGCAGTGTGGAAAGACAATATAAATTGGTGTGACCTTCAAAACATTGTAGTGCTGGATTAAATATTGTAGTTCTGGATTGGATGTATGTAGTCATCAGCGGAGTCATTATCATCAGGACAATGCAAAGAAGAGATGCAGGTAACATTAATAAACAAACTTTGACTTGTAATTTGCATTTTTCTTTTCAGGATACATGGTATATGCACATCCAAGTGTGTATATAGAATGTTAACACGCTACATATTCCCAAATGTTTATACAGACTCTGATTTTCTTCATAGACATGTTTATGTGTTTGTGTCTTTTGTCATTGGCTGAAAATACTTATATTGTCATGTTTCAGAAGTGCAAACTTTCTCCCAAACCCTGTGAAGCTTACCTTAAATCTTCTCATGTTTGCAGATTTTGTTACTTATTTATTTATTGTACTAATGCATTTATTTCAGAAGTATTTATTATACTAGTCACCATTTTTCTTTTCTGGTATAGGCTGTAGGAATGAGAATTTTAAAATCCTTTTCTTAAAAGAAAGGCAGGGTTACTAATGAGGATATTACAAACAATGACGCTGAAACGCTTGCATTACTTGCAAGAGGTAAGTTCGTTGTTGCAAATAAATTTATTATGAGAATGTTTGAAGGTGATGAAATAGGACAAGGAAATCGAAGGTAGTTGTTTTTTTTTTCCTCAAAAGAAAGTCTGAAGTGGTGAAAGAATCACTTTGATTATAGAGGCAGTATAAATTAGAATAATTATGAACTTTTATATTGTAATAACCTTAAGAAAAAAGAGGTTATTCATGCAGAATTATATGTGGCAGTAACAGACAAATCTCCTGTGCATATGGCATGTTCCCCTGTGGGGCTATGGAGTCATACAACATCGTCAGAAAACTGATGGGTTCAGAAAAAAAATTGGAAGTGAATGACAGCAACGTCCATCAGTCTTGCCGTAAAAAGAGAAGAACTCTTATTCATAGCCTCAACAGTAACTTGTGACAGTGTCAACTGTATCTTTTACTTAGTGTAAAATGTCATAATAGGCACTAACGCTGGGAAGAAGCTGGTCAAACTCATAACAGAAAAAAATTAAACGGGACTTAAACTTCAAGAAACTAGAGAAGGGTGTTTAGTTCTTAATTTCTTGACGTGTTCAAATGACCCTTGATGGCTTATGGTGATGCATATGATCTATATTTATAGAGTGTAACTGGAGAAATTAAAAGATATTTGAAAGACAGGTCCAGCTCTTTTTGAACTTGAACTCTGAGGCATGATGGACATACAAGTTATTCATGTGTAGAGTTAGGATTATCCAGCTTTGTTGTGGAAGTTACATAAAGCATACTTAATTTTTCAGTGAGCTAAGCAGCTGGTTGTAACCAAAGTTAAGCTAAATACACAAGTAAAGATGCATAATTATTTTACTGTACAGAGAAGGTCTTACTCTAAACTCTACTTTTGGGGGTTTTTTTTTTAATGGTGTAAAATTTGTAGAGTTACTCCTGATTTACACTGCCATGAGATGTCCAAAACTGCCATTTTAAGACCTAAAATGCAGAGCAGTGCTTTGACTCTGCTGTGTAACAACATCAAATATGGGTATTACTCAGCTGCTTTTTCCACCTGTGAGAATAAATTTACAAAGTTAATACCATGATTAGTATTACTACCAGTGCTGCTGTTCTGTTTCCAGTGACAGACTCTTGGTCTGACTGGTTAATTCACAAATCTTCAAAGCAGCTCTGAAGGCCATTTTATTGCCCTGTTTAAGATTTCACTGAACTATCCATGTCTGAAAGAGTGATCAATAATTCTAGTTGTTAAAGTGACCTTATGGGGGTTAGAAATGGTATGTCACTAGACATTAGGGAGGAGGTTACCCAAATCAAATTCAGAATGGTAATTTACAATCACTTCAGACCTTCTCTGAGCTCCCCCTACCACTGCTTGAGGACTGAGCATACCTGTACCAGATGTTGACCTCTGTACAATAAGACGCATCCTCTGTTTTGGAAATTCTAGCTTCAAAAAATGTAAGAATACGAGGATGTTTTCATTTCCCCCTAGTATTTCATTACATAAAAATTACAAAGTGTTTCTTTTTAATTTCCCTGGAAATGTGGTACAGAACATATTGGTAAGAAGTTAGTGGATAATCATGACTCTTGGGCACTCTTCCAGTTTTCTACCATTTAGTGGTAGATGGGCCTTGATGTTGATGTTCCTGAGCTGAATGTGGATTTTGCCATTAATTTCAGTAGGAATTGGCTTGGGTGCTTAGCCAGTGTGTGCTTCATCTACCTCATCTGTGAAATCGGCATAATAATATTGTAGAAACTTACTTATTTGCATGAATGAGATCTCTTTCAAATCATAGCTGTTTATAAATGATGAAGTATGAGCACAAAATGGGGTGGGAGGAGAGAATGAAACATAACTATCTACAGAAACACTGAGGTATTTTAGAGAGATCCTTGGATGCAAAGTGATAAATACTTAGTGTTAATAAGTTTTGTTCTGTATATAGCTTCTTGAGAGGGATTATTCCACAGTTAGTTTTGTTGTCAGTTTGGATGTTTTATTTGGTTTTTGGTTTGTTTGTTTTTTTTCTTGTCCTGCATTCTGAATTGCTTTTTTCCAGGATTATTATAATATCCTCTAGGACTGATTTGCAACACCTGTGTACTCCATACTAAGTTAATTTTATTTCCTGTTTTCAAATTCCACTTTTGTGGTTCATTCACTCATCTGATCTTAGCTATTTTGTACTGCTTTAGATGTGCTTTGATGCATACATACTCATAAAGTGTAAGTTGCTTCTTCATGTGTTCTCTGTGATAACTAGAAACAGTGTTTTTGCATTTACTGGACAAGTGCCTTGCCATCTTGACTGGCCTTCAGTCCATTTCCATGGTATACCATTTAAGTAAGATCTTTCTGTAGAGGGTAATGCAGCTCTATAAAAAACACTCTCAAGTCAGCAAAACTATTCCATTCAGAATTAGAAATTGCTGCTGAATGGAAACATCTGTCTGTGAAATTTCTACCTTCTAGCATCTGTAAATAGAGGCAGATCACATATAAAGCAAGTATTGATTCCATGAAACATTTGGCCTGTATGCACAAAGTTAGAAAGCATCAGTCAGGGGCAAAACGTGTTACAAAATGTATTTATGCTTATTGCAGCACTGTGGGACATATCCTCCTCATTAGGACTAGCTGAGGTTTTAGGATAGCAAGGAAAGAATAGGAATATTGACACAAGCACATTTGGGGTGGGCATGCAAGAAGGTGAAAGACGATAAGGAGCACTGTGTGTTCTCCATTTGTTCTCCAAGAAGGCTTGAAGTAATAGCGCTATATGTTTGCAGAAAGCAGTTTCATCTCCCTTTCTAGCACACCAATAAAAGGACAGCAGTAATCTGTTTTACAGTAAGACACAAACTTGTATTCTCCTAGTTCTTACTGAAAAAAGTCTGCTTGAAGAGCAGTTAAGAGTATTGCTTATATCCATTGATAGCACTTCTCCTTGAACTCATTCTTTTACTAAGTTTTTAACCTGGATGTTTGTTTACGAGAAGAGCTTGTTTGAGTTAGAAAATGCATTGCATAATACCAGTATCTTTTTAAATGAACATGTGAAATATTTTGCATTATTAAAATAGAATCCACTGATTATGCTTTGGCGGTTGTACACTGGTCACAGTTGGTTTCTTTGGGTTTTGTTTACTTTTATTAAGATATTTTTCAGGTGAAAATACATTTTGCAACTACAAATGGCAAGTTAGATTAAAAGTGTCCGGTGAAGCTTCCTTATTTACAGGAAAAATAAATTTTAAGTCTCAAAATATTTCATCTGGATCAAAACATGTTTGATAGTTGGTATCACAGAGGTCAGGAGTCCCAGGGATCACTTTTCACTAACCTTCCTTTGCCTAAAGAATGAAGAATTGATGTAAGAACTGTGTTTGATTTCTGAGATTTCATTGTGCCACGGTATAACACTTGCATCCATTATTATTCCTTCTCTTCCCCTTCACTCCTTGCTCATATGTCCTGTTAATTTACTTATTTCATTTTCCTGTCTTGGTTCCTACTTCTTTTTTCCCCACTGTTGTCCCCTCACCTGGTCAAGGTGGTGATAATAATGAGGAGGAGTTTTCTGAAGTAGTGAGGTCCTTCCAGCTAAGAAAAATCCAGCTAAAACTATGTAGATTTCCATCTTAGTCTTAAAACTTGCCTACAGTTATACCAGACCCAAGAGTGATGTTTGAAGCTAAATGGCTTTAAAAAGAAAACGATTTTCATTTTTCATCAAAAGCTTCCAACCTGTTTTAGAACCCTCAGATATTGTTTATAGCAGTATTCTAGAATGTGTTACCCAAATATAAAAAATTTAGGAAACCAACTCTCTGTCCAAGAGAGCTTAGAAAGGAAGACCAAATCCTGCAATCAATTGATGCAGACAAATGCCACTCCATTAATTTAATAACAGGTTTCTGCAATCTGCTTTCAGGGCTGAATCTTACACAAACAGCATGGAGGAGATTTAGACACAGAGTGACATAATCTTGGTGTACATTTTATGCTGTCTTTTAAGTGTTTTACTGTCCTTACCCCATGCAATCACTCCTTCTGCCCTGCCCTCCTATCAAAGGATGCATATACTGTAGATATTTCCTAGCTAAGTGCCAATGTAGCTAAAATTGAGGAATTCAAAAATTGCTGTCTATATAGCTGTTAAACTAATTTATTCCACCACTTTGAAGGCAATAAGGGTTTTTGTGATGCTTTCATGATTTGATAAGAGGGCTGTAGATTTCTAGGTAATTCTAGGTGCCAGACATTTTGTATTTCACTCCAGTCTCCATTGAGTTGCTAACAATTGTCTGCAATCAAAGCACTTGTGGATGTCTCGCACAACCTTTTACTTCCCCCTTTTTTTTTTTTTTAATCTCCAATTCCATTTCACATTAAAAGGCTTTACTCAATATACATTTAAGATCCGGTGATCCCAAGCTACACAAAAGATTTTTGTTAAAAGATACAGCAGGTCTTTGAGTCATAAAGTATAGCCTAGGTCATGATCTGGGATAAATTCTTATCTATATTGTCTTTAACCCTGTGGAGATGCCACACAGTGAGTCACAGAATGAAAAAAATATAAGCTGCTGTGAATAAAGAGCTATATAAGGATGTAAACCAATAAAAGACTATTACTTGCCCCTCCCATTTGCTCTTCTCTTGCAATTAGGTAAAATTCATACTGTATCAAGTGGTACTTGTTTCCTAAGCAACTTATCAGTCTCAGTTTCTGTACAATACTGATCGTTTCATATTGTTTAACGGCCAAGAGCAGTATAATTGGCAGGTCATACACTATTGCTTTTGTTGATAGATTTACCACTTTGTATTCTTTTAGATACACAGTAGTTGAAGCTAATATGAACCTGTAAATCCCAGAAGATTATCACTATGCAAAAGTGCATTCCATTACCCATAAAAAGCAGAATCAAGGTACCCCTGCATGAATAATTTTTTCTGTATATGTGATTTAACAGGGATCTTTATGCTGACAAGCTGATTGCTAATGGGATGGTGTGTGGTGCATGGACTGGGACATACTAGATCTAAAGACCTAAAATGACAAGTGAAACCAAGATAAAGTATATTGACACTTTGTTCAGGAAATTTCTACAAGGGTTGACTGTATTTTGTTTTATTTTACATTAATTTATACCTTTACAGGAGCTGGAAATGGAAATCATGTATCAAAATAAATTATTACTAACATTCTTCTGTAAACGAGAGAATAAAATCTTATCTGAAACATGGAAACAACTCTCATCTGAGCGTTTCTGATACTACTGCATCTTATCCAAATGCTCAAAAACTCAGGAAACATCACCTTCATAGAACTGTCTTCATACCAGCCTGTTGAGGTGCAGTGAAAAAAATTTTTTTTTTTTTTTTTGAAGTGGGATTTTGCCCTTGTTATTCACATTACTTGTGATACAGAGCTACTGTTCTCGGGCTAGCATAAATCAGCATCTCTTGTGTCTCCATTGACTTGAGTGATTAGATCACTTGAGAACCTATCTTGAAATTCTTACTCCATCTGAAAGCTTATTTTGCATAATCTATACATTTACAGCAAACCATTTGAAAACCACTTTAGTGCAGTTCTCAGTACATGGCCTGGGATAATGCTTGTGGTGACAGGAATATACTGCTACAGTCAAGAGCTGACAAGACAAGCAAAGTATGATATTGTTTATAGTCCATTTCTTGCATAGTGTCACATGCTGGTCAGCAAGGATTGTGGGCCATTAATTTAGAGTACTTCAATTTTGGGGGGTATTCTTTTGCATGCCTCAAACTTGAAAGCTAAGAATCAAAATAATCTGCAATTGGCATCTAAAATATGACCATCTTTGCTGTCTTCTTTGCAAGATTACAGTACGTGTAATCTAGTTGAGATATTTTTAGAGCTAGAAGCATCATATCCAGCTGGGAACCAGGTTGTTTCCCCATTGTGACACACCCAATATCTTAGATAACGATCCTTAAACATGTTACATGAACAGTTCTGCATCTTGCCAATACTGGTGTTCACACCAGTTATTTCCTCTCCTTTTCAATCAAACACACAGACACAAGTGAGAAAAAGAGGGGAACAATTTCTTTGACAAATTGCCTAAAATAAATAGGTGGTTTTGAAGGTGCTGAGAAATTTTGAATGAGAAAGATAGACCAGAACCCTGTGGTCTGAGAAAAACTGGTACTGTCAAAAGTGCATAGCAAAGCATGAAACGATTTGCAAAAGGAAAAGTATTGTATGACTTTGTACTCTATGTCAATATATAATGATGATAGCCCTACCACATAGAGATGTTTGGGCACACAGAACCTGGAATGGTGTTAAGGAAGTGTTACTGGTATAGACCCATTTAGACAGTGGTGCGTTTACAGCTAGCAAAAATAATGAGTTATGCAGATCATCCCAAGCATGGCTCAGCAGAGCTTTTACACTTCCAAAACCCAAGGATATACTTTTATTTTCCACGCATAATACACCATGATATCCATACATATTGAATTTGTTTGAGATATGTTCCATTCCTTTCTGGTGGAATAGCCAGACTGAGAGCAGGTTTTGCTACAGGCGGCACAGTGGTACTCTGGGCCCAGAACGAGTGCTCCTCGATTATTAGTGCATACACCAGAGCAGAGAACAAATGCTAGATATATTGGCATAGCTTGAATTCTTTGGGTATACTATTCTAACATTCCCATGGAAGTAGGGTATTTTTCTGCCCCTGATTTTATGTTGATATGTAAATCAAAAATTCCTGTCAGTCCAGCACTGAATATTACCAGCTTTCAGCCTCAGGTTCTTGTTGATATCTGGCAGACCTGGTGAATGAAACATTTCTGTGGTGTAATGGTAATTGATAGCAGAGACTCAGAAACAGCTCAGAAATCAGGAGTGTCAGATGTGGTCCCAAGTTATCACTTTCAGGTAAGTTTCACAGTGCAGAATTAGTGTTTTACCTTGAGACCTCCTGTTCTTATCATATGATTGCAGAAGAAAAAAAAAGTGCCTATTATACATCTAAAGTAAAATGATTCACTGCACAGAGTATCCACCATCTTCCTTTCGGGGCTATATTTCAAGAGGTTTGGCAGTGAAGCAGACTAGCTGTGTGAGAACAGAAACCTCCACTGGTGAGCAGGGAGAGTGGCTCTGTAACACCAGCCATGGAACAGAAAGCTGAAAAATGGGGTGGTGGTGGTGTAATTTTAACAAATGCTTAAACGTTCTTTAACTTAGCTGTTTGGGTTTAGGGTTTTTTTCTTTTGAACACACAAATGAGACATTTTATATTTATCACAAACAAAATCTTGTCTGTTTCATCTGGAAAAGTGTATTTTCTCCCTCTGTGTAATTCCAATTGTTACAAATGGGAGAAGGTGGTGAAAATACATCTTGGTGAATTCCCCCCAGCCCCCCACAAAGGATTTCCTTTTTTTTTTTTTTTCTTTTTTTTTTTTTTTTTTTTCCCGGAAGCAAAATACAAGCAGATACTTACTTGATCTCAAAGGCACAATGTGGTGTTTGAAGGCATTGACAGTGGGGGGAGAGGGGGGCACGATGCGCTCACCCCGCGGGAACCGCCGCCAGTGTTTGGCCGGCAGGACCGTGCGGCGGGCGGGGGGCCGCTCCTCGCCGCGGGGCGGGGGGCTCCCCTGGCCCCGCTTCAGCGGCAGGTGGGTGCCGCAGTGCTCGTCGCGGGGCTTCCGNCCCCTCCCCCCTCCTGCAGCGAGTTAAATATTTCTTTTGTTAATTGACACCCCAAGTGTTCCCAACCCCTTCCCCGCGCAGCCCGGGCCGGCCGAGGACGTGTGCACGCCCAGATCCGCTCGGTGAAGCGGCGCAGATCCGCGGGGCCGAGCGGGTGTGTGCGGGAGGAGGAGGAGGAGGGGGTGTAAAAGGAGCTGCGAGCACAAACCAGATTTGAAAGGAATAATTTAACTCCGGCGTTTGTTGTTTTTCGGGGTTTTGTGTTTTTTTTTTTTTTTTTTTTTTTTTTTTNCCCCCCCAGGTGAGGCTTCATCCCCCCCGCCTCCCTGTCCGCCTCCACCTCAGCCCTTCCCGGCGAGCCGCCACCCCCCGGCCCTGCACCCCTCCCGGGTCAGGGTACGTTTCCGTGCGGGCTCGGNTTTTTCTGCTCAGGATTTAAATGTCACTCAAAGCATCCCTAAATCAGCTTGCCGCTCGTCTCTGGTTTCTTCCGAGGCATTAATTGGATCGCACGCTGTATTTGAAGAGCTGGGGTGTTTTACCCACGGAGGTAAGTGGGCTTACGAACCTGCACCGGCTCTGGATGGTCACTAAAAGCTTGACTGCCTTTCAGGGTGGTGTTTTTCTTCCCCTTCCCCCTCGTCCCCGTGGCCAGGCTTAGCTCTACCTGAGGAACTCGCATCCCTAGGTTAAACGTCGGTCGATATACGGAAAATGCGCCGGCGGGCCGGGCTGGGGGGAGCGGGGCCGGGGGGCTGCGCGCCCGCCCCTCAAGCACCAGCAGATGACCCGCGGCAGCCGGTGGCGGCAGCCGGCGACCCCCTCGGTCCCCAGTGCCTCTGCCCCTGGAACAGCGCCTGGCAGCACAGCAAGGAAGGAAACAGCCTAATCTCCTCTTACAAGAAACTATTCGTCATCATTTTTTTTCTTTCTTTTCTTTTTTTTTTTCTTTTCCGTGAGAAATACGGTAGGCGGCTGTCTCCCCTCCTCCCCCACCGCCCGCCCCCATCGCAAGCGCCGGCTCCTTTGCCCGCAGCTCGCCTTGCTTCAGGCGGTTCTTTCCAGGGACCAAAAAGTTAAGCTGCCCCCTTTTACCCCCACCTGCCCCTGGCACCGTACGTACTCTGTGCATTCCCCTTTGTAACCTGTTCCCCCTCTGTCTAATCCGAGTC
>VYXH01012224.1:227641-240721 GCA_013397275.1 Burhinus bistriatus | reverse complement strand
AAGGCAATTTTTACTTCTGTGTGTATCCAAAGCTTACTTTTTTTTGGTAGCCTGGCGCTATTTTGGAGGGTCATGGCCGAGTCAATGATTTCACAAGTTTAATTTTTCAAGACGTTTGTCTCTCTCACCTAAATAGTTTATAGTTTGAACTGAGTGTGCTCAAACGCTGAACTTGTTCATAGCACAATAACGCGACACTTTCTACGTTTTGCTTGTGTTCCCTGGGAGACTAATGAAGTGTGGAGAAAACTGGAGAAGTCTCAGGTTCATACTGTAGAAGAAGCTGTCTTTGGCTTAGACCAAACTGTTCTAACACTTTTCTTATTTGGAAGTGTTTGGGGTCAAGGTTTGAAGTTTTTATCTTAACTTACATCTTACTTGGTTAAGGACACAGAATTTGGCCTAATACTCTTAAGGGTTTATACAAGGAGGACAAAATAAAGACACTGAAGCGTCGTAGCAGCAAGTGACAGAAAATAAATGTGGTTTTGTGAAATATTTGTTACTAGTGATAGAGGTTTATTGTTTGAAACAAACCTTCTGTTATTCTTGAAGTTGTAAGGAAACATCTTTCTGAATACAAATGTGATTTTTAGGGCTACTGCTGTAGCTGTAATGATTCACTCAAAAACAGTGTTTTGAAAGTTATCAGTTGGGTTAATATACTTCTACTACTAAAATATTTTGTTTAATTCCTCAGTGGCATGTTTGGGTTCTCAGTCATGTTGCACTGAATGAATTGGCAAACATTTGTTCTCAAACTGGATGCATTGTGTGATGTATAGGAGTCTTTTCATAATGTAAAATAGAGCCCTTGGCCTAATTTGAGGATGACGTTACTGGTGGTTGTAGTGTGAGACTGGGAGGTCTTGGTGGCAGAGAGCTTGATACTGCTTTTTTTTTTTAAGATACCAGGAAAACTCTGAATAATTTCACCTTGAGCAACATGGCTTGTGAAATATTTCTAAGTGGCCAAAATGGGCTTCCAAACTTTGTTTCACTAAACTTGTAATTTAGTATTCTACCTTCAGGAGCTTTAAGTGCAAAGCAAGAAAATCGCATTATCTTCTAAACCGCTTGCTTTTCACTAAAAGAACTATGGGTAGGAGAGATGTGGACATCCAGAGTTATTTCTTAGACAGCCGTGAGCAGTGTGGGAATGATGAGGGTTTTCTTGATGGAACTGCAGTCTGCTAGGTCAGTGTTACAGCCTCGCAGCTCTTCAAAACTGGAAGGTACTGCCAATGTTCTTGTGAAAAGAAAAGATTGTGAAGATTCTTGTGAATCTTCTTCTCTTTGTTTCTTTCAATGATTTCTGGAAATTTGGTCTCTAATTAAAGGTGATAGCATATTGGAATAGTGTGATCTGACACTTGAAGACTATCTATAAAACTGAGTAGTATTTTTAGTGTTCAGTTTATTGTGTTTCTATAATGAAATGTTTGATCTTTGTAAGAGAAGTCTTTTCAGACTATCTGCAGAACTCTGGGGGGAGGGCAGGGAGATCTATAGACAATTTTGTCCCACACGTTTACCTAAAGTGTTTAAGCTCTGGGCTTATTTTACTCTAAGAAGCTACCTATTTCTTAAAACCAGGCATTCATTTTACATATTTTTTTTCACTTAGAGCTTCAGAAGAGATTCCAAACCAAGATTGTTTTCTTAATCTGCTTAACTGCAACATGCAACATGTAATGGTTCATTTTACAATGATATGTATAGCATAACAAGTACATATCCTGATAGGCCTGAAATAGATGCGGATAGAGACATACAAGCAAACAACAAAATACTTGGTATACAAGGCCTTAACTTTTTCCTTGCAAAGTCACCAGAATTTGGGGTAGAAACCAGGAGGAGTACCATTGGATGCTAGCTGATAAAAAGCCATCTGAGATAATGAGACCCACAGAAAGAATCTTGTTGATTTATGGACCTATTTGCTGAACCTTGGGCTTGCTGTTGCTTTGCCTGTAGTCATGGCAAACACCACTTGAGATAAAGGCAAATCATTGCCTGGGGTCAGGTATTAACATTCATGGGATCAAACTTTTGCCTTGGGAGGAAGGCTAAACAATCATAGTTATTTAGCTTGAGATCATTTCTGTTAATTCCAGTGTTAACTAACTTTAAAATTATGGTCCTTACATTTTTCTTCCCGTCTTGACACATTCCCTCTACCATATACATTTGTGCCGCTCTGCAGGCAGAAGGCTTGTCTCCAGTGTCATGCAGTAAATCATGAAGTTTTTACTTTCTTGAACAGAATTGCAAGTTGCTGCTATAGAAAATAAATGTGCCTTTAGGATGTTCAAGAATTTTATTATTTGTTTTGAATTGTTAGAGAGTTGATAAAGACTTTGCATTGCAGCAAACTCAGCGTAACAGGCTTTACAGCTGCCTTCCAAATATTTCTTGTATGCAACAGAGTTGAAACTGTAAGCTGTTTTAACCTTTTGTCATCAGAACCTTGAACTGGCATGTGTCTTAGTTTTCAAAAATGGTTTCTAAGTACTGGTACTTGTGAACATAATTCTTGCCAGCTCTGGGGAATGCACTGAATGCACATGAGAAAAGGGAGAGCTTCAGGCATATGTGGTTGCTGACGAGTGTCATGACTATTTTTTTATATTTTGCAAAGAAATAATATACACCAGGTAGTGATTTTATGCAGTACAATAATGATTATGGCTAATTCCACTAACCTCTCTGAACCAGGCCCTCAAGTACTGTTGAGTGTATGCTTTATGCTAGTTATACTGTAGATTTTCTTAAGGTTTCCCTTATTCAGGTAACAATGGGAAGCAAACATGGAGACGTGTGAAAGCTACTACAATGGTTTTCCTGGGCTAATGAATTTGATCTTACATTAAGATTAGCTGTATTGCAGTGAGTCTAATGCAGTGTTCTCAACATAGTTTCCAGGTGTTTCTTACTGTACTTGAAGTTTCTTCTTAGCTTCCTTTTCCTTAGTACTAACCACTCATTGTAAAATAATATCTCCAGAGAGCTTAATAATTTCTTTTATTTATTTATTTATTTATTTATTTATTTATTTATTTATTTTTAAATAACCAATGCTAGCTGGGCTGTCACATTTCCACATTTTCATCTCCTTAGTTAATTATTGGAGTAGACCCCTTGACAACACAGCAGCTAAGACTATGCTCCATTCTAATTTTCTCCCCTTTCCTCCCAACAGTTCCCTCATAAACTGTTCTTAAAAATTGGTACAGGTTCATTAAGAGGTACAGAAATAAATTTTCTTCCCTAGACACCACTGAAGACTCTGCATAACATGTTGTGCATTTGATCTATCTAGATAAGACATGAGGATTTCTATGGATAATGTCGGTCATGTGGTAGTTTTCAATGTCTTGGCTTATTCCCTATTAAATAGGTCAAGATTTTCTTTTTCTTTTTTTTTTTTTCCTCCCCCTTCCCTGATCTGTGGCTATTCTGGGATTCTAGTACAGGATGTCTTGAAAAGAGAGAGAAATGTTCCATGAATATATTTTTTTACCCGGGAAATATACACTTTTTGAGGTAATGCGTTATATATTTAATTAAATATAACTATTCATGCTGTGGGTCACTGGGGGTCTGCAGAGAGGATTCTGTTTATTTAATTTAAAGCATTTGCTTGCTTATCATTGTACAGATTTTGGCACGTGGACTCTGTATATGTACATGGAGTTAAATGGATAAAATAGGTTGGTTTGTGTTAGTGTGAGCCATTGAGGTTGATTGAGTGCATAATCCTTCCATCAAGTGGGAGCTGGACAAACAAAGAAGCTGTTATCATCTGTCAGGGAAAGGTTTGCTTGTTAGTGTATGCCAAGTTTTACACAACAGAACCTAGTAACTTCAAAGCTGAAAAAAAAAAAGGCTTTTTTGTATTATATTTTACTTCTGTGTTCGAGACATGCCACAGCTGCATAAAACGCAAAGTATAATATTCATAGATCAGAATATTCTCAGTCTAAAAAAGAGGCACAGCTGTAATCTGCTGATAGACCTCTGACTTACAGTTGCTTTTGATAATGGAGACCCACTACTGGTTTTCTTAGGTATTTCTTGAGGTATTTTCAGTAGGGGACGTTAACAAAGCTCAAGAGACATAGGTTTAGATCATGAAAACAACGGGAGCTGTGTGGCTACTTCTCAAGTAACAGCAATTATCTTTGTGTGAAAAGGGAAGAGATGGCTTGTGATACAAAAAAGAAATGGGGGTTAAGTGGTAAGGAAATAGGATGGAGCTGTTCCACACAAGAAAACTCAGGGGAAAAGTCCTGGTAAAGAAAAATGAAGAGAAAGAAAATCATAAAACAGGAAAAAGTGTCCTATATATGCTGGTACACAAAAAGGTGAGGATAATGGTTCCTGTCAGCAATACTTTCTTTTGTTGATCCATTCTAGTTGTCCATGTTGCTGTACATGACAGACCTGAAAATGCATTGAAAAGGAAATATTGGGAAGGCGTTGCTTCCCTAATCCGAAATACTTCCTGCTTCTAGAGACTGTTGGTTTTATTATTTCCCCTGTGTCATAGATGCATGTGCTATTTCACACAAAATTGCATTTCTCAGCGGACAGTTTGAATTTGGCTGTCGCCAAATTATTGTGCTTGTACACTCCTGACTTGTACTGAAGTGTCTACAGAGACTCCTGTGAATGCAGAGCAGGTGATACAGATCTTAGAAGGGAGAACTTCTTTTAGTGCTTCACCAGTTCCTTCAGTCATTGCCTGGGACAACATCACAAGTCCTCTGTTTTTTGAACTGGAGTAAGTTACATTAGTGTAGATTTCCATTACTACATGTCTGTAATTTATGCATTTTCCTTTCTTAGCTTTAAGGTATGTAAAAATAAATTAGAGCTCCCGTGTTCAAGCAAAATGTTTATTCTTGGGGACCAAACCAAGTATTCCTATTGGTACGCTACCTGTGGATTGAAGTTTTCATGTTGGTTTTGCTAGAATATATATAGCCACAGTAAGAAATGATTTCTCTAGATCATATATGCAGGAACATAGTGAGTTTGTAACTACTTCTATAAGCTAGTTAAGAAGCAATAATATGTATATTTATATATATATTATGTGTATCTATATTATATATATCTAGAAGCATGACATCTTTCTTCTTGTTTCTTTTGAAGGTCAATATAAATGGTTTGTTAATTGGATTGCACTTTTGGTGTGCTACAGTGTTGCAAAGCTTTAATCAGTAGAAAATCTTGTTTCATTGGTGGTGGTGATTTTTCAAAGTGATGGCTTACTTCGGCAGACCCTGGGATGGTTGTCAGTAATTTAAAGAGGTTGCCTTGGAGATAATTTGTACAACTGAATTAATAACTATTGCCACTTTGTTTTTAGAAAGCCTTGACCTATAAATATTTAAGTAATTTGGCTCCTGCTATAGAAGAAAAGATATCTTTAATATGTGTTGTGGGCAGTGTCTTGGTGCTAAAGCATGGGGATGAATATGAAGTGTACTTTGTTAGCTCCTACTATAGGCTGCTTTATTTCATAACTTCTCTGTTGAAAAATCACATAAAAAGCTTTCATTCTACTACGTGGCTCATCTATAAAGATTTTATGTTGTGCTGTACAAACTTGTCACAAGTTTAAGCTGTTCCAATGGTCGTATTTGTGCTACTTAGTGATTCTAAATTCTGTCGGTGCACCATGACTAAATCCTTATTATTCTTCCCTTCCTTTTTTTTTTCCTCATACCCTGTGCAGCCCTCTGCAAGGCTTATAGTAGAGCCTTTAGTATTCAACCGTGTTGGAGTACAGTCTTTTACAGTAATAATTCTTTTATTTTTCTAGAAGTAATCCAGATTCCTTGTAGGCTTTTAGTGGTTCACGCTGTAGGTCTCTGCAAATGCTTGTATGAAGTAGGTATGCAAGATTTAGTCCCGTTGTTTCAAAGGAGGGTGCTCATCCATGAGGTAATTTTTGAAATGCCTCTTTTAAGTAATGGAAGATAGCCTCTTGTTTGTCTTTAGAGTGAAGAAATTTAGGAACAGTCAAATGTCTTGAGTTATTAAAACTGAAAAATTGGCTACTACGGATGGATGCAATCTGTAACTCAAAAATAAATGAATGTGCATAATTACATTAAAATTGTAGGCATACTGTGGGTTGACAAAAAGATAAACAGGACAGAAGCAGCCTTTGTGCTTTATTGCAATTATTCTTACTGTGCTTCTACAGGGATTCCCACCCTGCTCACATTTCTTGACGGCAATGCTACGTACAGTGGACAGATAAGGGCCGGTATAACACAAGCCTTGTAGGAATAGCGATATTGTGGGCATATTTATGGTTACGGTCTCACCTGTCTGAAGGCCAGGTTGTGAAGTAGCAGTGCTCTCACTTTATGGGTTCTGCCAACAAAGATCTTTGCATGCAAAGTATCTGGCTAAGTGTTTTCAAATTAGCTAATCAATGCAAAGATTCTCCCAGACTTGGACACATGCAGTAGATGTGATTCTTTTTTGTATGAGTTTTGCAAGTAAGTATGTAAATACTTCCCAATCAAAATGAAAACTTCTGTTCTAAATACGAAAAGACATTTACCGTTCAGGAGGTTGACATGTATGCAACTGAATATAGAATTTGTAGATCATATTTAATGTAGGTTATCACAGGTCAGGTAAAGCATTTTGAGTCTGAGCTCTTCCAATGTCCCCACACTTAAAAGAACAAGGGGACTGTGCTATTTCTGTCTATTTTGAGCTGCTCTTTGCATATCTCCATCAAGGTTAAATCCTATTAATTTTCATTCTGTAAATACTGAGAGAGGGATTAATTTGTTAGTTTTCAAGTAATAAAGAATTTAGCCATGTGCAGAAAAAAAGCAACCCTTCTGAGAGATGTGTTTTGCATTTCAAGTGTGTGCTGTTGTAGTAGATACAGCAGTTCAGAGCATTTCCACTGATTTTCCTATAGACAAACCACTGATTCATTGTGATTGTGCTGAAAGACAAATTCAACTCTATGAAATTTGAACAAGTAGAAGAAAAAATTACAGGAAGTTTGGCCTTGGACAAGGGTAGTATATTAAATTGCCCTGATGAATGCATATTAAAAAAAAAAAAAATCCAGCTGCTTGAAGTAGAAAGTCCTTGTTCCAGCGCCTGCTCTCTGGACTATTTCTTATTTCTTTTATGAATAGGCATTTCCATTAACTAAGCGACTCTGAAAATGGATTAAAAAACAGAATTTTCTTTCACAGTTGTGTATCCTGACTGCTGCTCTTGAATGTCTCCTTTCAGTGGTCGTGAGTTTTGAATTCTTTGCTGCATGGTAGCCTGGGTGCAGTGAACCTCTATTCTAGATAGCTTATTAGCCTATGGTGGTTGTGAGTGGAAGTATTCAGGTTGCAGAGGACCAGGAACAGTGGTCTTTCATGTCATGAATTAACCTACAAAAGGCTGACAACACATCCTTTACCTTCTCCTCTATTGATGGAAATGTTTCTGAATTGCAGTAGTCGTGACTTGCTCTTACGTTAAGCATAACTTAAGCATACTAGCTTTTTCTACTTCTAAAATATTGTAAACCTGTCTGAATGGGCTTAAGTAGGAACAACGTGTCTGCGCGCCTGGAACAGCTCCATCCTGAAGAGAAGTGCAGTACAGATCTTCAGGAACTGGGAAACTAAATAGTCAAAATGACAGAAACTTGTGAATGTAACCTTTTCCAGAGATGAGTCATCACAGATGATTTTCTTGAAAAGTTGTTTTGGATTGACACAGGGCAAAGGGCCCTAATGTGCAAAATGCTCTAAATGTTTGGTGGTTTTTGTTTTTTTTTTTTTTTTAGATACGGCCCTTGGAGAAAAATGGGGCAGAAAGCATAGAGTTAGGTAAAGGTCATGCTAAACCCATTTAAGATGAGAAGAAGGTGTTCCAGAAGAAGGTGTTCCAGAAAAGTTTTTGGGTTTTCATATATTTGGGATGTTGAAGAACTGCGACTCTTGTGATTTAGATTTTCAGAAGTGTTTCTCATTCAACTTCTTCCATTGCATATGGCTGTGAAATAGCCAGAAGTTCCTATTGCTTTCAAAGTACTGAAGGCATTTTTTTTTTTTCATAGTGAGAACTACCTGTTCAAAGAGGTAATAATTAAGCATCTGAATAAGATACTGAAGCCTTTTGAAAAACTATTCACTGCCATGGATGCACAGCCCTTTTGAAAATCTGGTCCTAATTTCTACTGTAGATTAATTTTAATTTTTTTTAATGGAAGTTTAAATTGTTTTTAATACTCAGAACAGAGATTCTTTCTGCTCAACTGAGTAAAATTAGTGCTCAAATTTGTTTGTTCTCTGTACAGGCCTTTAAAAAGGTACTTTGTAAAAAAAAAAAAATATACATAGTTAATTGCATCCCTTTAGCAAAAGTAGTGAAATCTTGTTAATTCCTTATGGTCCCTAAGGGTAAATATGTGTTGTCATATGCATAACAGTTATTACCCAATGAAGTTGTTATGGTCCATTGTGTAATCCATATTTGTTTCCCTTATAAAGTGTATTTTTGAGTTAATGGACCCTGCAGCTCCAGAGGAGTTGTAGAGCATTGTGGAAATTTTTTTTTCTCTTTCAAGGACTGCTGACCCAATAGGCTGTATTGGCTCCCTCAGGGGTGTCAGGGTAACAATCCATGTTTGACAAGATGTGCACTGAAGGAGTCATAAAATTTAAGTAAAAAGAAAATTAGTTTGAAGGTCCAGTAGACTGAGTTTCTAAATTAAATAATTTAGGAGTGTAACTCTTTTATTTTTCCTTATTATGAAATGATTTATTCTTTTAGATAACATACAAGGAAGAAGGAAATAGGATTAAACAAATATGCACGTCATATTTACATATGAAAAGCAGCATTTTGCAGCTAATTGCATCATTGTTTCACTAATCATCTAAGTCCAGAAATGACCAAAGAAACCTTTTAATCAGTCTGAAATCTTCCTAAAATTTATGTGAATGCTGAATCTGTTACATCCTGTTGCTCTTTTTAGACTGCTGTTTTGTGATGCAAGATGCTTTTAGGAATTCCATCCCTAATAGAATTAGAGATGTAATGTTCATATCTTGTACTGTATGCTCGGTTGCTCGGGATAAAATGCTTAACAACCTAAGTAGATAAGAAAATGATTTGCAAAATTACCTTCTTTTTTCAATTTTGAAAGAAACCTTTTCAAAGGTGTAGGAACATTTACTGAGTTAACCATAGCTGAGACATTTCGTATCTAGTTTCAGTCAAAAATACATTATTATAACTGATGTATAAGTTCCTAAAAAATAGATTTGTAATGGAAGTGCCAGGAAACCCTTAACTATAATAATTCGTGTTAATGTAAATGCGTAGAAATAAATACAGTTTTCATTGATCTACTATTATGTGACACAAGTGACCACTTACAGAGAAATCCATAATAATTCTACTTAACTGGCTGCATTCAAAAATGCGGTTAAAAGTACCCACCTTTGTGCACAGGCTTTGCAGAATGCTTTTGTGAGCTCAAGTGCCGCATGAGACTTGTTTTGAAGTCTTAAAATGTGTAAATCTGATGCTGATTTTTCCACTGAGGCTATTCCTGCCCTGTTTGCACAGGAGATTTGTGAGTACTTAATGACCTGAAATGCAATATAAGATGGCTCCTATAACGTCTCAGATATTTAAGCGTGAACGGAGACAGGGTAGTAGTCTCCAAAACTGTTGCTGTGCAATAGGTGCTCTTTTGAAGTGAATGGATGTACTTGGTAGTTTTTATTGGCCAGAAAGTCCTAACACCAGTCGAGTCCCGTCGTAGGAAGAGTGTACTTCTTACTCTTAGGCTTGAGTCTGTACCATAACGTAATGCATTGGCGAGGCAGCGTTAGGAGGCTCACATGGTTCCTACCAGGGCCAAACTTTGCCTGTTGATAAATGGAAGACATCGGTTTACATCAGTATCTTTCTGGCATCCTTTTTTACTTCGAGCTAAATGAATAAAAATGAACATTTTTGTTCTGAATCATAAAATAATCTTGGGTAAGATAGATGGTAATGCAAAGTCTTAAGTGTAGAATTAAATTTTGATTAACTTTTTAATTGAATTGACTTTTTGAGAACACAGTGACATATGAACTTCTGACGTGGCATTTGACATTTTAGAGACAGACATCTATGCAACAATAATACGCTGACTAGTTAAGAGTTTTGTTAAAGCATGAAGGCAGCAATTATTTAGTAAAGATTCAGAATGAGAGATTTCAATCAAAATTGCTGCTATTGTATACAAAAAGGTTTTCGTTTAATCAGTTTTATGGGGAAACAATTGTTTTTGTAAGGAAGTATTTCATATTATATGTAACTTAAATTATCTCGAGTTAAACTTTTTGAAAACAAAGAATGTGCATGTATGTTTTCTCATTAAATAATTCATACCGAAGAACTTTTAAAATGGAGCATGTAGTACTGGCAGTAGGTAAAACTATTCATTTTTCTTTTTTAATTTTAAGTAGTCTGCATTTATTCCTTTCAGTACCCATTAGCAAATTATATTGGAAAAAGCATATCTTTTTTTAAACCGGTTATCATATAATTATTGTTAAATAATATATTGACTGCAATATACATGACCTTTTTATCTTTATAGGTGTTAGGAACCAAAATATTTAGTTGGAGAGAGTAATACTTCCACTTTTCTGAGTTTCTGTCTAATAAGATATCACAGCTCGTGGTGGTTATGGAGGTTTTTTGGTTTTGGTTTGGTGTTTTTTTTTTTTTCTGTCCATACTCTGCTGTACCTCTCTTGCTGAATGACATACAACCACCATTCTTACATCATCATCTTAGAAGTGAATCCCTGTATGCTGGTGGCTGTTTGTAACTCAGTAGTAAAATTGCGGTTTGGATTTTGAAAATTGTTTCTTAGAGTTCTGTCCTTGAGGAGCATTTGCTTTCAAAAGAAACATGTCAATGTGGCGTTTGGCTGGTGTGGAGCCTGCGTCTACCTCTGCCACTTTGAAATTTACTATTCAGAACTGCAGGATGTCGTACTAGAAGTAATGCGTTGAAACCACAGCATCCAGATTCAGGTCAAATATTAGCCAAAGCTTTTAGTAGTACAAATACTGGAGGGCTGAAATCGATTATTTCTATTGCTCTTGAAGAACCACTATGATTTCATTGGAAAGGTTATAGGTCTAGTTGATCCTGCCTTGGGAGAGAAGGAAGGAGTGAGAAATGCATAGCAGGAGTTCTACGTCACAAATACGTGACTTCATTACAGCTAGCATTCTAAACGAAAATCTTTGTTTATTTTGAATGAGGTCTTAAATGGGAAGGAGCTGTGTTTGGGTAGCCTTAATTATGAAATAAAAGGGTGAGCTAATATCTGCACTTCACTGTCTTAGGTAATGGGGAACTGAATATTAAATAGATGTTTATAGATTAATACTATTAATGTACTGTTAATACATAAATTAATGCTTTTTCATAGCTTGGATGATAAATAGCAGACTGCTTACTCAAGCTTGAAATCAGACAGTTTTCCACAAATTGAAAAATAATTCTGTTTATTTGATGGGCAAATCAGGAAAATAGTATTGTAACGTATCAACAGAATAGCGAAATTGCATTATTTTTGCATGACTCGGATATTTACCTTAATTATTGATTTTTTTTGTTTGTTTGTTTTTTCCCCCCTCAGTCTTTCTGCCTCAGAAATGTATTCTTTAACCTTTACTTACCTTTTTTATTTTCTTTAAGGTAAGGAGAACTACAGTTGAGCTTAAGTAACAATAGACATTTTTTAAAAAAAAAAAAAAAAAAGGGAAAAAAAACCCCCAGACATTCTTCTCTGTGCAGACATACAGCAAGATCACATGTCTTTAATTGCTGGGTTTTATTTCCTTAGGCCTAGTTAGAAAGCAGGTGACAAGGAGGAAAGGTTGGTTTGAGAAGGTGGAAAGGCAAAATCTTGAGCAAGGGGACCTGGGAGGAATAAGCATATATGGAAGGAGATCTGGTCCTATAGTATTGCAGCACAGAATTTTATGCAGCATGGAGTTTATGAAAACAAACTTTATTTTATGTTTCTGATAGTTGTGATATTCAAGTATGCGAGCTGTAAGAAAGCAATAACAGCAAAAGTAATTCCAGCAGTTAAGTGGTAATATTTACATCTATTAAATTTTTTGATTTAGCTATGGTGGTACATATAGTCATATGGTAATATATCATAAGAAATTATTTTGCACAGTTAAAACATTTTTTGCATTAATGAACCAAGAAGAACTCAAGTCTTTTAAGTTTTTATGTGCTACATCATCATTTAGCAATTTGCGTATGTTATTAATGTGAAAGCTATACCTTACGATTTCAGCCTTACTTGCAGTATGTATTTGAGACCTCTAGCACATCTATTTCTAGCATGTGTCAATGCTATAGTCAAGTGATTCTGGTGCTTATTGGGCAGATATCATGAATATGGTTGCATTGCTAAATGCCTACTGATTTTTACCAATCATGTTCTGCAAGAATACTCCTTTCTGAGAAACTTTTTGAAATACACGTGCTGCCGTTATTTGGAAGTGTCACTTTATCACTCCTTGTTTTTATGAAATAATAAAATGGCTTTAAACCTGAGTGGTTCTAGTTGGGAGTGTCCCATGGGTTGAATTCACTGAGATCAGAAAGGTAAAGTGGCTTTGATTTTTGTTGGCGTTAATATTGTATATGTTTTTCTGGGGGAAAGAGGCTTCCTGCCTTGAAATGTATGGGGTTTATGTTGGTTAGTATCTGTGGCTGGAGTTTCTGGGATTGATCATTATTCCTTTTGCAGACATGCTGACATGGAGTTTTTGCTGTTTTGTAGTTGGCTGTGGTTTGTGGTTGCCATTTTTTTTGCTGGGTTTTTTTTTTTGGTTTTGGTTGTTGTGGGTTTTTTTTGTTTGTTTGTTTGTTTTTTTTTAATGTTAGTATCAGTGTAAGCAAAAGGTATGTTCCATGGCTAGCATTGAGTGTGCTGAGACTAATATTGTGGGGGGTGGTAATGGTTTGGTTTTCTTTCTTTTTTTTTTT
>VYXH01012224.1:176661-227601 GCA_013397275.1 Burhinus bistriatus | reverse complement strand
TTTTTTTTTTTTTTTTAATCGGTTTAAGGAGAGGGGCAGTCTGTAAGGTGCGGCTGTGTTTGTGGAATCAGCAGTTTGGTTGTAATGAATGACACTGGGTCTTGTCAGCTATTGAGGACAGAAGGGCTTTATTGCTACTGTTGCAGTTAATTACAGTCTGGAAGTGGTGCCTTGCACAGTGGTGTGTTGAAGGCAGTCTTGCTTCTGGAATCTTATATCTCATCTACTTATGTTTCAGGAGGATGTTCGTTTAGACTGTCTTCTGAGTTACTACTGATCTTCAGGTTTTAGTGCAATACATACGTATTTTATTAGGGCCACCCCATTTCTAGATTTTTTTTTTTTAGTTACTCGTATTTTTCAATAATAAATTCAGAATATATTCTTTATGGAGTCTTTAAATATATTTATGAAACTTTCATTTCAGAACAGGAAGTTAGAACATAATGTATATGAGTCCTTATGTTGAAATCAGAGCAGAAATTAAGAGTTTCAGCATCTAGACAAATTTTTGACAGATACTGGAATTTGATACCTCACTTGCAAATATGTACATGCACAATGTTCCAAAGAGCTTGAAATATTGTATAAACAATGACTATTTATATTTGAGATCCTCCATTTTGATATATTTAGATACTAAACCTCAGCATATAGGAACATACAGTAAGTGATAAAGTGAAAGCGTCCAAAGTAACTACAGAAGATACTTCAGCCTACGTGCTATGCCTTTGCAAGCCCATGTTCTAAGTTTATTTAGGATCACTTGTATTTGTAAGCATAACTTAACAGCACTTCTAACAGCAGAATAGAATCCTAGGTCAATCCGGCACCGATGCCGGCATGAAAGCCAACATCCTCTAATGAAATGCATGCCATCCTCCCAAAGCAAGAGGAAATATGTGCGTGGCCTCGACTCCCACAGGAGCAGTGACAGAGTGCCCGTGCTCCAGAACATGTTGCAGAGTTCTTAGAGGATAAAATCAGTTTGGGAACATCAGAAAACAAAGGCTGAATGAATGAGGAAGTGGACGTGCGTGCCTACTTACCGAGTTTCACTTCTGCGTTCTCTGTTAACAACACATTTTGCCCTTTGATATTCCTGTGAATCCTGAGTCATAACCAAATATTTCTAAGATGCACTCTGGTAAAATCTGAGATTGTAGAGAGAGTGAGGTATAATCATTGTGAATTAACAGCAGGCAATTTGTCAAACTTATGAAAGTAAATTATATGAACCAGTTTAACCCACAAATAAATACAAATTGTAATCTCACTTGAAAGTCTTTGTTAGTGTTAAGCTAACCTTAGTTTTTAAATGTTTTGTCCTGCTTGGGAGAGAAGTAAATTACTCAAATTGCCTTGCAAAGAGAGTTGGTTGGTCTGTCTCTGTTTAGTTTTTGAAGAAACATAATACTATAGAAAAAAGCATTAAAATGTGGAGGAAAAAATGATCTCTAAAAGATGATTGACTTGCATGAAGTCATTGGCAAAGAAGATCCCAATGCATGCGACAGGCTGAAGGTTAAGCTACTATTAAAGAGTATTGTGAAAGGTCAAGGATCTTCTTTAAGGCTTACTGAAATTGTTCAATGAGTCATTTATAAATGTTTTATTAAAGGTATAACACAAATTAGTATTTTGTGGTGTTTTTTTCACTCAACACATCACAGAAGCATAATAGAAAAGGAAAGGGGACAAAAAAATTCTGAGGTGCCACATTTTTGTGGTTTCCATCAAGCAGCCCCTTCTGTTCCATGGTGGTGAACTCTGTTGTTTCTCCCTATTTCCAAGGTACTGCTCATACAGGAAAAAGCATGGAGGCAAATTCAGCTTGTTGTCTGCGAAGGCATTCTGCCTTCCTGCTGTGCAAGAAGCAGGAATTAGGGGGTAAATTAGGGGCATGTTCAAGGAAGCTCTGTCAGAGAATTAGCTGGACAAGGACTGATTTCTTTTTTTCTTAATTTTTTTCTTTAATTATGAGACAAAACCAATCTTTGAGTACTCTGGTAAGAAGCTGTGAACTGGTAAATCTTGGGGTCACTTTTCATTAGTGAAGCAGAAGTCACTTAACAGAGAGTACTTATTCTTGCTATTACTTACTGGGCCTGTGGGTTGGAATTGTTGGGAGTGTTTTTGAATGCAGCTTTCCATCTACTGATTTTTTTAAGATCGGTGTCTTCTGGGGGAAAGATGTAAGCCTAGTATCAGGGCAGATCTTCACGTATGTTCCTATTTTGTGCCAAAATCTGAACCGATGTTGCAGAAGCTGGTAATAGTCAGGACCTTTTCTGTGCTCCTTCTCCAAATAAAGTCAATGGTTATTAGATCTCTGGGTCTTTTACTGCTAAGACAAGCTTTCCTTTTGAGGAATGCTAAGGTGGGCGAGGAACAGCAAATTGCACTCTTCTGTGCATAAAGTCTGTGAGAAGGAGAACAAATGGAGGAACAATATCTATTTATACAAAGGAAAAGACAGAAAAGGGGTTAAGAACTAAGCAGGCACATCTCTGAGTTCAGGAATGCAGAAGAGAAGAACATGTTGGCTTTGAAATTTTCAGTCCTGGGATGCCGACTGCCACACTAGGAAACTGGAAACCAATGAGGTGATAGTGAAAGGAAGCAATTATCCAGTTTCAGATTTTCTGTTCCTTTTAGAACTTACTCCAAATAACTGAATGGTCATGAAGACAAGTAACAAACCACAATAGTTTAGCATTTTGTAATGGAAGGTAAAGTTAAATGGTGGTTCCTGTCACTTGTCCCAGCATCCAGGACTAAGTCCAAAAATGAACAACATGGTGCTATGAGGTACTACCGAAAAAAAGGGTCTCTTCAATCCCATGGTCATCTCTCCTTGATCGCTGAATTCTGGACCAACTGATAGTTGAAAGACAAAGTTTTAGAGGCCATGAAAGAGAGTCATAGTAAAAGAAGCAAGAAATTAATAGAGGATGAATACAATTACATTTGTTCTGGATGTTGATATATAGATGCATCTACCAAACTCAAAATAGAGAAGTGATAAAGTAGTGTGTATATATATCTATATATATTTGTAGGCTGGAGGAGCTTGTGTCATTTTGAAGATTCAGAAGAGAATGCCATTGTATAGGGTTATGTGACGAGCTTCTTTAGTAAATGTGTATATATATATATAAAATATAATATGTCATTTTGTAATAGAAGAAACCATATACTGTTACTGCTGTTGTTTGGGCTACATAAGTAGAATATGTACTTGAATTTTCCCCTCACCTTTCTTTTTTAAGGAAGAGATAAGTGAAAGCTTGACAGAGAAAGATGGATGAAGGTACGTAATGGATGGGGTTTTGTAAATCAGCATTTCTGTATTTTAATACAGTCTTACTTGATATAGGTCTGGTGGATTTTTAAAAAGAAAAATATACAGTTCTATTTTAAATATACCACTTCTTACTCACAATGTTCATCTTAGATTCATCTTTGGTTAAGCATCCTTAACCAAATCATCGATCTGCTCTTGAATTGTCAGTAATATCAAATCTATGAAACGTATAGTTGGTTTTGAATTTGAAACATTCATTTGCTTTGTAATGCCTGCTGCATAACTGAGGGCTTATTTAAACTTGTCTTAAAAAGGTACATTTGAGATTGTATTTTAATTGGTATATGCTACTCTTCCAGTGTGCCCCTGTTTTGCATGGAGACATGATATTTTCTTGAGAATTGTGGCCTTTAAAATTTTTTTTTTCCCTTTTGCAATAGTCCGGTTGTAAGCTTTCCCTCCTCCTTGACTGTTTTCAGATGCTACTGTATGCTTTTGCTGTAGGACGGTAAACCATGACATAATTTGTTCCTTCCCACCTACTCAGTCTCTAGTTTAGGTTGGGTCCATGTTATTGCAGGCAGCCCATTCTGCATTTTGAGAACAGCCCTTTTTTCTTACTGATTATGGAACGAATCTAGGGAGGGGTAGTCTCCTAGGGTAAAGTCAGCCCTTGTGACTTTTTGCCCTTCATGACTATACCTGTCATATTTTTACGTGCGGTTTGACCACAACAATGTTGGATAACGCAGGCACACAAATAATGCATATATGAATGCTGAAATGCATTCATGGACTAATTTGTGTTGAACATCAGCTGAAGTGGAGACCTCTCCTCACCATAGCTGATCTATTTCTCCGCTGTTTCATCTTGTTCTTACTGTTTGCTGTTCATTGATTTCTGACGGTTTGGCCTGACTCTGCAGAGCTTGTTTCTCCGTCTTCCCCTTGCGTGTGTGTGTAACAGTTCCCACTCATTCAGTTTCCCAGGTTTACTCTGGCTGATACAGTCAAATGGTTGAGGATCAATGGTTCAGCAAGGGTAAGCATGTTTACAAACAAAAACCGCAAAGTTGAATTTGTAGCGTGTAAATGTCTGACCGTCAGCCTTAATCTCGCTGGCACTGGTGTTACATGATGACACTGACTGCAGCAATAACAGCAACCTGGGTGCTTACCAAGGTAGAAAAAGAAATTCTGTATGTTCTCTCCTCACATCTTCATTTGCCGAGGACACATATCCTTTAAGACATAAGCATGTGCTAGAAGTTAAGCTTGTAACTGTATTGCAGAACAGTGTCCTTTCGATCATCCTGGCCTTCAGCCTGCAAACTTGAATATCGCTAGGAGGTGGAGGAGTTCTCCATTGTAACTAATGGTAATGGCATAAACAGGATTAGGTCTTCAGTTGTAAGTGGCAGATTAGACAACCATCAAGAGGGAAAATCTGTTTTCCAGCAAGTATTCTCTGTGATAAAGAACCTTAGGAGAGAAAGATAAAATGTGATATATAGGCAGAATTGTTTCCATGCAGAATATTTTTTCCAAATTTCCCTTGAGGCATCAGCTGTTCTCTGAACATCCAAGAAGTTCGTTGTGCCTTCTGATCAGCTTCCCACACTTTCTCACCCACACCACTTTGCTGTGTCATCTTAATGTCATTTTTAAATACTAACAAAAGCAGCATTTTGTTTATAGCACAGAAATAAAAATCTTGAGAGGGAAAAGAATGTCTTTTGCATGTTATTTTAGCAGATCAAAGCTGATTCATGAGTAGCAAATATGAAATAAAATAATTAATGTATTTAAGTTCACAATTCTTGAGTTAATAAGGATTTCTTTAAGAAGTACTTTCATTATAATCATCAGATTTCATAGACTTTTTTTTCATATGATTGGTATTATTTTTAGAAAGTTAACCTTGCTGCAAAGTATTACATTTAGAATATATAACAGTATAGCAATTTGTAAAACTAGTTATAACTGGTACTTTAAATAATTGAGTGTGCTAAATTGAACAGTGGCCATATATACTGGAGGCCAAGTGGCAAGATGGAAAAGCAACCTTTCTCGGGGGGGGGGGGGGGGAAGGCTATGATATAATTTACTTGGCATGGGAAGTTTTGGTCAACACTTGTTATTTACTGCCTTTGTGGTGGCCTGGTATAGGAAGTTCCTACAAAAACCAGAAATAAGTTACTGCCACCATTGCAGCAAGCACTCATGCAAGTTATCATTTGCACCAAAACTAAAAAATTTTCAAGATTACTTAATTTACACCGTGTAGTTTCTTGGAACTGCAAGGTGAAAAAATTACTCCTTGGAGGTCAGTGAAGCTTGAACCAGTTCCTTCTGGGGAAAAGGGAGAAAGGTGTTGATTTTGGGGCGAGAGCTTGATCTTGGTGGCACAATGTAACAAATGTCTTAAAGAAAATGGAAAAAAAAAATGTTCCAGTTGTATGTGGAAATCACTGGCAGTATATAAATAGCAATGGGAGAAAAATTATTTGTATTAACTATATCGCATATTATCAGTAGAACAAGTGCTGTATTGCATCTCTCCTGTATATTTCTAGAAAAAAATCAGTCTAGTTTTACATTTGTTATTGGATATTATTCTGGACAAACAAAATACTTATCTCCATTTTCTGTTGGCCATCGGGAAACTTGATTAGGATTTTGCTTGAACTAGGGTGCTCTTGAGATATTTGAACTTAAGTCCTCCATGACTATCTAGGCAAAAAGAATGCTTAAATTTTAATTAAGATTTAATTCAGTTTATGTAGAAGTTCACTTCAGCTTTTAATTTTTGCCTGACAGTATCATGAGTTTCTCCACACGTGGCATAATAAGAGGTCACAAAATTGTGGGGTATGTAGTGCTACAAGTTGCTGTTTGCAGCTACCAGCCCTTGTAATGACCCAGTAGCAATAAGGCAAAGATCTTACGCTTGAAGGCGATGGACTGGAATTTTTGTCTCAAAGTGGTAACCGACAGTCTAGCTCCCCTGCTATCTGAAAGACTCTTCAAAAGATTAATTTAAAAAAGTATATAAAAGATTCTACAAAAACAAGAGAAACATTGTGTGGCTGTCACTAAATGCAGTGTTTCATGACAAACTTTACTTCTGAAGCTTGTTAGTGAGCAAAGGGTTTCCAGAACCAGTGGTAGTGTAGTCCAGGCTATCCACTGTAGAAACAAACATCTGCCACTAGAGGGGCCAGGTTTCATCCCATTTGGATTGTGATTCTGTATTTAAAAGCAAGCAAACAAAACTAACAAGAGTCCAGATAAAAATATTTATTTTCCAGTAACCTTAGAACACAGGTAAGCCTGTGACTTACAAAAGTAAAATGGGTGGAGTTGCTAAATTTTATGGGCAGAGTTTTATTGGTGTTAGATTATTTTTTTCTTTCTTTCTCTCTGCTTGTGTAGTTATACTTCTGATGTTAAGAGAACCTGGCACTTAAATGAACTGATATAAAAAGCAATGGTGTGGTAGAGAATTAAGGTTTTGATTAATTCCTTCTACCTGAAGACCTCAAAGGTCATTTCTTATGAACCTGAGCATGCTGTTAAACCTTGGAACTCTCTCTTGAGTTAGACCAATGTTATAGTAATCTGTTGTTTCCCAGTTTCAAAGACATCCATTTCAAATCTGGCATACTAAATACTAGTTGACCTTCTACAGCTGGTTAAGGTGGGAGAGGACAGTGGCCTTTTGTTTCCTTTCATTTTACGCTTATATCTACTTACAAGAAAGAATTGGAGAGACAAGCTAATTACTTTCTTTAACTGTGAATGGGCATTAACTGCAATGTCTATTGCCTTTTTTATTATATTAATTATCTAATTATCATTATCTTAACATATGATGAAAAGTTTAAAAATATTGGGAATACATGGGTTTCGGGAAGGCCTCTCAATCCTACCAAACTGTTACCAACCCTGTTTTACAGAAGGCTGAATTAGCTTCTTTGTTAGACTTTTAGCAACATCACTGTGTTAATCATCTGATGGTAGTAAACTTAAGCGAGAGCAGACTTTTCTGTGATAGTAGAACTCCGCTATCCCTTGTGCCTGGGCTCCCAAGATGCTACTTACATATCTTTAAGTGATGTGGAACAATGATGCTGTTCACTGTTTTGCCTCTGTACACCTCTGACACAGCATTTTACATAAGTGGCTACGTTATAAATGAGACTTCAGTTTCAGAGTTGCATACCATTATTACTGACTTTAGAGAATTTTCCCTTCCTTCAGCACCTAAGTTACAAGAATTAAGAATAAAAAATAATTTTCTTCTAAAAATATTGATTGCTAATTCACAGCTGGAATTTACATGGATCTTTATTCATGAAGGTAAGAACAGTTGCCGTATTTCCTCTGTCTCAAACAAAGTCTTCACCAGCAGAAAAGAATTGCTATGTTGGGCTGTTTTCCCTCATGTTTTCTAAATATAACTCAACAGCAGTCTGGTTCCTGAAGCCATCTGCATTAATATGTCTAGAGAAAATAAAATATCATATTAGTAATTTATTTTATAAGTGAGCATAACTTGGCGAAAATGAAAATAATTCTTCATAAGGAAATACCCTTTTAAGCAAAGACAGAGTTCTTAATGTGCTACAGCATAGATGTTTTATGAGACTGGTGATTGTGCTTGTCTCCTCTTTATAGGCACCCAACTGTGGAGGCACTTTCACAATGTTTTTTAAGACTTGGTTTTGAAAGAGTAGTAATTATTCACCTTCCTCTGAGATTTTCACTTCCTCTGCTTTCAGCCTAAAGCATTGTCTAATAGGAAAAGGGTAATAATTTCTCTAAAAGTGAACCAGAGTAGCAGAAGGGAAGGAGGTTTAAAGTGAACAGGTGGAACTCGGGCAAACCTATTGTTTCAGCATATCAGCAGTATCAGTTTTCCTTAGTTATTGTCTTTATGAAAATAGTCTTTTAAAGTGACACAAGCAAAATAAAATAACGAGCATTTCATCTTCTCTGTAATGTTGCTAATCTTTTTCTTTATAGTCATATTTTTTTCTGTCCTTTCTTTGGTTTGTTGCCTTCGTGTGTTTGCTTTAGTGGTAAATCATAATGAAACCTTTCTCATTGTTCAGACCTGCAAAGTTATTCACAGAAGGGCAACCATTTAAAGGCGTCATTCCTTGAGTTACCATCACTAAGATTTTATAGGTATGTTATTCAGTATTCCTTTCTTCTACTGGAAAAGGTTATGCTGTCATTACATTGCGAACCAAAACTGTGGGCTGCAGTTCTTGCAGGAATCCATCTGCCTGACAGGGACACACTAAATCCTCAGTATGATCTCTTTGCCCAGTCCTCCACGCATTGCTGTTATTACTCTGCATTCCTTTATACTAGTGTGGTGTTTTTTCTGTTTGATTTTTCAGTCCCTCTTACCTATACTCTTTCTTTTCTGAATTAAGGCGTGGCAATAGCAGCAGGTGACTTCATGTGATTTATGGTTAAGCACTGGGAGGAAACTTTGTTGCTACTTTTGTTGTTTTCTAGGGGTTTTTTGGGTGTGTGTGTTGTTTTTGTTTTTTTTTTTTTTTTTTTTTTTAAACCCAGTTATTTTTCTGGAGGTAATTGTAGTATTGATGGGAAACATTTCCTTATGAACCTGTATGTTCTTTATAGTAAATAATGCTACAGTAGAGGTGCTTTGACTTATGAAAACTCAAGACCGTTAATGCCTTCCTCTTTAGGCATCTGCTCGCACTTAGCTTTCTTTGGAGGCTGCACGGTCTGGCTGCGTATGCCCCTTTTTTGATTAAAACTTAAGATTTTCTTTCATTCAGGTATCAAATTGACAGTTACCACAGTCTTCAGACAGTATATAAGACCTTTAGCTCTATGTGTGTTTATCCATAAACTTTGACTTGTTGATTGTTTTAAAGGATCTGAAATAACTTCTGCAGTGACTGCCTTTAAAAAGTCATCCCTTAATAGTGACGTCCATACACTGGTAACTGAGCTAGAACTTTTGCATATTTGGAAGTAACCACTCTAAAATATCATTGAGTACCAACTCCAGGTAAATGCTGCCTTTTCCATTTATGACTCTTCTAATGCACACATTTATGTATTCTATGTAGATAAAATTTGATAGCATTTTTATCAAATACACACTGTTTATGCTATCAGTTTTCCTCTTGCATCTTTATAAGTTTTCCTTTAGAAGCTTGTGAATGTGTGGCCTAGAGAAGAAGGAAATACGGCTAGAATACAGCATGCTGTATTTGTCAGCTCTGGGCTGACAAAATAGTCTGTGCAGGGTGATTTTAGTGCATCGTGTATTGGAGCATCTCAGCACTCTAGCAGGGTTCCTCTTAGTTCGGAAAAAAAAGAGCCTTTGAATATAGGAGCTGAACCCCAGTTTCCTTTAGCCATATTCCTGCCGTCAATCCTGTGTAGTTTGAATGGCAAATTAAATGACTGGTCTAGTTAACTTTAAATGTCTAATTACGAACTTCTGTCCTGGCTCTAGGCTGTCTGTAGCACAGGGGGAATCAGTAACATAATACTTGTTTTGTTAACTAAAAAGTAGTGACAGTAGCGTTTAGGTTAGAGGCTACTGTGAGTGTTCTTTAGGCAGTGTTCACAGAAGAAGGCATAATGCTAAGTACATAATTATTTGTTAACAGTTTCTCCAGATACTGTTAACCCCTTTTCCTTAACAGGTTGTTTTAGCTTTTTTTCCCTAACACTTCCCAGACCTTTATTACTGAACAAAAACAGAGAAACAAAAATGTGGGGTAAGAGCATTAAGAAAGAGTGTGAAAAACACTTCTGTGTTCCTGTGGCTATCCAGCGCTTTGAGAATTTTCGCGGAGTACCCATTCATACTGCCTGTAAGAAAGCAAATCCAGCAGCAAAGAATGTGAGAACATCTGGAATGCAAGCCGAGTATCTAGGTCACCAAATGACAGTTAAGTTGTTGCTTAAAAATGGTGCAAGATAAGAATAGTGGTTGAGCCTTACTTCTGAAGGATTATCTTAATGTTGTACTTTGTTATTGTTGTTCAGTGATTTAATTTATCTTTTAAGTTGCTGGGAGAACATGATTTTCAGCTTCAGCAGCTTTCCACATGCCATTATCCTATGGCTAAGGTAATTTTATTCATCTTAATGTGCATCAGAAAGTATGATTGCAACAAACTTTGTCACACTGGGAGCAACATGTTTTGAGAGAGACTTGGAATAAAGGATAATGTGCCTTCATCTGAATGCTATTTCTCCAGAGACGAGAGTTTTTATTTACGTTTTCATAAAGCTCTGAATATGAGATGTTGAAGTCCTGTATACCTGTAGCTTACAGACTTTTTCTTCAGTGCAGTCTGGAGTTATTCTCATGCTAGTAGAGGGCAAGTCAGAGTGGCCTAGAAGACATGTACATGTCGTTGATGGAGTACTTAATTATATGTGTAAGTGTTGTATGAAAAGAGAAATGGTGAAGTGAATGAGGGAATTCAGACAAGTAATAACGGAAATGCAGAAGTAATTTGACAAACATGGCAGTCTTGATATCAATATTCTGCAGTTGTATGGTTTAGGCAAATGCCAAGTTATTTTTAGGAGGCTGTGTAAGAGTTAATGTACTTCTAAAAATTGGAGTGAATATGGGTAAAATGAGTGTAGTTGCCTCAAGTAGAATCTTATCTGCTTTTCTATAAGTATATTGAAAAGTGCATTGCTATTATCTTAGCCTTATCTCCCAAATAGAAAATATAGCTGTGCTTTTAAGGTAATTCCAGTTTGGGTTTTAGGGCACTTTAATCATATATACACACCATAAGCAGGCCTTTAGAGTCATAACATTCTGATGGGGAAAGAGTATGTGCCAGGAGCATAGATAAGAAAATCCGAACTACAAAATGTTACTTAGAACTGTGCGCTATAGCTGTCCTCACCCTGAGAAGTACCTTACTTTATGTAAAATCTTAATTATGCAAGTGGGCTTTTTTCAGAAGAAATTATATCAAATTGTGATTTCAAGGTATAGCATATATGCCTTATTCCTGTCTTACACATTACTAATCCATAGCATTTTCACTGAGCTAAGGAATTCATTTCTTTGAATATTTTTTTAGCCAACTGATTATCTTCATTAACTGGGATGTAAAAAAGATTGTATAGCTGTATGTATATCCATGTGAGCATGTATTTAATATATAGAAAGCAATGTAGGAAATAAGTCAGCAGTGGAGTTGTACTCCACCTAACAAAAAAACCATAGCTCATTCTTTAAGCATTCATGAATTATCAGAAAGAAGCCTCTTGAAAAACTTTTTTTATTTATTTACTGTTACAAAAAATAATAAAAACAAAAAAGAGCTAAAATGAGTAGGACAGGGTAAAATTAGTAACCAGCTAATGGCATGCTTGTTGTTTAGGGCAATGTGCAGCTGACAAGTGACGTGATGACAGACAGCAGACAATTTCCATTAATAGTCTACACAAGGTTGAAACTAAAGGAAATATTATTTGGCTTCTGTATTGTGGAAACCTCAGTATAACGTATATAACGTAATCTCCAGAAAGGTTCTTGCACTCCAAACCTCTTCTGGCTCTTTAGAGTTGTCAGATAATTCCAAATTTGTACTCCTGATGATATTGTCATTTTCACTGGGAACTGACTTGTTTTTGTAGATCTGTGTTTTAAGCCCAATGTTTTTTCCAGGACCAAGAGCTGTGTGGCATCCTTATGGCATGTGCTGGAGATGATGGGAATTGGGCTTCCCAAGAATTACTTTTTACCTCTCGAGACTGAACTGCAGATTGCGAATAAGAGGAAAGACAGAAGCATGTAGTATGTTAAAATGCTTCACCTGAAAAGCTCAGTTTTTGGGCACACAATTGAAACTAGTGTTTGCAATGCAATTAAAAAGCAGTGTCATTTAAAGGACCTTAATTATACGTAAAAGGGAGGTTCAAGAAAGCTTCAGTATCTCAGTAATTGCCTCTTGGATTTAAGGCTTTTTTAAAAAAAGAAATACAAAAATCTGTATAATTGAAGTGGCTCATATAAGAACAGCAGACTCCTAGTAATGGACAGTTTCTCTAGACCACAGCTGCGTGTCATAGTCAACTTCGCAGCGTCAGTGTTGACTGATCCCATATCACAAGTAGTCTTCAGCATAGAAAATCTTGTATTTATGTCCACACTTCACTTTCATAATATCTCAATCAGAAATATTTTCCAAGAAATAAGAATGAAAACAGATGAGTTGAAAAACTACGAAATACTCATTTTAGAGCAGCAGCCATTATCTTTTATGTCAGTTGTCGGTGTTACTTAGCTGATGTTTAGTAGTCAGAAAAGTGCTTTGTTTCTTAATTCTTTTACTTTTTATAAATTAGGAGGTGCATAGGAGGAATGAAGTCTTTTTTTGGTAGAGTATGAAGAGTATGTAATTTGGGTGTACTCTCAAGCAAGGTTCTGGTTCTCCATTTGTTCTTGCTACCCCTTAGCCAACCTTTCTGAAAAACAAAGGGTTGGCTTTTTGCTTTAAGCTTCTGACCTAGGCCTCTTCTGCAGCTCACCCGCCTTTGCTACCCCACCGTTCTCTATGGGCCCGTTACCTGATGACTGCCGCCTCCTATTTGCGGGCGCTTCTGTTTGCTTTCCTGCATCTTCCCTGTTTCTTACTCGTGGCTCCTCACACCTTTGCACAGATAAATTGTTAAGGATTTTCTGATGGGAAATGAGAGTTGTGATTTCATGAGCATGTGTGTTCAATTTTGCAAGGTTCTTCTCAGAAGCAGATGAGTCAGTATCTGTGCGTCAGAACCATGCAGAGCTTGAGGGTTGGGGTTTCTTCTTTTGAAGTCTGTTATTCTCTTGTCTACCTGCCATGTTCTCAACCCTGTTACATAAACTGCATGTTGGGATGAAAGACACGATGTTGATTTTAAAATGTAAAATATCTTTTCCTTCTACTGAGGGAAACAGTCGTTTCCGGAGCATTCTGTTGTGCGCGTAACTGCACGCGTTCCTGTCTGTGAGTTTACATTTTAATTCAGGTGCACCACAGTCAGTAGAAAGTCATCTGGACAGTGCTGGAAAGTGCAAAATGGCACTGAGGAAGTCGGTTTAAAGAAGTAATTTGAATGAGGAAGCAGGACCTATTTTAGAAGATACAAATAGGTACTTAACCGAGGACCACGACATGAGAGAGAGGACAAACAGGTGGTGTATGGGGAGTCAGCCAGAACGTACGATTTTGTTCAGTGGAGAAAGCCAACTGTAAGTGAAAAGAGCAGTATTTCTGTTGTTTGAGATGAAAGTCTTTGCGAAGATGCAGCTTTGGCAGCTCTGAACAGCTGAACGGGGTAATATTCAGCTGAGTTTTTTGAGGCAGAGACCATTCTTTTGTTAAGTGTTTGGCCAGTGCCAAACCTATTGGGGCTTTCATTTTTTGCCAGAGCTTTTGAGTGCTAACCATAGGCAATAAAATTTGTGCAGTTATTGCTGTCAGATTAAGAATCTGAGGCAGTGGTCTGCAGGTAAAGGCGTGACTGTGTAACTGCATGGATAAAGCAGTTAATTACAGGCAGTTATTTTCAGAGCTATCGTTATATATCACAATTTAACTTGTAATGCTAAGGTGTTTAAATCTACACAGAAACATTTAAATGCAGTCATTAGTAATGGCAGCAGGGATGCAAAGAGGCATTAGATCACTAGAAGCTAGGATGTAACGAATGCAAGTCACCTGGCTGTAAGATTGCTAGTGACTGGACGGAAAAGAGTGGATCTCTGTACAGGGAGGCACTTCAGGAGGTATGAAACGAAACAAATGAACTTAAACAAGGAGGGAAAAAAAAAAAAAAAAAAAAAAAAAAAAAAAAAAAAAAAAAAAAAAAAAAGGAAATTTGATGGAGTCTTTTCGAAAAAGGACGAAGAATTATTCTGGAGGAAGAGAATAGTAGTTTCTCCAGAATTCCTGAAGTAGAGGAAGAACACAACTATGTAAAATTTGTGTTAAAAGATTTGGCATTTTAATGGTGTCACCCAACTGAAATCTATGATGGGCGATTTATACAAGCTTATCTACTCTTTGTTTGCACTTTCTTAGTGTGTATGGTAGTTTCATATTTCATAATAGGTTTTTTTAGATGTGGAAGTAATTTTTTTTTGCCTAGCCCACAGCTGGGTAGTTTGGCAGCATTAGCTCTGGTCTTTCCGTATTTGTTGAGAAAGGAATGGATTTTTGTGCAACTATTTGAATTCTCACTGTAATACCTTTTCTTCTCTCATGTCCAGCCTTCAGGTGGACTAAGTTGCTGCTTGTCTGGAGGAACATTTAGGTAACAAATTTTACAGGAATCAATATGCTTCTTCAATGCTTTTGGACGTATTAAGATGCATTGAATAGCAATAGTTACAAATCCAAAGCCTCAGACAAAAGTTAAACTCATTTTTGCTTTTACTTTCCTCCTTTCTGCATCACCCTCCCTTTCTCACACAAGCAACAGGGTGAGAAACTTGTAATGACTTTTACCTACATCCCTGAGATGGCTCTATGGTAGGAATAACTACAGTTGGGAAAATCTGTTGTAGTCCATTCAAATTTTTGTTTATTTGTTTGAAGTTAAACATATGCTGGGCACTTTGACTCATTTCAGAGTGCATTTGCAGTTATGTTAACAAGGGTAAAAATTAGGTGATCAGTAAGTCCTTCAGCTCAAGGCAATATCTGTGTTAGCATCTGGGTTTGAAAAGAACAAAATCATGTTGTTTAGAGATTTGCATTTTCCTGCGAGGCTTCTGTTAGAAGGAAACATTAACTGAAAGACTTATTACTTTAATAGGTAAAAGAATTTTTTGACTGCTGGTTTTCTATAAATACTTGAGGAGCACAGTTGTCTCGAAATTTGCTTGTACATTGCTCTAGAGATAATTGATTGACTTTCGAAGATAGCTTTTAAGGATGTTACAGAAATAATTCTCCCATTTTATGAATTACTAGAGACACAGGAGAGCAGTGCTCTGTTCACCTGCGTAGATTCTCAGTGGCCAGATTATCATGTATATGCTATATACTAATTTCACACCTAATCTGAACAGTCTTTTGGACTCTGAAAAACACTTCTGTATCATGATGGGAGTTTGGTGGAATGATCAGAAATGATCAAAACAAAGAGGGAAATACCTGTGGTTTCAGAGCAATTTTAGCAGAGGGAAGACGTTTGAATTGGTGGTACTGCAACTTCTCTCTGTTAAGGGTCTGGTTCGTTATCCTGCTCTGTTTTGCACTTGCAAGTTCATTGGCATTGAGTTTAAGATTAAACGAGCCTATTTATGACTATATAGATATGGTCACCAATTTCATTTTAAGTGTCCTCTGACTTATTTTTTTCTTTGGTATATGGCAATGCACTAGCTTATACTTTTGGACTTATGCATTTAGTATCATTTAATGATAGTACCTCATTAATATATATCTCCATGTTTTAAATTAAACACCTGTCATTGCCTCTGCACCTTTCTTGACTATTACATACTGTTAATATTGTGGGATTTCTTTCTGTAATACACCAGTAATACCACTTAAACTTTTTAGCAACAATGACAGGTTTTAAGTTGTTCTTATCGTAAGTGCTTTGGACTCCTTAAAATGCATGAGACAAATATGAAAAAGAGTTGTGTTCCATTTTTGGAAAAATGAGTACGTTAACTTTTCATCAATGCTGTCTTCTCAGTGGAAGATATACATATAGGAAGATAATTCTGGTAAGCTTTGCCTTATTTAGTTGCAATCATGAAAGCAGTAACATTATGATAGGTCTCTGACCAAAAGAATTTTCTTTTCCTCTCGCAGTAGTATTCATGCATTTAATATCAGCAAAGGTTTCGATCTCTTTTGGTGTTCTATGCACAATGAATTTTTTTTTAAAGAGACAGACCTGCAAGGAGAAGTGCATTTTATGCATAGATTATGATCTGAACCATCTGAAATGGTTCTATAAGAACTCTAGGAGTGTGCTTTGTTCTGTAACAACCTTATCAATTGGCAATGGCCGACTGGGATGACCTGATGGTGAGAATAAAAAAATAGAAAGCAGTGGAATCATCAGGGCAAAGAGATACAATGAAAAATGCCTCTCTCCGCACTTCCTCCCCTGTTCTTACAGATTTTTATTGTAGTGAACAGCTGTTTAGTTTGTTTAATTCCTTCTGGTTTATTCCATTAGTATCCAAATGTCAAAAATACTAAGGTCACAGAACCTGTCAGGGCAGTAGGCAGGTTTGTAAAACCAATGACGTTACATGTAGGCTGTGGATGCCTCTGTACTGTACCAAGCGTGCTTTTCATTGACAGTAGAATCATGATACCCCTTAATTAAAGGGAACTATGTAATTATCTTTCTTAAAGCAACACAAGATTTTAGACAGCAAATCAAATGATGATAAAGCATGTCTGCACATTTGTGTGTGGTTTTTTTTTTTTAAATACAATTTTTCTAGTTGTGGAAAGCATAGTGATATGCAGCAGCAATAACCCCAACACACCTTGTAATGTGTAATGGAAAAAAATCCATATTAAGTGTTGTCATATTTTCATATTTTTCATTGTACAAAGTAGGTCAGAAACTTCAAATCAAATATTTGAATAATGGTTATGGCTTAAGATGAACATGTTACTCATAATTATATAGAACATGGCTCTGCTAAATACTGAGGAACCAAAAAGAGCAGCTATCCTTAAAAAGTAACTTTTTTATTAATTGTTGTCTTGCCCTGTGATGATTATTAACAGTATATGTAAGTTGCTGGTCAGGCACGGTTTTTTAGGAGTGTGATTTGTCTTGTAGTTGGCTAAAGTTTTGTGTCCACAAATTATCTTTTTTTTTTTTCTTTTTAAATTTAGTCATGAGAATATGGATTGATTATAGGTATGCAGTTCTCACTACAAGTGGGATGTCTTCAGAAAATTATTACACTTATTGCAGGACTGTTGCACCTTTTCTCTGGGTGTGGGTTGTCTGTGGTTTGGGATTGTGTTGACTTTTTGGCGGATTTTTTTTCTTAGAACAGAGTCTGAAGCTTCTAATTCAGGTTGTTCGGACTATCCAGGATAGCCCTTATCCATTATGAATAAATATTTCTAATGACTTACAAACTTGTTCATAAAATTTCTTGCTTGCACCATGTGCAAAATTTAATGCAGAAGTGGAAATTGTTACTTTTTTGTAAGATCATTTAGATTACACAAAACTGAAAAGGGAATTTTGCACTTTGTTAGCATCTATTAAGCTCTGATATTAGTAATGGAGTATTTCTCTTCAGATAATCAGGTCAGCTTTTTCTGAGCCAGGCAAAGATTACCAAGAAAAATTGCACATAGCTTTCTGGAAACAAAAAAGGTAGATAGACAGTGGTTTTGCAATTAAAAATAGATGTTACCAGCTGTTTTATATATTGGTCACTGAGGCCGTAATGTGGGATAATTAACTCTACCTTACGTAAAGTAAATTATGCTTTCACTCTTTGGGTCCTGCTAATGAAAGCCCTTTAGGAAAACATAGAATGAACTGTAGGATCAATTTTTAAGTCTGTCTGGTGCTGTTTACTTTAGCTACTGCATTACTTTATGCCACAGGGAATACAAGGAAGCAAATAACAATCCTTTATTCAGACATACATAAACACAAATCTGCTGCACATACAGTTTGAGTCTGCCTCCAGAGCATTCATGGTGTCTGCTGAGATAAGTTTAAGAATCTATAGATTTCTGGTCATTGTAGTAAATTCTGGCATGTCCAGGTCTTCTAATAATACACTTAGACACCTCCCCCAGCAGGAAGATATAGGGTAATTTACAGAATGTCTTAAGTGGTTTGTTCCTGATTACAAAATAAGTTTGTAGAAGGCAGGTGAACTTAACTGAAATTTAGTACCCAAATCTCTGGATAATCACTAGACCATCAAATGAGGACGGGAGACTGCATAAAAAGAGAGGAGGGTAAAAATGCCCTGGGCCTAGCCTGCCCTCCCAGATTAAAAATTAAAGAAAAATAAAAAAGGTCAAGCCTGTATGCTTTGGAGTTCCTTGAGAGGACTGTTTTAAGCTTTTACGTCACGTTGGCTTTACATGTATATGGTTTCCTGGTCTGAACTGGGTGGGCGCTGACGACAGAAGTTACCTCTGAATTGCTGATTTATATGGATGGTTTTATTTGTTGACAGGTCCAGTGCTATTATTTATTGAGAAAACTCCCTGAGCAATTACTCATAATTCAGATATAAACTGAAAGAAAAGATAATGCAACAAAATAGTTCTGTGAGATACAGTAAAGCTTGAAGTTTCTAAAAGGAACCACATGAGCTATATCGTAACATCTAGTTTTAAACATGAAATCGATGACAGATAATTAGAGGTAGCTGGATGACAATTGCACTAAGCAAAATAAAATATTGGAAGCAAGCTTATAAAAATCAACACTTTCATAAAGTTTTTACTGTAGACCTCCTGTATTTGTTGCTGAAATGAACGTGGTTATCATTAGAAGAATTGTTTTTCCTTCCAGTGATTGTTTGTGTATGTGTTTTGCTGTGGATATACGTGTGTTTCAAGCTCCCAAATTTCAAGATAATTTTAGTAGTTAAAATGTGAAATGGTGCTTTTGTTGTTCTCAAGTGCCTGCTGTCTGAGTTATAGGCAAGTCTAATTTTTTACTATATTCAGCTGGACCACAGGGGAATCCTTGCTTTAATTAGTAAATTACTTTTCAGTTATGTTTTTCCATAAACTAATCATAGTCGTGTTTGCATTGCACTCCGGTGCTTAACCACTCTATCAAGTTTGTGTTAGGAAACCAGCTCGCCAGCTGTGAAGGAAGGAAACCTGCCAGTGGGTAGTACTTTCTTAAATCTGGAGATGCTTATTCAGCACTGAAATACTAGGCTATGAACTGATGCACAGAAAGTTTCAGATTCTTCAGCTTCCATCTCCTGATACTGGAAACTCTGAACAGCCTCCTGACCGGAGCCGCATCACCAGTGTGCAAGCCATCGCATGTCTTGGGAGAGATGCTGTTGCCCCCGAGTTGTGTGCCGCCATCCAGCCAATAGCAGTGAGCAGACATGGGTCGCTAGCAGTTGTTTGTGCAGCAGCAGTCAGGTTACCACTGCTGCCACTGAGGATCTCAGCCCATATGGCTCTGGACTCCCTGATGGGTTTCCATCTTAATATGAAGCGCCTTTGCACTGCCTTCAAATGTTGTTTAAGCACTTCTTTCTTCCAACAGCATTATCCAACAGTTCGGGCAACTTCCTTGCTTCTTTATACATTTTGGGATGGCTGTTGCTGAGCCAGCACTGGCTGCAGTAGCTCTGTCCACTGTTGTTTTACGGTCTTAGTAAGAGCTATGGACAGGCACCAAAGCACTCGCCAGCAAGTCCTGCCATCATAGTTCTCTCTTCTTTTACACTAGACAGCCCCACAGGCCATCCCGCGATCTCCATCCACCTAAATAAAATGGAAAGCATGTCTGAAGATACAACCAGTCCACGGACATGTGAAACCTTGCTCAAACCATCTGCTTTTCCCTCAGGTGAAGGAGGATTGCAGGGTCTTTTCAAGGAGCTGCTTGTTCATCTCAGTGCAGAAGTTCAGAAAACAAATGTTTTTAAAGTAGTGATTGAGTCCTCCTTCTGAGACTTCGAACAAATCTCAGAGTTAAGTTATTACCACTTTGAGGCCCCCACTGTGCAGGAGTGGTGCATGAACAATGAGTCAAAGGAAAAGAGCAGTCTACTTCCTTTAGATACCTGAAAGCTTTGAAATGTGATGCCCACGTGCCCTCTTTCTTGGCATACAGCATACCTCATTCTGAAGGTTGAAAGGATACCAACACTTCATGCTGCTGGTATAAAACACATCCAGGTTTTTATGTGCTAGTGAACGGTTGCAAACCCAAGCAGAAAAGCGTACCTCTCCTTTAAGGTAAATATTTATCTGTTTCTGCTTCTGGTCATTCTGCTTAGCTGTACTGTAAGGTGGGGCAAGTCTTAGTTTCTCTGTCTACAAAATGGCCATAAAAATATATATCTACTGTTATTTGAGACTTGGCTGAGGTTTATATGCTTGGATTAAAGGTTGCTAATGCTGCAGGGTTCCATAGGGGGTTGGTTCAAATGCTGCAAGTTCAGAGCAGCACGTTTGAGCAACTGTTGCTCTGTCCCAGTAGCAGGTACTAGACCAAATGATTGCATCAACATACCCTATTCAGTATAATAGAAATGTCATTTGTAGTAGAATATTATCATAGGATTAATGTCCCTTGCTTTGCAAATAAATGGCTTAGCTGTGCCTTGGCATTTAATAGCAGCAGGAGACCATTATCCTCTAACAATGCACTATTTCATTGACATTATCTCTTAAGTAACACAGTATTACAGAAAGAAATTGTCTAGGCATAAGTGTTTCCTTCTACACAGAAAACAAAATGTAAATGCAAAGTTTATGTTAGTTCATGCAGCTAATTTCTGTTATCTTCTGCATCTTCCCTTCATTGAGATACGATTGTGAGCAGCAACAGTTCTTGAGGTGTTTTAGTGATAAAAAATGTTTAAGATGTTTTTATGATTTGAACAAAATGAAGAAGGGCAGTCTTTTTTTTGAGGATAGTTTTAGCAGGAGAAAAAAAATCTTAAAAATTTAATTAGAAAAACCACACAAGCTAACCTTCTACTTTTTTGGAAGACAGATTAAGATATATGGTTGTCTGTTGGCCTTTTTTTCTTGGTAGTTTTTTCTGGGGGTGGTTTGGTGTGGGTTTTTTTTTTTTTTTTTGGGGGGTTCAGTCTTGGTAACAGCCAGGCTTTTGGTGGAGGTGTTGTTCCTCACTACACAAAGTCCTGGATTCTGCCATGTGTTACATGATATCAGCACACCACTTTCTGAAGTAATTTTCTTGGCTCTTTGTCTCTGTCTTTCACCGAACTCCAAGTGGTCAGTGCATAATAATCTAGTAGACTTAAAAAAAACAAACAAAAAAACCCAAGCAAACAAAAAAAAACCAGAACAACCAACAAAAAACAACAAAAACCCCACCTCAGGGAATAAATTGCTCAGCCTGTTCTATGGCAGAAATTGTATTTGTATCTGGAGGTCTCTGTAGCATGACCTATATTCTCAAAATCTGCAATTTGTGTTCTTTTATTGCTATACTCGCCTCATTACCATTTTCCTTCCCTGAATTTGCAGATACGTGGTTTGCTTTCCTGGAACTAATATTGTTAATGTCCTCTTATTTTCATATTTTGCCAAGATGTGGCATATCTCTAGCTGTTTGCAGGTAACTTTGCTTGGTATAAGAAAATTACATCTTAAAGGAACAGGCATGCAGAACATCAGATGTTAAGGCTGCAACACAGCCACTGAAATCCGTATGTGAAAGGCTGGAAGCAGTCTGCCAAAGGGAGGTACCAAAGTGGTTTCTGAAAGCTTAGTTATGTCTGTGTTTAAGCTTGTTGTTCATGTACAATGATGGCACCTGTTGCTTTCAGAGTGGTCTGTTACTAAGTTTTATGTGTGGTTCTTTTTCATAAGACAGTTAATGGGATAATTTTTTTTACAAGGTACTTTAACTGAAATTTTGAAACTTGCAGTTAAGTTGCTTTAGATCATTGGTAGACTCCAGACTTTCTGTTCTATGCTGTAGTCTGGGCATTTTCTCATACTGATTTTACATTATGGTGTGGGATATTGTAAGCTGGATTTGGATAACCTGTTCAGTTAGGGTAAGATGTAGTCATTGAAATCACATTTTATGGGAAGAAAGAAAAAAGAACAAGAGATTATGCAGGCAAATGGATCACTGCAAGGACAAATAAAAAAACAAAATGTGAACAACTAATTAAAATGAGTATGTAGAAACATCCAAATGTCAGTGTGTGTGGAGGAATTGCTTAATATCCTTGAAAAAAGGTAGAAAAATAAACTGTGGCGTGGTTTGATTTCCCTAGATATTAAAAACCATCCGTTACGGTTGCTTTGTCACAAGACAATTTCAGCAACTTTGATTTGACATACGTGCTCTGCTTAAATATTTTCAATGCATAATAACGTTATTCTTGGTCTAGAACAGTAGACAGAAAATGCTGTCTTGCAGAACCAGAAATTCATAAAACTAGGATGCTTTTACAGACAAGTAATTTGCTGTTAGACATGTGTATCTAGAGGTTTCTTTTACACATTTGAAAAGGCTTTCTGGCTCTATACGTGTATCAAAAGTTGTGTACTTCATATTGAATTCTTTTCAACTTACTGAGCCCTTGTGTCTACCTATTGTGAAATTGTGGTGTGTTATGGTACATAGGCTATGCTGTTGCTGTTATCTTTGATATGAAATACCTGCTGCTTGCATTAAACAAAAAAGACCTATGTATTTTTGTACACTAATACAGACCATCACAGAAAAGAGGGGAGGATTTCTCAGGGTTTTCCCTAGGGCTGTTACTGTTAGAGGTTTTCCCAGAGGTTAGGTCCTTCTGCGTTCGTAAGATGATGGTATGCAACATAGAGGCAGAGCAAAAGATTGAAAAAATCAGCATATTGGACTAGGTGTGCAGTAATGTGGAACAAGACCAGAATCAAAGCTTCTCTGCTGAGATCACCCTCTGCCTGTTTGGCTGCAGCATCTTGCAAATTTGTATTGGGTTTGTACATTTCTATAAGAGGTCTTAAAATACCTGTGGTAAAACTGGCAATGCTGGATCTCTGATGGCCATATTAACAACTAAACAGATGGACACTTTATAAATACTTAAAATAAGAATAATCCTGTAATCTATAACCCTGTCTGGAAGACAGAGAAGTGCATTGGAGAAATCTAAGGGAAAAGTCAACATACCTTTTTCTTTGAAATGCCAGATGAGATTAATTCTCAAAACATTGTCAAGGGCTATAGAATAAATACTAACTACCTTTATGGGAAGAAAGAATGGTACATTTAGATAGCATGAGAGTATAAACTGAAAGGCTGCATTAACCCCAAAAAACAGGTCTACCGTGCTCAGTTTGATCAGGTGGACATGCGGGAAATCATATCAGTGTTTCAAAACATTGTACGAAGATGGAGGAAAATATATCTAAGAACAAGTCAAAAGTAAAAAATATTTGTCATCTCTCTTTGTCAAGCATTTTTTCATAGGTGTGAAGCTATCGGTTCTTTCAGTGCTCAGTTTTTACGTGTCAGTGAATATATTGCCAGTACTGGGGGATTTAAGTAAGTGTATTTTTCTACAGTTACCACTGTTTGGTGTAAAAGGATGCAAAAAACTGTTAGTCTTTGAAGAAGCAAGAGAATTCTCTTCTTTTATCATTGCTAAATGAATTTCTGAATGTCATCTGCAACAGTTCTCCTATGTCATGGTAGGACCAAAAAGGTACTGAAGTCCAATCCTTAGAATAATGTGTCTCATCTAACAGTGTGTGCTAAGAGGAAGGACATACTATTATTATGCCAGTGTATTTTCTTCAATTTGAGAACAAAATAAGAAAGTTCTTTGAGCAAAATAAGACCACTGTTATCTCTTGTGCAGGTTAATACAGCTTTGTGTATATACAGCATGACATTTCAATAATAAAAGTGAGGGAAACATTAAGGTACTTAAAAAAAAAAAAAAAAATTAAAAAAAATTATTCTTAGGATTGTCCCTTCTATTTTTTAACCCAAAGTACAACTTGAGTGGCTGGTTATTTTGAAGCAAAATAGTGGCAGACATTATCATTTTGTCATTTATATTCTGTTTCCAAACAATAATGAAGAGCAAATTAGACCTATTGTATTGCCTTTAATCAATTTAAATGGCCAGTGTGGAAGAGTAAGCCGAATATGCAGACTGCCTTTACAGATCTTTTTAAGTGCTTATTAACAGTTAATAGAGGTTAGAGACTAATTTATTCAAATTCTCAGCTAACCCTTCCATATGTGACATGATTAACATATTAAATAAATACCTATGAATAGTAATGTATGGCTATGAGTGATGCAGAATGTGACCTAGAAGAGTATGTGCTATGTATGGGCAGTAACACTTAGCTGTATATTTTAAACTAAAAATTTCATAGAAGAATTAAGATGTGTTTTACTGCATTATTAGCTCCAGGTATAATTTGAATTTTACCTCCAAATTAACACAGTGTGTACATGTGCATTTGCATGCACACAACTAGCACAACTTAAATACCTTAAGCTTAAATTGTCTGTAAAGTCAAAAGATCTGGATTGACGCATGAATACTGTTGACACTGGAATGGAAGGCACCTATCGTCTGCTGCTGAAAGACCGCAACAAACCACCTAAGTCTTGTGTTGCACCATCCGCTCCTAGTACAGCAAGGCTGGCTTCTGCACTGCGTGGAAATAGTGTGTGTTAATGTTAGAGTGAAGAGAACCGTTGACTGCATAAAGAAAGTGCTGGCCTATTTACTATGAACAAAAAACACTGAAGGGTCATCTGTAAGGTAGCTGCATTTTTCATGACATTAAGGAAACAATGAAAAGAAATTAATGTGTAATTTTAATTATTCCTGATACTTTAAATATTTAGCTATATATGAAAATTTCACTTAATATATTTCATGGAATATGCAACAGTAAAAGTGTGGATCAGATCATTTGCTTTCATTTCAATTTTTCCTTAGAAGTAGATGGAGACTTAAAAAAAGCCTTTTCTCGGGGTTGCTTACAACAAAGTGAGGTAACTTCACCAGTCTCATGCGCTTACATCCCACTTATCATTTCCCACATTGTGTTGAGCTCACTTTAGGAAATGCATGACCATTTTGTGACAGCATAAAGTACCCTTAAAATTAATTAATTGAATTATTATGATCTATGACATTTCTGATAGTGCCCTGAATTCTTGAGGTAGGAAGCTAAGGCACAAGTCACTGAAATTAAGGAGAAATGAAAAAGTTTTGCCCTTTTTTTTCTTTCTTAGTTTATTTCCTTTTCTCTTTTTGATGAGGGGTCTCAACTGAGATAATTCTCTACTGGTTGTGTGATGGTACATTGTCCTAAGAACAACATTTTTCCATAAACATTTGTTCCATAAGTAATTTTAACTACTGTCAAATACTTATGAATCATCCTCTTATCACTTACAAAAAAGAACTTTTAGTCTTCTGTCTGCTTCTCCTTAATTTTCAGCTTTATTACACATGCAATTACAATTTTCCTCTTCTAAATAATTCACTGCACAGTTCATTTCACACAGAAGGTAAATGAATAAAAATTTGTTTTCTTTAGCATCAGCCTGTCTGTTTTCTATGCATGGCTGGCAGCCAGGAATATTAGATTTCAACATCCAATTTTTAAAAGTGTGAGATTTAGTGTTAATAATAGATAATATGTATGGGCATTGTGTAAATTATCCAGTGGTTGGAATCTGAATCCTCTTTTGCCTGATTTTACCCCTTCATTTAGTTGTATGTTCTGTTCTAAGCACAATGGCTAATTATACTGAACTAAGATGAATGTAAAAAGTTGCTATTGTGCCACAAATAAGCACGAACTAATGAATACACTGAGGTTTCCTTATTGACTAGAAAGTTCCTGTGAGATTGCATTGTTCTTGAACACAGGAGTTTAAAAAAAATAAAATAGAAATACCAGCTTCCCTCCCCCCCCCCCACAAAAAAAAAAAAAAAAAAATCTGACACTGGTGGGAGTGGAAAGAAGTTTTCTCACAAAATCCAGACTGTGACACCTGAAAGGGGTTAAGAAGGTATTTAGAAGTTATCAGCAGATTACTTAATGGTGGTTGATGTAAGATTCTTTCACTTTGTTTGAAACGCCTGACTGACATATTGAGGGGCGGAAGGGCGGTGAAAGAATTTTTTTGATGGGCTGCTCAGATTTCCGTTATGGAGAGGAACAGTTTCTGAATGATGAGGGAGGAGTCATGTCCTGATTTGAAAATTACTGTTGATGGACAGCCTACCAAAATATATAGAGCACCCTCTAAGACTGCATAATAGATTAAAAATTTGGTCTAAGTAACAGGTTAGATCTAACTGATTGAGTGGGCAGTTGATGTATTGCCATGTTCTAAAGCAATGAATATCCATACATTGCAGTACTAAGGTGTCACAGTGTCCTTAAGTAATATACTTAGTAATTCAGTACGTCTGTCTGGTTTGTTGTAACTTCACTGGAGTAGATGAGGAGGGTAAAACTTAACTAAATTGATGTGATGTGATCATTGAAGCTGAGCTTTATGGTATGGAGTTGTACGTTTCTGATTAAGTCATCCAAATAGCTATTTACAGTTATGCATCTTGATATAGCAGAGTGCAGAGACAAATTTGTTCTTGTTAAGAAAAAATGTATCGAGAAATTTATGACCGTGTTGGTGGTTTTGGTGTTTTTTTTTCTTTTTATCACCCTTTTGTTCCTTTGACTCATATTAAAGGAATTGCACTCATGTAAGGATTTAGAATAAACTTATACTAGGGAATAAAAAAAGATATTTACTGTTTAACTGTTTAATGGTTAATTTTTTTACATGGATTGACAGCAATGTAAATAAAATGTAAGCAAAATAAAGTTACTAGAAATGGAATAGGGTACATAGAAGCTTTCCTTGCACCCAGATCTAGAGAAATAAGGATCTAAATAGAATTTCAGAATCAAGCATAAACTTAAGAAGAATCCATTTATAAATGGCTCATGTGTTATCACCAGTTCAGGGAAGCTCAGAATTGTGACTGTTGTATTAATAGTCCATAGAATTCAATTTTTTTCAAAGCCTGAATACTGAAGTTTGGTGATGATTTCACTGGGTGCAGGATTACCGGACCTATGTGAAGTTTTATGCCTAAAATCTCTGGGCTTTCATGAAAATGCAAAAATGAACTATTTTTGCCTGTGAATGTACTTGTTTTGTTTGGGGTTGTGTTTTTTGTTGTTTTTTCTAACACCCTTCCGAGTATTGATTTGGTAAAGTGCTCAAAGTGTCTTTGGAAAGCACTGAAGGATATGCTTAGTTTTAACTCAGGAGAGGTACTTTCATGAAGCATTGAGTATCTGCCTTCTGTTCGTGCAGACTTTGCTATAATTAATTTTAGATTTTTTTTTTCTTTCATTTAAAGTCTTTAATTCTCACAGGTTCTGAGAGCGTCTTCAGTTGTAAATTTTCCTTGCTGAATAGCTCAAACAAGCAGACACTAAAATTCATATTTCAGTGGGTTCCTAAATAAGTGTGTTGAGAGTGCATGCGGCATAACTATAATTCATTAATTATGAACTGCTACAGATAATCATGTTATGCCGTAGGCCAGTTGAGGTCTAGCTTGACTTTTTGAACACTGTAAAGATGAGGAGATAATTTAAGAGGAGTACTTAATTGTAATATTTGGTGACATTAATAACAAGTTGTCTAATACAAGAAATTAAGCAATTAATTTAGGGCGTACTTGTCTCAAAACGTACATAGAACAGCCCAGGTTGGAAAGGACCTTTAAAGATCAAACATACTTGCTTCAATTCCCTGTTCTTCCCCCTCCACCCCCGCTGAAAAAAAACCCTCAAAATTTTGCTACAGGTTTGTTAGACCATGAGTCTCTGTGCCTGAGCTAGCAGGCACAGTGTTTTCATTAGTTACCAGGGCAATTACAATATACTCCAAGCATTCACAATGTACTGTAGTAAACGGGAGCAGAGCTTTGGTACAGGTAGAAAAAAAAAAAAAAAAAAAAAAAAAAAAAAAATTACATCAAGTAACAAACCAACGAGTAAACAATAGTTTGCTTTAGAATTACAAATCAAAACGTCAAACCAACTTGTATGCAAGTGGTAAGTGACAATAAATAAACCATTTTGAGTGAAATCAATAAATATATTTCCAGGAAGAGTGTGTAAGTGGTAGTTCTGAAACACTGTTTGAAATTAATAGTTACTGTTTGTTTGGAAGACTTTTGTTTAACATATTAGGATTGACTTAGGTACTGGAATAGTAGTGAATGCCATGAGGCAATATAAATGACTATTTATAATAACAAGATCTATTAAATAGGTTTTTCAAAATACTCTGCATGTTTATTATTTTAAATTGGTGTTTAAAAACATTTGGTATAGTCTCATATTTTAGATTTTAAGTCAAATAAAAAAAATATTTAGTCTATGCTAATGATTTTCAGGCGTCTATCTATCCTCTATCCATACTTTAATTGATTTTTAGATACTTGGAAAGAAGTAATATCGTTAAGAGGAGGTAACACCAGTGATTTTCACTAGTATAATGTCTTTTTTTTAAGATCTGCAACCTTTAACTAATATACTGTAGATGTTATTTATTATAATGACTTTAGATATAGTGATTTTCCCAGGAAAGCATGCTCAACAAGAGAGCGAACTGCAGGTAGAGTCCCCATATACAAGTCTCAGTTGCCAATCCAACGTCAACTAAATTTATACCTTAAATTTAAATCTAAGGTATGGCACTTGTGTCTCAGAAAAATTATATTGCTAGTATCTCCTCAATAATAGAGCAGTGCATATGGGATACTATGAATTTACTTTTTTTCTTTCTTCTTGGTTTTAGTTCTTTTTTTTTTTTTGTAATTATTTCATAGCAAAGAAAGTATTAAGCTTCTTACAGGTTGGTTATGGACCAGCTCAGGGCGGGGAGGGCGGAATTTACAAAAACCTCTGTCTGTAATGGAATACAGGGCTCCTTTTCAGTGGTGCTGGTATCAAATTCTAGTTCTACTGAGTTTCCTTACAAATATGAATCTGAGTCCTTTCTCATTTTCACTGTGGCTTTCCGGAAAAAATGATGATCAGAATTCAAGAATAGAGCTTTGATAACCAAAGCCCTGTAGGAACAAATTTGTAGGGTGTAAGTAATGCTGAGCATTTTGTGGTTGCTTTCTTTGTAATGGGAAGGAAGAAAATAGGAAAGAGAATGAGATAACTGACACTTCAGTGAAACACCCTTTTTGACAAGTGCATTACTTAAGATTTCACTTTTTCAAATTGGACAAAATTATTCTTAAAGGGAAAACTTTAGAGAACTTCTGTATCATTTGGACATGGTTGAGAATGCGCCTCAAAGAACAGTTTCTCTAAAAAAAAAAAATCCTAAATTTTAACTAGTGTATAGCAATATAAGAATATGTTGTAAAACATTTTTGTCTCTTGACGGAGAAACAATGCTGCTATTTTAAAAGAGTAGCTGTGTCATAAATCAAGCCAGTGAACTGATGTATAAATGCATTTCATGCATGAATTAACCAGCTACTAACTAGTAGATTTCAAATCGATGTGTTCTGCTGCCAACTAACATGTAGTGTGCTCAAGCAAAAATTCTCTATAACGCACGTATGAGGTTGTGGCTAGAAATATATGAGCTTTTCAGATTTTGCTTGTCTAACACCTGCTAAAGCCATGCACTTATTGAGATGGCTTAAAGTCTAATAATTTGAGAGGAAAAACAAAACCCTTCAGCTAATATCTTTTTGAACCTGTTAAGACTAAAATATTAAACAAAATCTTTATGGTGAAGGTACAAGATGAATTCAGAAATCCAGCATTACAAACTCATCAAGACTGAACAAGCTGCCAGATTTTCAGGACAACCTCAGTGGAGTCATCACAGAGCTTTTTGATTATATTGTGTGTGTATGTGTGTGCTTGCATTGTTCAAAATGGATATTCTTAGTAATGTGTATGCATTTGAATATATATACACACTCAGTATGTGTTATGGAACTGTATAACTATATGGAGACAGTATAACTGTATGGAATTCAATATGTATTATGGAACTGTAATTTGTACAGTGCAATGGCAGTTTATTTGGCAGGGAGAACAGTGAACATACATGAGCTTTAGTGACTGAGAACCAATTATGGCTTTTTCTTACCTGGTTTTAAATTTTGAAAAGGCATAAGCAGACACAAACACACGTTAAAGAGGAAGTTGTTTTTATTGTGGAAATACATTTTGTTGAAAAAACTTTTTCTTTTTTAAATTTTGACACATTTTGGGGGAAAATACCTCTTTTTCTTGATGAAGGTATTTTGTGTCTTTTTGATTGCAAAGTTTCCTGTGGATCAGTCACAAAAACTGCTATGTGGGGGCAGATTCTTGGTACTCTCCAGCCCAACCTCGAGGAACTTTCTAAGATTTAGTTTCAAATCACCACTTCATTTTCTTCAATATTCCAGCAGTAGGACTGCAAAATATGTTTGACATCTACTGACTGTGGGAGATAAAGTTCGTAATAGCTTTTTTTCATAAACTTAGGGCTTAAGACTCTTTTGCCAAGTAATCTGATGAATGAAAATATATTTTGTATGTTTTGAAGAATGTTTGATGATGCCTGCTGCTGCAAATTTAGTGTTCATTTCTGATCCCTGGATTAGTTTGTTTTCCACATCTTTATTAGATTTCTGAAAGAGTTCTTAATGTAAAAATTGAGAGGGATTAAGTGGGAATGTGTTCTTGAGACTTCTTTCTATCAGAGCACATTCACTTGGTCAATTTTGATCTTTTTCAAATTTATAAAGATGTCAGAATGATAATGCAATTCCACGTGCTAAAAAAGGGAGCAAATGCACTGCTTTGTTACCTGTGCAAAATGACTACTGCTCTTGCGAACTCTGGATTAACATTCCTTCAGGGGTGAAGAAAAAGCAAAACTCTGTTCTCAGTTACATCTGAAGTATTCATAGACTTCATCATTTCCTAGGCATTTTGTCTTGCAGAAGTTTCAATAAATATCAAGTGAGTAAAGTAGGCAGAAAAGATTGCATCCAGACTGCTGGTTTGGATGACCAGATGGATGGAATAATGTAAAACCAAGAGTCCCAACAAGTGTAAATGACTTCCAGTATGAGTAGTTGGAAGGAGCTTCTGCGTAAATTGGAAATTCACTCTCTGCAAGATCTGAAAATTGCTTAAAAAACATCCACATTTTCAGAAGAGTGTCTGCTAAATCAAATACATTCAAAGTACAATTATAATGAAGCTGCTTAATTAAAAATGGGATCTGTTTTTCCTGAATAATTTCCTGCTGCACTTATATCTGAATTTGTGAGAAAGTATAAAAGTTTGGGACCAGTAATACTTTTCTTACTATTTCCACAGCAAGCAGGCTGATGGAAAAAGATGTATGGTATCCTTATTTTGTTAAAATATACTGGATTTGTGTTAATGCCAAGTAAGACATGCTTTTCATGCCATTTCCATTAACCATTTACCTTTTATACCTTTAAAAAAGGCAAGCTTCTGTCTTGCTCCTGATGTTTCCAACTGTCAAAGCCGTTACTTCCATTTGGTCACTGAAGTACAAGCGTTATTTCAGCAATGGCAGAAATGGTGAACCACAAAGGAGGAGACAAATTTTGAAGGTTGATGAGATGAGACATTTAACCTAGTAGGAGACAGGCAAATAAATAAATCTATTCAATAATGAAGGATGCCAGATTGGGAGTTTTTTGGATTCTTGGAGTATGTTTCTGAGAATTGATAGTTATAAGTGTAAAGACATTAAATTAATAGGTCTTGATGATAGAATAGCTTAAGTCTGACAAAGTACAATCAGGATTGTTTGCGAAGTAACTATTAACTATTGTGGAAAATTGAAATGAATTATTTTAATTTATAAAGTTCTCTGGCATAAATGGGAAGCCGTGAAGATTAAAAGAGAGGGAGGAAAAAAAAAAGTCTGTCAAAAAATATCTACTGCATAGGAACAGGGAATAGTTTCATGAGAAGTAAAGTTGTTGGTGGCAGTTGAAGAGTACAGGAAATACTGAACAATATACGCATTCAAAAACTCAATGGTAAATGAATCCTGTTGATTTCTAAGTGGCTCAGATAGTGAGACTAAGGAGTGGAGGGAATTACTGAGCAAATGACATAGAAAGAGTGTAATAATAATACACTATACAATAGACAGAAGCAGTAGTGTGCAATGTCTCTAAAAATTGGACAACTGTGATTTTAAATCAAATAAATTGCAGTCATTGCTAGATTAGGGTGACCATCCTGATTTTTCCTTTTAAAAGTATAGGGAGTTTATTTCTAAATACAAGTATCAGTTTCATTGTTATTAAAATGTTGTTCTAAGCCATATAGAGAGGAAGGAAAATCTGTATTTTTCAAGGTCTTCAAGAGCAGGTTGGAGAAAGCCTTGAGCAACTTGATCTGACCTCACAGCTGATCTTGCTTTGAGCAGGAGGTTGGACTAGAGACCTCCTGAGGTCTCTTCTAGTGTGAGTGTTCCTATGATCCTATGAAAATAGTAATAGAGCATTTTCCCTGCAAATCTTTCCAATGTTTAATCTCCTGTTAATTTCTTGTAGTTAAAATATGCAGATTGATTGTGGAAAACTAGGGGTATTTTGTTGTTGTGGGCATTGCAGGTGTTCTTTGCTATAAAGTTTTCTGTATCTGTCAAGGAAAATACACCTTTGTAATAGAGGTGCTCAGAATGGAAATTCTTCCCTGTGAGGTATTCCAGTAGGCTTTGGCTTTGCTGAACCATGAACAATGTAACGTATAATTAATGCAGATGCAATGACTGTTAAAGATTCAGTATTTTTCCACCTGATTTTTTTTCTTCAGATTTTCCTCCCTAGAACATCATAATATTCGTTTCTTTTTCATCTGAATACATCACTTATTCTCTTGGAAGTGTCTCTAAGTGTGTTCTGTTTGTTGAAGTGTTGGGCTGTCATGCAAATTGGACTTTCAATCAGTTTCCACAGGGTTGTTATCACTGTGAAAGAAATGATATGTACTTATTTAAAATTGTCCTTTTACTTCAGTGCTGGCAGCTCTCTGCAGTGCCTGACATTTTTGAGAGAAGCAGCCTGTCACAGCTTGGGTTATAAGGGAGGAAAGCATTTAAAATACAGGAAAAAGCCTACATGACGTGACACTATTTCTTTTTTTTTTTTCATCCTCATACTCTTCACTGTTCAAACCCCATGAAATCTGTACATAAGGTTACAGGATTCAAGAGATTATTGGCTGAGGAAAGCAGCTAAATCAAGGTGTTTGGTCCATTCCCATGAGATTTATATGTAAACAGGGAAGAAACACATTAGTCTGAAGTGCAGCGTGGAGCCTCTGGTGTATTAGACCATGATATAGAAATGCTTGTAGGAAGGTATCTGTGGGAGAGTTGTACTCTCCAGAGTACGTTGCTGCTTTCAAGACATCGGTTTGTCACTAACAGATTAATGAACCATTTTAGAGAACTTCTTGGAATGAGCAGGCCAGAGAGATGAAGTATTGCGGGATCTGTGACAGTGTTTAACAGAGGCTGGTGCTTCATATGCGAGTGGAGAATGGCATTAAACAGAACTGGCAGATTACAGTTGCCTAGAACCATTTCCATTTGTGTTTCCAAAGTGGGTGCGTTTGGTTAAAAGCAGGTGAGGTATTTGGGGTTTCCACCTAACCTTTGTTTCTTTTTGTGGGTTTTTTCTTTTAAATAAAATAATACCGAGAAAAACAGCATATAGAAATCTAGCATGATTAGGAGTAATGTGTGAGAAAATGCATACATAGAGACAGAGGGAGAAGAACTCTTGAGTTGATTTAGAAGAAAAATAGAGCAAAAATAAAATCAGGATATGTCATGCACATACCTGGCTGTTTTTCTCCTGTAAATTTCTGTGAAGTATCAGCAGCTCTTGGAGACTGTAAGAAGCTAATAAAATCAGTTAGTCTAACGTTATTTCAGTTATACCGTACATTATTGAAAGACATGTTATGTATCCTTTTCTTTTTCTAATTTTGCGATTAAACCTTAGAGGAAATGTTTTGGGTTTTTTTTATAAAACTTTTCTACAAACTTGCTTTCTTGTTCTCACTCACTGTCTCTTACGTCAGTATTCTCTGCAAGGTTGTTGTTTAATGCGTGTAAACATTGCTTTGTGAGCTGATCTTAAAATTTGCTTTAAAATTTTAATTTATTAAATATATGCTTGATGATATAGTTTTAGAAGTGTTAAAATATGAGATAATCATAACTGCCTTGAAAAAACTGTGTAGTAACTGAATCTGTATCTTACTCCAAGTCAGAACAGAAAATGTGACAGTGCTCAGTGTCAAGAAGCACTGAAGAAAGCAATCATTTCATGAATTAATGAGTTATCTGTATTATATTATCAGACACTTTGTTTAGGGCAACATTTAGAAAAGCACTCTGATTTTGTCCACTTTTCTAATAGGGTTTTCTTGACTGTTGACTACCTACAATTTACATTAAATTTTGAAACGCTTATAGGGTTGCCCAGATTAATTTGTAATTTCACTCTGATGCATCCTAAAATCTGTCTGACTGGATACTTTAGTCTGAGCTTCTCAGAGCTCTCTCTTTACATTTTTATCTTTAAAATGGAGGTGATGTTTAGTAATTGCATAATGCTGAGACTGCTGAAAACATTGCCTTAGTATTGATTAATATTCATACTTCATCTTTTTTTAAGAACTGTTATAGTTACAGTAAGGCTTTCTGAGATGTTGTCTTTGGCCCTCTCTCAATTAAAAGGGCATTTTCACATAGGTTAATAAGATTTTATTTATCTCTATCTTACAGATATTACATCACAAGCAAAGCAAAAATTAGTGTTCTCACCTGTGAAAGAATTCATAGGAGAAAAAAAATCTTGAAGGCCAGAAAATGTATCTGAAAGCTACCTGAAGTGTTTTAGTGTTCTACGATACAGAGGGAATATGACATAGATTTGACAAACAGAGGGTAGTGGTAATACCAGAATAGGAGAACAGAAAAATTACTTGAGCATGTTTGGGAAAATGAAGACTATACATATATATGCTTTCTTTAGTGTGTCTGTTGTGGAAGTTATTTTGCAGAAACTTACCAATTGCTAACTGAGGAGACAGCTAGCTTTTTGCCTGGAAGGAAATGCTAGCAAAGTAATCTGCTTAGTAAAACAACCTAAATATAGCAAAGTAAATTCCCTTGCCTATAAAAATGATCCAATAAAATATTCATATAGTAGTTTTCTTTTTCAAGAAGTGAATCCTCAGGCAGCCCAATTAAATGAGATCACCAAAGGGACAAATTTTTGTTAGAATACTGTGTTTCTCAACAGCACTAAGTGTACAAATTCTGTCTGAAGCTCAGATAATCAAATTTTTGTCAGCCGTTTATCTTTTTAATATTAAAATAAAATTTATACTTTTTCATAGAGAGAACTTTGTGGCGTGTCTTAGTATTTCTGACAGGAGGACTGTGTCACCACTGATAATGTAGTGATGGGAGTGTTACTATTGCTGTTTTCAGTAGTTTTGTAAGCGTGTAGTGTTCCATTACTTCATCGCTCAAAACAGCTCAGAGGTTCACTGTATCATCCGAAAATGTAAACATGCTACCAGTTCTTTGCAAGACTGAAGCAGCAGAAGTGACTGCTTAGTGAGATAAATTTGGAATTTGCTTCTGGTTCAGTTTGGACTCTAGGGAATTACCGGTATAGTAACGTTTGGAAGTTTAGACCTAGTGCTGAGACTGCTCTGCTTACAGCACTTCAGATTTTAATTCTTGAGGCTGAAATATTTTGAATTGCTGATAATTATTAGTAGTTCACAGAAAATGAACACTCCTGTGTGTAAGGTTAAGTGGGGTGATATAGGACTCCTTAAAATGTCAGCAGGCTGTATGTGTGAACCGTAACTGTTCGTGAGGGTTTAACAGGTTTTGGAACAGGCAGCCAAATTCTCCAGCAGCCTCATCTTTCGGCAAACTGTGAAGGATGTAAATAAACAACCTGTTCCAGTAGTAAAATGCCGAGTGCATCTCAAACAGTTTTATTGTCATTAAGCCTCGGTTTCTATTGGACTAAAGCCTGCAGCTGGGAATCTAGGGATTGTGATACATCCGTTCAGATGTGAAAAGGCAGGTGGACCCCGCTACCACAGTAACAGGCATATTAATGGCACTTTTGTCAGTGGAGTTTCCTTACCTTGGTGGAGTGACATCTCTTTGATTGAAGTAAGCAAGGCTATATTTAAAAATAAATAAATTCTGGGAGTATTTCTTTAGTTCAATATTATCCTTGAAAAATATTGCAAAATACTTATGTAAAAATAAGTATTATATGCTTTAAATGAACACCTATTCGTTTTGTTATTAATTTAGTAAGTTGTTCAGAAGTTAGTTACAATGATACGGAGCAGCATTAACTTGGCAATTCTTTCAGTTTCTAAATGTATTCGTAAGGCTTTGTTTATATGTTAGCAACTCAGGAAACTATAAAGCATCAGGAAAAAGAGCGATCCTCCAAATGTTAGGCCAGTTCAGTTCTACACCTAAGTACAACCCGAGTACTCATGTTTCAGCCAGATTTAATCTCACTGTCCGTTACTATATCATTATCTTGGAAAAATATTTCAATTTTTTTTTTTTTCTCATTAAAAGTGTCAGTTGAGATACACAGGTTTCTGGTAGCTGTTTCTGTTTTTTTGCTTTTGAGTCTCTTCTGCAAAACAATAGCTTAGGCCACCATCTGCTCTCAGGAAACTTTCCAATTGGATCTCCAGTTCTGCTTAATCACCGACTTACTTCCACTCTATTTAAGAAGTTGTATTTTTTTTGTTCTTCAGTATTTTCAATAATATTTTTTTATACCCTTTTGCAATAGCATTAATAATACGCTACAATAAGGGAAGCCTAGTAATAAAAGCTATATAAATATTTCTGTTGTAGGTATTTACCTTTCTTAAGGTCTTGTAGGATTGTACAATTGCATAGGAAACAATCTGTGAACTCAGAATTATTCTCCCTTCTCTAGTAATAGTAAATAAAAATTTGAAATTCAAACGTAATTTTTTTTTTATTATTTTTTGTGGCTTAAAATATTTTATTCTGCTTCAAAGACACATAATTTTGTCTGAGGCAGAAAAATACTGTTTCCGTAACTTTTCTATAAAGTGAGTATAGTTTACATTTATTCACTTTGCATTTGCATTGTTCATCTGAGAATCCTGCAATGCTGTATAAAGAGGACTAGACCCTTTCAAAAGACAAAAATCTGAAGATATCAAGTTACATGACTTAAGCAAGTAGCAGTTAAATTACAGTTTTCAGTCCAAGTTCACTTTAATCAATCTTCCTCTTATTATCAAGAGACAGCAAATCAGAGAGAGCTAAAACACATATGGTAGATGCTTTTTAATTGAAATGACATGCAGATTGCTGGGTCGCTAAAAGTGCAGTATCATGGTTCAGTCTGGGTGACTTGGCAGAAATTAAAATCAAGTGTCAAGTGTCTTGCTAAACTAATTAACGTTACAGGAAACATATCAGCCGTAACTGCTTTATTTCGTTTCAGTGCATGAAATATAATGACACTGCATTGCAGTGCATAAACGGTATAAATCACTGTGTAGAAACAATCTAAATATTGGCTACTGTCAGTAGTGCTAAGGAGACACAAATTCATGATCTTGTCGCTGAAAAGGTAAGCAGTCTCTTACTACGGATTTCATATAATCAGTAGTAAGAAGTTTTATGTCTAGGAGTCAAGCTCTGCAGACAGTCGTTTGGCTTTCATACACAAGGTTCTTGCTTGATTCAATACTACTGTATTTTTCTGAGAACTGTTGTAGGAGATAAACAGCCCATCTTTGCTTATTTGTTCAGCTGAGAAGTGAGAATTGCTGATCAATAATTCTGGGATAGTTGCTGCAAAATAAATGGTAAGCTTGCTTGTTGAAATCTTTTCATTTTTGAAAAGATCATAGGCTTTAGATCAAACAATTCCAGTCAAGAAAAACTACCTCATAGGTTTTAGGAGACACAATTAACTAGAAGTCTTTCATGGATTTGAAGCCGGCCTGGGAATTGCCATTTGATAGATCAAGAGAGTTCAGCTTGAACTCTGTGTAAGGTTCTTGATGTCATTGTCATTTTTTGAAGTAAAGATTTACAGAATGTGAAAAATACTTTTCTGAAAGGGCATGTGACAGAATTTATTTTGACACTTCTTTGGTATCACCCATTCTTTTAACAGTTCATTCTACTTTTATTTTAAATCACTTTGTGGTGTCTCCAGTGCTAACAGAGCAGACTTTTAACGTTAGTTTTCTTGACATGAATGTGAGGTGTAGGTAATTATGAATCAAACATGTTGTAGTGGTTGGTTTTAAATGAAACGAGGATTGAAAGGATTCTCAGTCAGCACTCAGGGAAAGATGCTGCTGTTGAAATAAATCCACGGAAGCTCCTTTAGCTTGAAGTGCTTTATTTTGGATTGTTTTATATACCATTCAAGTAGTGAGACATCTTGTGTGCTTCCCACTGTAGAAACGGCGCACATCAGTCATAACTTCATTTGAGCCTGAGGAGGGAGTAGAATTAACATTTGCTCCTTTCTTTTTAAGTATATAATAGCTTTTAATATATTAAAATACATTTTGCAATGTAGATGTATACTTTGAATAATGTACTTAATGGCACTTTTAAATATGTCATCAACAGACAGCTTTTTAAATGTACATGGTAAATAATTACAGCACTCAGGCAAAACCTTCAGCTTCAAGCATTTTGAGAAGGAAATTATTTAGCTTTAAAAATACCATATTGGGAAACGTAGTAAAGTATTTCTATAAATTAGGAATAACCAGGAAAGTGATGAGAAGTGGAAAACTTTTATTTGAGAGTATTAATGAAATGAGAGAATATAAATAAGAGTGCAAATTTTCAGATTTGATGCTTTCCTGAGCAGTATCTTCCCTTGGATCTTTGAAGTTGATGGTGATTAACTGACAGCTTGGCTGTCTGTAACAATTCCTTTTATTTAAATTTAAGTTTAAATCTCCCAGCATATATACATTTCCAGCAGCTAAAGGTGTTTGCAGACAACCACCACACAAAGATACCGTCCAGGATAAAAGTTACTCGTAAATATGCTAATACTAATAAAACTGTTCATTACTTTTTTATTCATATGAGAAAATTTACTTTAAGATTAAATTTGCCTCATTTTTGCTGCTCTTCTGTTCATTGTGTGAAATAAAGAAGAAAACTGGGAAGCTGAACTTCAACTGGTGAGGAAAAGAGGAGAGATCTTTTCTTTGATCAGAATAGAATAGGAGTAACCATCCATTTTCTGTTGCCTAAATTTCTGTGTCTGAACAGAATAAAAAGCTTATTAAATTTAAATTTATGTGAACAATGGAATAATAATGAAAGCTATACAAAGTATGGTATTTGTGTATTTACAGAAAATACAGTATTTACCTATTTATATTCTAGGTTTTGCTTTTAACTTTGTCTATACTAATAAAATTTTGTACAGCATTTCAAGATTCACATGCTCAGGGTAACTTGATGAACCTATTTATTTGTATTTGTACAAAGTGTCTCTGTATTGCCTGCATTGTAAATAGTCTGTACCTTTGCAGTTTGTGTCTGTGTAATGGTATACACAGACATAGTCATCATGAGGTTTGGTTTCATGTTTCTTTCAACTCATTGTAATTCCTGTCTCGTGCTAGGCTGTTTAAATTAACTCACTCCTGTTTCATCTTCATACTTACTCTGAGCTTCTAACAATCCCACCCTGTGAATTTAATAGGATGCTAAGGCCTTAACAATTTAAAATCACCCTTTACTAGCCACTTCTATTCCGCTGCTTCTTTTGTATGCTTGTCTTCCTAAAGAGGCAAGATACTTGTGTGTTTGTTTTGATGTTTATCTTTAGAATAGAGGGGAATTCCCATATTTAATGTGAGATTAACAGATTTTATTCTTGTAGTATTTCGGCTAGATGAGCGTGTTCTTAATCTTAAAGTATAAATCGCCTTGGGATACTTCAGGGACATTTTGAATTACTGTTTCATTTGTGATTTTGAAAACAGATGCCTCACTCCTTTCTGAATGATGAATTGCAGCTTATGTGACAGATTTTCCTTTTTTTCTACCTAAGCATTTATACTTTGAAATATGTAGCTTGGAACACATTTATTTTTCATAATATTTTTTTAAAAACCCACTTAAAATAGAAAGGTTGTGAGGGTTTTATAAAAAAAATGTTTAAGGTGTCCTGTTTTGACCATCAGAAACTCCAGTCACACCTGAAAACTAGGGCCAACAGATGACACGTAATTTTTAGTTGGAACACGAGCTCTGTTTCTGGAACATGGTGTGTTTCTGAACTCCGGCCTGGTGACTTGGCTTTCCTTTCAGCTATACCAGTGCTCCAGATTTACAGTTTTATGTAATTCATTTTTATGCACTGAACCATGCATGTTTAGTTTTCTTCCTCCTCCTCTTTTCCTCTTATACTGAGGTGTAAAGAGGGAAGTATGTTCTATATATAAGCTGTATATTAATACATGTAGATTATTCCTTAGAATGGGAATAAAATCCAACGTTCCAAGGATAATAGGGGAGCAGTTGCTACAGCTTATCCACTTTATGGTGTGATATATTAGTATAATGAAGACTAATACATTTTCTTACTGTCAATATATTACTGAACATTTTCTGGTATCTGATTGTGAATCAAATACTGCAGAACAGTGATGAAGCGTAACAGTAAAATCTTCAGATGTGGGTGGGACGTTCCTGAAAGCAGACTCTCATCCTGCGATGAGAGGTGGCGAGAGGGGAAGAGATTTCACATCATTAAAACCAATCACGTTAGCATAGTTACCAGGTAAATATATTTGGTATTAAAATAATTGGAAAAAATTATTTGGTGTGTACCTACTTGTAACAGTGCGGTTGTGTTAATGTTTGTGATGCCCTACCAAAGCTGAGCAGTGTTTTGTGTATGGGCTTGGGTGTACATCTGCCATTAGCAGCTGCAGCGCAGGGCTGAAGGCACAGCCGGTGAGGATCATTAACCTTTAACCACCACGAACAGGAAGGAGACTCAAAGGGCAGCGTTACCCTCCTGGTTTTCTGTTGACAAGGAAGAAACGTAACTATTCTCAACAGAAACATGTATTTCTCCCTGTTTCCATGAAAACTGAAGAGGCGTTTTGAAGCTCATATATGTGGGCACTTCTGGGGAAAGATACCTAAAAAATAAGAGCGTTTCCACCACGGAAATAAACATCTCTGGAGAAAAACAGTTTATACTGATTCATGTGAGCGCATGCTCAGAAGGTGCCGGGTCAATTACTTTCTCGGTGCTGTGTCATTGCTTAGAGGACTCTGCTGGAATAGCCATAGTTGTCAAGGGCTTTCCTTATGCATGTTTTTAAGGGTGGGCCATGTACATTTTAAAGTGAATAATTACACCAACCTAATTTATGCATAAAAAGTTTCATTAATAGAGAAAGGACAAACGTTCTCTGGCTATTCAGACATTGGTAATAAAAGTTAGATCTGATTTTGATTTCAATTTGCCATTGCCATTGGCTTGAATTCATGTCACTTAACTGGAGATGCTTCACTGATGTACGTAGGTTAGGGCTGGTTGCCCCAGGTGCTCTAAAATCAGTCTCCAGGGCTTGAAGTTAAGTAGGATGTCCCATTCACCAAGGAAGGTGACTTTTCCATGTACCTTTTGTGAGATTTGATTTTTTTATCAAGTCCTTGGCTGTCCTGTGAAAAGGTAATTTCTAGAAGTGGAAAACTTAGGGTTTTGGTTTGGTTTTGTGTTGTCTTTTTTTGTAGTAAATTGCAATGATTTCTTACAGGGACTTTTTTTTAGACAGTTTAGTCTGTGGAACTGTAAAATAAGAAAATTTTACTTTTGTATTTTGTGAGAAGCTCTGTGAAGTGTTCATGTGTCAAATATATTTTTTAAATGCAAATTCTAGTAAAATACAGTTATGGCAGGTGCTTTTAAAGTATTTCAGCAGGAAGATTAATGTTTCATTGGCAGCTGTAATAAAGCCAGTTTCAGTAGTGGTCTCCTTTAAAATATAAAGTAGCTAATGAGAACTAATATTGCAATTTATGCAATAAAATGTTGATATATTGCATGGTTTTCTCTGTTAGGCAGTGCTAGAAATTAGTTTGTGAGATATAGTCACTATAGCTAATTATTTGTAGTAAGTTAGGTGGGATTTCTTGTTCACAAGTGCCTCAGACTGATGCATAGATACAGACTTTCCTACTCTGACATGGCTGAATCCTGAGGTTGCCGATAATCACAGCAGCTTTTGTTGACTCTCTGTCAAAAGCAATCTTTTGTAAGCTAACAGTTCGCACTATATAGTGAAGTCCACATTAAATATGAATTCTAAATCGAAATAGTCTGGCTTTAGGATATTCCTCCTTTTGGTATTCCTTCAGTATTGTTTTACAGCCCTTCACCCAGTGATCTGCGATCAGATATAGAGCTCCTTTGTGTGTTATTTATGGAGGTTTTTAAGTATAGGCTAATATATGATGACTATTCTGCCTCTGTATAACAGGTCTTACAAAAATATAGTTTTTGTGGTTATACTGTTATCTAAAAGACTGAAAGATCAAAACATCTCCGAAGTACTGGATGTTAGTGGCCTGCGTCACGACAACGCAAGTCTCATAATACTGCAAATGTTTACCCAAATGCTTAATTGTGCTCTCTGAATTATTCCATTGAAGTAACCAGAGTTACTTCATCTGTAAAATTAAGTAGAAATCTAAGACTCTGTAGCATAGAAACCTCAGAGACTTCCCATTGATTTCAGTGCCCAGGGGAAGGTTAACAGACTTTGAAGATATTTTAATTTAGAGAAGTGTTTGGGTCGTAGCTGCAACTTCAGAGATACAAGGCCTGACCCAGAGCTCTGTTGAATACAGTGGAGACCATGAGATGAAATTCAGAACTGTGAATATTCCTGTTTCCTAGAACTCCCAGGCTTAGAAGGTGCTACAGGAATTGCAGATTGTTAAGCATCTACAAATATTTTTCCATTTTGTTTTTAAATACTGAAATGAGAACTCCCAAGTAATTCATAAAAATGTGAATACCCCATCTTTTCTGTATTCTCATTTCTGTTACTAAGTATACACAAGAAGTTCAGTACTGTAAAAATAAATAAATAAATCTACTTATGGAAATTCTGAAAAGAAATATTTGCCTTTAAGAACAGTCACAATTAATAAATGTGTAGTTGCATTTTTTTTTCAATGGAAACTTTTTTGTTTTTATAATCACAGGACTATACCTTGACAATGTACTTTCAGCAAGCGTGGAGGGATAAGAGGCTGTCGTATAATGTAATACCTCTCAACCTTACTCTGGACAACAGAGTAGCTGATCAGCTGTGGGTTCCCGATACCTATTTTCTGAATGACAAGAAGTCATTTGTACATGGTGTCACTGTGAAGAACAGAATGATCCGTTTGCATCCAGATGGGACAGTCCTTTATGGACTCAGGTCAGTATTAACCATTTCTAACTCTTCTGTCTTTTATTTTTAGTCTTTTAATCATAGCTTCAAATTAAAACCCATTCTTTGCCTTTTTTTATGACTCTTCTTTTTATTGCTGTATTCTATATAACTGATGATATTCCAAAAACAATTTTAACTTAAGTATTCTAAGAATGGATAAAGATGGGTTTTTTAATATAAATTTTGGAGATAAATTGCCATTTTTAGTACAGTTCAGACACTTGTATTAAGAACAGATAAGATTGTAAATATTATTTTAAATACTCATTCTGGATTAAAAGCTGGTTTTAGAACTGCTTCCTCAAAGGAATTGAAATAAGAAATACAAAACGAGGATTAGAGGGGAAAAAAAGGAAAATGTATATGACAGCTGAATTGATAGTTTAAGTAAATTATATATTTTATAAATATTTTTGATTGAATATTAGATTGGTTTGTATGCTACCCAGATGAATCAGTTTTCTGATTTTCACTAAGATGAAGTATGACTTGAAATGTTTTTCAGCCTGATGTTGTTATTGTGTATGACTATGGAGAGTGGTGATTAAATATACATGTTCTTAGTGATTGGAGAAATCAACAGAACTACTTCACTCTTGAGAAATTCTCAAAACTGGGGGAAAATGTCTGTTCAACAGTGTTTATAAAAAAATAATCATCAAGAGAGTGATTTAAATATATTTCTGCAAAAGATGACTGACAATATGGTGTGAGTAGGTAACAAAACAGAAAGAAAACATTGACTCGTTTAAAAAAAAAGAAAAAAGAGAGAGAAGATACTACAGAACTTAAATCTAGAATGTCTCATTTTCATTTTGAGAATAATATACAATAATAATTTTTGGGAAGCTAATACTTAAAACTTTATTAGTGTATTTCTTTCATTTTCAGTGAGATTTTTCGGTTGTGTGCCTATAACTATCATGTCAAGAAGCAAGCACTTTTATATCTTGGTTGTTTTCTACCTGGCTGTAAAGGAGAGCGGCACAGTCTTATATACTTAGTTCTGTCACTTGAACAAACATGGACCATGAAGTCATACCTAATTAAGATCATCTATTACCAGCCACTGATCTTGGATGCCTTTAGTTTTGGTATTGCACTTTAACATGCAGATGTTTCTGGAAATGAACCGTGAACCTTACCATGAACTACTTAGAGTAGTGAGACAGCTGAGCAAATATAACTAATCTTGATAAGTATTAGTATGTTTCTTTTCAGAGGCTTTTATTTAGAACATGGATACTAAATTGGAACTCAAAACATCTAAAACTAAGTCCTAAGCTGTCCTAAGACTTCAGGCTTAACACTTTTGGCATTTGACTTCAATTTTCACACCCAAACCTGAAAATTGTCAGACTGATGAAGTTTAGCGAGTCACTTGTGCTAGGAAATGCCTTTCTCAGGACAGGCGGCTTCTAGCTCTTAGGTAGAAACCCTTCTCCTTGAGACTGAGAGAGACTAGATCAGTGCTCTCACCCCTATGCTAGAGTCAGGTTTCAAATTCCTCCTGTCTGGATAATCCCTCGACTCTTGCAGCCTGTGCCAGCTGGTGATTCGCCTTCAGAAAAGGGGGTTGAAAAGTGTGAAAATGTTCACTTAACGGGTACTTCGTGGTTTTGAGGCATTCTCCTAATGTGCAAGATGCTGATTTCATCCTTCATTGTAGAACCTACAACATCTTCCACTTGGTGGAAGAGATCTGGGATTTTCCTGGCTCCTTAGCTTCCTCTATGTTGAAGGAATAGTACTGCCTTTTATGGCTGACAGATTATTTTTCTACTTGTAAAATGAAATAAAATTAGCTAGCTACATCAGGTGCGTAGCAGAAATATGCCTTCTTGAAGTATGACCACAGTAGGATAGTGGGTAAGTGAATTTAAGAACAGCAGTACAGCAATTTTTATGAAACATGAGACTACGTAGAGGATTTTGTTAAAATGTGCAAAAATAGTATCTCCCCCTGAAACTGAAACTATGTATTTCATTGTTAGATCTGTAACACAGACCAGATACTTTTATGAACTATAGAGAAACATTTTGCCATATATAACTGAATGGAATGAATTTTGATTTACATATTCTGCTCTTCTGTGCTGGTTATTACATTCACCAATTTTTATTGTGTCCAGTTGTGTTTTCTGTGTGAGAGCAGTTCAGGCTTTGGCACTGTGGCTGGGAGCAAGTCTAGAGTTTCCATTATTTTTCAATAAAACAACAGATGGTTAGCTCCTTAGTATGGTGAAACTTTTTATTTACAGTAAAGTGAAATAGAAAAAAAAACTACCTAGCACACATTTGTGTTAATGGAATGTGAGGAATAACAAAGGTTTTGGTATAGTTTTCAATTTAAGAATCTGAAATCATCATATTTATTTTTCAGAATAAATTAGGAAATAAATGTCAAGTTTAATGTTTTCAATAATTCTGACTTTTTATTGCTACTTGTGACAATTTCCATTTTGACTGCTTAACAATCCATAATAATTTCTATTTTTTAAAATGTTGATAAAGAGTAAGTAGAGCTCACAAAAAATTGTTCCATAGAAGAATCAAGTGAAAGAAAGATTTTCTTTAGAAACTTTAAAACCATTAATGAAAGATATTTTTACTAAGGTTTTGGTTGGTTTGTTTGTTTCCCAAAGGAAACTAAGTATTGATGGCTTAAAAAAAAATAAATTGGCAACTAAAATCTTAAGTTTACTTTTTTGGGTCTTCTGACAATTTTTAAGATTGTATACTTTTTTAATATGCTTACAGTAAGATAACTTTTTTAGAAAATGCTTTGCATAAAATATTCTGGACCACTACAAGAATGAACTTAGTTGTCCTTTTTTAGCTGAATTGGAGTTGGTACTGCTTCATTGTCTTGGGTGAAACCATTTCTCCTTTTCATTGATCATATATAGCAAAAAAGTTTAATATCTTTTATGATATGGGAAAGAAAAATCTTGTCTATTTGTTACTTAAAGCTGTTTAATTAGATGAAAAATTATTAATGCTTTGATCCTTTATTTCCTAGAGCTATTTTTTCAATACTTGCAATCGCAATGTGATTTCAGAATAATTCTGTATGTTGTTTCTATTGTAGAAATTGCACAAAGTCCAAAGTAAAGATATTTAGAATAATTTTTTACTAGATCAAGAATTTAAGATCAGGAAATAATTTTCTAGTATTCCAGTATACCTAGCAATCTCATATTTGTGATTATCAATTCTTACATCCCTTTTACGACTCTGCTTGGTACATTTCAAGTGTTCTCTTTGCACTGTGAGCTGGTACAAGCTGAATGATGGTTGTGAATTCTGCCTTTGTTCCCTTGTGCTGAAATGAATTGTACGCTGAGGGCAGTAGCAAGATGACTGTCACCCTGTACTGCCCCTACCCATCACAAAAGGTTAGGGGCTGCAATCGTCACGGGTCCTACTGCAACTATGTACTTGAACAGCAAAGCGGGGAGGGATGCCTCTTGTTTCTTGGAGAGGCAGTGTGTTCTGGTATAGAGACTATGCAACATGAACAGAAGCCTAAGAGATGAGGACGTGGCAAGAAAAGGTCCAGCTTTTGACCATAGGATATTCATAAAGTCCATTTTGTGTTCTAGTGCAAGAGTGACTAAATAGCCTCTAGTCCTGGGAGGACTGTCAGATTAAAGTTATCAGCTATTATTAGAAATAAAACAGTTATTATTCTTACTTGCATGGAAATGGAGACCTAGCAATGCCAGTTTAATAATAATAATAATAATAATAATAATAATAATAATAATAATAATAATAATAATAAAAAAGAAAAATTAAAAAAATCTTTCTTTTTGTCATTGTACCTTACCCTATACTAAAACCTGAGGGGGGTGGTCCTTGGAGTTATTTGCTGTATTTAGAAAGATGCACTTCAGAGTGGATACAGTAGATAAGTTACCATATAGCTCTCCCGCTCTTATATAAATTCACACACGCGCTCTCTGTCCTGACTGTTGGAGGAAACATAACCTTGTTTAGTCTTCAAGTGGGAAAAAAAAGAAAATTATGCTTAAGGGTTTTTCCTCTAGCTTTTGTGACATTCAGGTTAAAAAGAAAATATATAAAGGTACAATAAGTAATGAATTTGGATGAAGAATTTTTCTTTGGTCTCAGTTATTAGGATAAGTAAGTTTGTTTTAGAGAAATCTTGACTGCGTCTGTGTACATGTATGTTTGTAATATATATATATCAAAATGTTACACTATTTGTGTAAGAACATGTTGCAAAGGCCATATTATTATGATTTTGAAAAGAAGTATGTCTGTTTCTAGCTTTATCTTTTTCTCTTCCAGTTTGTAAAATTTCTATCTGCCTGTCCTTCTCAGGACGTAGCCTGTTTCCAAGGAGGACTGCAGAGGGGATGGCCAAGGGCAAGAGACAAACCTGAATACCAATATAGGTCTGTCATAGTTGGATAATTACCCTCAAAGCACCCTTCTTCTATGTCCTAATTATTAATGATGAATGGACGAATTTTTGTATGATTTTTGATGAAATGTAGAAGATCCTTCCTCTTCCTCCTTAGACTCAGCTAAGTAGCTTTCAGGAAGGCTTTCTGGCTTAAATGTCTTTCAAACGCTGGGGTGGATGGGGCAAATACACATACTGATAACACAACAGAATTATTTCATCAGCCATATTCTGCTTTTGCCTTCACTGGACCATGTGGCAATCAACGATATGATTCTAATGTTAAGGTTTCAGTTTTATAGCTTTAAGTAGCTTTAACTAGCAATTTCATCTAAAATTAATTCAAAGTTAATGTGATTTAAAGTATCCACAGTAGTGATATATTTAATGCCTGCTTAGTATTAATTTCCGCATATCTGAAAGATTCTTAATAATTTCCACGTACCTTTAAAAAAAATCCCCCGGAACTGTACTCTATTACTGCTCTGAAAATCACTACTATTATTGCTGCATTAATTTACTTTAGCTTATACTTGCAGTGGCATATTCTTACTTTGAGATGCATTCTGCTAAATTGACATGCCTTTAAGTATCAGTCTTAAATTTTTACTTTTGCCTCTCAATATATCTATATATAAACACGTGTGTATAAATGTATATGTTTCTGTGAATTCGGTTTCATTTACCTTGATTTTGGATATAGCAAGCGGTGATCTCTTAACATTGTTCTTTTTGTTTTTCCTCACAGAACCCCTACACGGTACGCATGTCACATCTGATTAGATTTAACATTGTGAAGGTAAATTTCAGGAAGGACTAGGAGGCAGTTTTGTAAGCACCTGACTTATGCTGTCACTGAAAGGGGGGGGAAGAGAAAGAAATGGCTAATAATGAATGTAGACATCTATATGGTAGTTATGATGTCCTCATAGCCTGCCCTATTCACTGCCACAGGGCATTAGTTAAGGCCATAACTGAATTGTGACCATGTTTTACAGAGAACATGGCATACTGGTTAGGTTTAGAAGGATTTTTATTTCTGAGGGATATTTGCCAGCTATTTATGTTTTGGGAAAATGCTTTTTTCTCATTCCAGTTGCAGTATGGTATTTACAAATATGACTGAACTTTCTTTTTTTCAATTTAAAAAAATGTTGGTTTTTCATATTATTTTCATATTCCATCTGGCATGACAGTTCTTTGCTGCTAAGACCAAGACATTCAATAGATGATATACTTAAATCACTAAAATGGTAGAAAATTGCAACATATAGTCTTAAATGAAGAGTCATCTACAGGGAAAATTGCTATGTGATGGTAGTTAAGATGACTTGCAATAGGATATTAGTGGTTTGACAATGTATATAGAAAACTAAACTTAGAGGACCAAGATTCAAGTCTAGGATGACAATCAGTTTGCAATAGGCTGAGCAAAGCTTGAGCAAGATCTGCAGCCAGAACTCAGGAAAATATATGGCTTTAACTAAATTTCTGTATGTTAAAATATCTGGTTTGTAATACACATAGCAGAAATAGTTGCAATGGTAGATAAGATTTGTTGTTTCTTAAATTTATTTTTATATATAACAAAAATTTTCCCCTGACTTTTGGAATTGGATCTGTTCTAAAATGCAGACAGAAAATTCAGCTATCTTCTGGTTTATTCTGTGTAATTCCAGAGAAGAAACACTTCTCTGATTTTTGCAGCCTGTGGAAGCACTGAAAGTTTTCTAAGGTTTTTTCCAGGGTTGGAATGCAAGATTTGAGAAGGGTGATTAGCAAGACACTTCTTGTTTACTATTTTGGTATAACTTTTTTGTGTAACTCTCTCGGGGTGTCTTTCTGGAACTCACCTCTTTGCTGGAGGAGAGCGTTTGGGTGTTGTGTGTCAGAATAAGGAATAGAATACTAGGATTAAATATAGTTAAAGAAGTGGGTGAAGACAAAGATGTTTCATGTGGTTTTGCACCATTAACAGCCTCCTAGATATTTACTCTTACGTATGCTTCTCCTAACAGTCCTCACAGGTGAACTCTGTGACAGTGGGTTAGTCCTTGAGGACTGATAATTACTTGACGAAGAGCATTGTATACTTCTGTGTATCTTCAGTAGGTCAGTTTTATGCTTTTAGCATAAAGCTTGAAGCTTGTGGGTTTTTTTTAGCTGAAGAATGGAATATGCACAGAACCTCTGATAAGGGCCACATCCTGTGAGGTGATATTTCCATCCTTTTTAGCCAAAAGAAAAACAACAGAGTAGTTTTGTCAGAAATGAAGACTTGTCCCATTTGAAAGCCCAACAGTTTTACTTGCCAAGTTTTATTTAATACACTGCCCACTATAAGTTTCCAACCCAACCAGCAATGATTCCTAACTATTTGACAGATATAACCTAGTAATCTCCTGTAAATGAGAGAATTATGTGTATGATGGACTTAATTTGTCCTCTTATTACTTTTTGCTACCATCATTGAGTCATGTGAATTCAAAATAGTCATGAATGCTTGGATTTTGTGTTGTCTCAGCTGTGCCTGCTGCTGTCTACTCACTCAGTTTCAGCTGCTTGGAAATTTGCACTGTTACACTGAGTAAAATAGATTCTCCCACACTTCAGTCTATTAAAATAGCCTTGGGCATTTTTGTGGTATTAATAGACTTGTTCGACAATTTCACTTCTCATATACAGCTTATTATCTACAAAATCTGATGGACAATTTAAAAAGCAATTGCCTTTCTAAATGCCTTTGGTTCTTAGAACATACTGTTTGAGAGGTGAGTTGTTCACACCAGACATCCTTTAGTAAATCATCTGATCTTTATTTTGCTGCTTTTTTT
>VYXH01012224.1:148863-166486 GCA_013397275.1 Burhinus bistriatus | reverse complement strand
CAGTTGTGGCCTCACCAGTGCCGAGCAGAGGGGGAGAATGTCCTCCCTCGACCTACTGGCCACAGTCTTCCCTATGCAGCCCAGGATTCCATTGGCCTTCCTGGCGACAAGAGCACATTGCTGGCTCATGGATAATTTCCTATCTACCAGAACCCCCAGATCCTTCTCCTCAGAACTGGGAATATATATTGTGAAATGAGAAGAATGCTAGGACTGGCTTATACGGAACTATCTTACCCATTCAAGACATGGCAGAGATAATTTTCATGTACGTTTCTGTATTTCTTGCTTGAGAAACCTGCTTGCCCATAAAAGTGTGGCTGTTTGATTATACAGCATTCTCTCCTACTGTCCCCGTATTGCAGGCAGTGCTGACTTGAAGTCTACATCCCTGCTAAGACTTTTCTGTTGAGCTGTTATTTTTAAAACACTCTTCAAACATCTTTCCCATGAGTATTATGCCTCATGGAGAGAGTGGTGCAAACTAGTATTATCCCTGTACATTAAGAAAATTAAAAGGTTAATAGAAACTATCATGTTCTCTTAGCATTATTTGGTCTCAGGTAACAGTGTTGACATGCGGACATTCATAATGTGAAAAATAACATTTAAAAAAAGACACTCGGTGCTCTTCACAGGAAAGACTTCTTTGATAAACACCAGATTTGACACAAGGGGGAACAAACTCAGACTCTTGAGTTTTGAAATTCCTGCTTTATAAATGTGAATACTAGGAAATATTTGTTTTGCTGCTAGAAATTCCCTCCTCTAAAGCCTATCAAACAGGCTAATTTTGTGAGAAGTCACCCACATTTTGCCAAAGGGCAATGGATGGATGGCCATTGCTCCCATGCCTGGGCTCAGGAGTGGGTAAGGATGTGGGGGGGGAAAAAAAAAAAAAAAAAAAAAAAAAAAAAAAAGAAAAGACACGGCATCCATCAAACGCACTGCTGTGCCTCTGACATGGCTCTGTGCTGAACCTGCTATGCAAGTCATGCTTTCACCTTGTGGGTTTATGCCAGTGTTTTCAGTCACCTCAAAGTACCTGTGAGTTTAATCAAGTAAATGCCTTCCTGATGCTCTGAATTTAATTTACTGAGTTTCAGCATGTGTTGTCTTATTGTTTATGTATAACAGACTTAAGTAAAGCATGGCAGTAATTTTAGAGATAGTTTAAAAACAGAAAAAAAAAATTAAAAAAAGATGCACTACAGCAAAATGATCACTTAAAATTAAAAAAATCCCTGAATACAAGGAATAGCTCCAGGACAGGTCCGACATATCTTAGATAAGCATTTATTTTCTCATCGAATGTATACCTGCTGTATTCAAGGTAGGACTGATACTTTTAGGCTGACTCTTCATCTTCCACAACTAGTCATAATTTGTTTCTTGGAGAAAAGGTGGTCTTATGTATAGCCAAGGTAACATGAAAAGCAATGGGGGACATGTTTTCTAAATTAAATTATAAAAGTACACAATATGCAGAAATCCTTCATATATAGCCTATGTATTGATTCAACTTTCACTGCAGCATGAAGTGTTAAAATGCAGTTCTGGATATACAAAATGTTAACAGTGATACCCATTGTCTGCATAAGTATATGGAAAGCAGAGAGTGGATTAAACTCATTAGAATCAGTTGAACTCTTCTGATTCTCTTTGAGACTCAGGACATACGATATCTGATGACGGCATTGTGTACAAAATCATCTCAGGCTGTTCAGCAGGTCAGAGTCAAGTATCTTCCAAATCTAATAGCTTTATTGATCATAAATGCAAATAGCTGACTAGAAACTGATAGATCTTACTAGCATTAAAATGGAAAAGAAGGGACCTTGGTAAGATTACTGAAGCTTGTCTTAAATGAATATAAATTTTATTAAAAAACATGTTCTGTAGCAAAACATAGTCATTAGGAGGAAACTTTTTTTTTTTGCAGTGTATGGATTAGTGTTCTAGCCCCTGAGATCTAGTTACTGAGAAGTTTCAAAGATATTATTTCAGAAACAGGAAAGGACCAACTGAATGTCGAAAAGCAGCCTTTATGCAGCTTTTCTATTTAGATTTCCAATTTTCAGTGTTATATATAGCTTATCAAGATTTCAGTTCTTCTTGCCAGTATGATGCAAGCTGGTATGTCAGAAGTTTTTGGGGTGTTTTTCCTGTTTGTGTTTGGAACAGTTATGAATATTCTGAAATGAAGATGACAAAGAGAAAGGTCGTAACTGAACATCCTAACTTTGGCACAGGAGGAGATGTAGCCCTTGGGAAACAGTGTGAATTTCAGCAGGATAGCTGGAGTTAACTTAGATGCCTGTTAATTGTAGTCATTAGGTTTGACTCATTGTTAAAGAAAAAAAACAACCAACCCTGTATGCTTCTCTCATATATTCAGTAAACCCTTAACTGAAGTTGAATTGGTATGAAATGAGATACTGATTTGGAAATGTTAAAGGAGAACATGACTTACCATTTTCAAAATAATATTGCTGCTACTTTAATAATATATTAAAGTAATAAGTGTATTTGGTGTCTAAAATGGACCAGATATGAAATGGAGGATTGATGGTATAAGCCTAACACAATAGATGAGAAGCGCACTAAGGCCAGGCATGACATCTGGAATGTGAAAGGGAGGCAGTTTTAAGTAATTTATTTTTTCATTGTGAAAGAAAAAAAAATTCTGCTGGCTTAGGTATCATGTCAGTAGACCTATCTGTCAGCGGAGAGAAAAGAGGGAGTATAATCAGAAATAGCTGCAAAACGGGTTTTCTCCACAGATGTCTACTAGCCTGAGTAGGAAAAATATCAGTGTTTAAGAATAAAATAAACTGTCTAATTCAGATCTATCTTAAAGCATTTAAATGAATAAGAAGGATGCTCTTCCTTTCCTGACTCCCCATTGCAGCATTTTATATATAAAATCATCTGTATGTGTCTTTCTTTTTGTCCTTTTTATTTTTTCCCACACTCTGCAGGAGCCTTACCTAAAGTCAATTGACATTAATAGGAATCTGTCGTTTGAAACCTGTGTGCTGTGAATTAGGCCTATAAATATCTGGTAAATCTTTATTCATTGTCCTCAATTAAATACTGTTCACATGGGAGTAGTTGATCAGACGGGATATGTAGCTACAATGCAAACAGGTGATTTATTAAAGACAGCTTAAACAGCCTGAGATCTGGCTGTTAATTGGGGTGGAGAAGCCCCTCTGACACTCAGGACATACAGGGCTCAGGTGAACGGTGAAAGTTCTGTAGCTTTATATCCCTAGGGCTTAGTTCTTCACGTGCATGTATAGGATGCTTTACATAATATGTTTTTTAATCTATGCTTCGTAGACAGTACTTTAATACAAATCATGATTAACAAAAACTGGAATAAATTATAGCCAATTTTAAGAAATCTGGTAGTCATGTTAAGTAAGCAATGTGTCTTCTATAATTTCAAAATATTGTTCTGAAATGGAAATAATGTATACTAGTATAATTTTTTTTTTCCATATTTGCATATCCATTATCTGTACTTTTCTTATCCATCTTTGTCAGACATGGCATCTTAATTCCTCAGTACAGGATTTTATGTCCTGTTTGGCATACATGCACATCTGCTTAGGTAACTTGGAAGAGTAAATATGAGCACTAAAACATTAATTGGCAAATAATACATATTTTTAAAAATATTAAACAAAAGTCTGTTCTATAGATTAAATGTGACATGCTTAATACAACCAAAACAAATATTCTGGAAATAAAAACACCACTGAGACAAAACCAAGCAATTCAAACCCAATCTGCAGTATAGTTGCTTGTCCCTCTTTGTTTGGTAATGCTGCCTCCCAGCCCCTTACCAGGGCAGCGTCAGCCTCTTTCTATAGATCCTGGCAAGCATGTGAGGAGGAATGGCTCCTACGGAAAGTTAAAAGCAAGAGAAGTAGTTGGAAGTAGTCTCTGATTAACCACATTGGACTGAAGAATTTGACTGTTGAATCCTAACTGAGGCTGTACCACTGGAAAAATTAATTCTGCCTTAAAAATGTCTTTGGCCTATCCCTCTGCAGTTTTGTGAGGTTTCACTAATGGATGCCTGTAATGCGCTTAGATACATGGTTCTACAGGTCTTGCAGATCTGTATTTGTACAAGTAGACTAGTATGAAGTAGTTCCTATATGGTGCAAGAGCAACATCAGTATCAAACCTAATTTTTTTTATATGTATGTTGTTTGGGTTTTTTTTCCCCCCTATTTTTGATATCTAATTTCTTTGAGTGCTTTCGACCCTTTAAATTTCTCCCTGTTCTAGGGGAAAAACTTTCTCGCTTGTGAATGATAAACTCAATACTGTTCAGTAATAACTAGTCTATGCACATGACAACTGCTGCAGAAAGAACTGTTAAATCCTTCCCTCCAGGACTTATCTGTAGTTTCACAGTGCCCCTTTTAATTCTGTGAGACGTTCCAGGTTAGTATGCATTACGTCAGTTGTACCACTAGTAGCTTGCAATAGGCCCTCGGTACTGCTGTGCCTACACTTCTAAGTGCGTGAGTTAACACAGTTTTGAAAAGCGGCCAGTGATATGTTTGTATGCAGTGTGTATGATGTGCTGACATCAGAGCTGTGGAAAAAAAAAACAAAAACGTCTAATTGTATTTACTACTTTTTTCACAGTCATATGATGGTAACTTATTGCTACAAAAAAAGTAAAAAAACTTAAGATGATAGATTTATTGCTAACATGAATTACAGGAATTAGTAAATCAAATAGTTGCCACAGGGGGGTGAAGCATTACCACCTACTAACTACAAACAACGGTCGTTTAGTAAGATTAAAAGTGAAATGTTACGTTAGTATCAATGTGCTTATCTAGCCAATGATAGTGTTAATATGTTAGCATAGTAGGTGTAAAGTCTGAGGGCAGTACTTCGATGCTTTGGAGCTTTAAGATCATGCACGTTATTTGTTTGTATTCTCTCTTTATTGACATTAGGAAAAATTTTTTCACTGAAAGAGTTATCAAGCATTGGAATAGGCTGCCCAGGGAGGTGGTTGAGTCACCATCCCTAGATGTGTTTAAAAGTTGTGTAGATGTGGTGCTTGGAGACATGGTTTAGTGGCAGACCTGGTAGAGTAGGGTCAATGGTTGGACTAGATGATCTTAAAGGTCTTTTCCAACCTAAATGATTCTATGATTGTATGATATTACAGTGGTATTTGAAAGGATGTAAGTAGGGTGGAATTACATATTTGGATATGTGTCTCTTACTGTTCCCTAAACACCAGAATGAAGCTGAAGTGTTTATTTGCAGAGTAAGAGATACTGATCTTATGGCAATAGTCAATTACAAGGTTATTTGGTTTATTGTACTGAATGATTACAGTAGATTTAATCAGCTTGTTCAATAGTAGTACAAAAAGGGGCTGAGGGTTACACTTGTTGCATTGTGTTAAGCTTAGAAGAAGCATGAGGGGAGAGGGAAGGTGGGAACAGCAGAGGTTTTAGCTACATCAACCTGAAGGCCTTTCTGATGTGCTTAGTTACTGCCTGTGCTTTCAGCTATCACCAGAAAGTAAAAAAAAATATTTCTGATTTTGTACGGCTGTATAATAGTGGTTGACCTCTCTCGGGTAGAGAATGAAAGAGGTATCTGTTACCAGATATAAGGAGGTCGATTTTGCAGGAGGACTTCATGGCATGCAGAGCACACTACAGCTGCAGTAGGTGAGGTAACTGTGCTATGTTGGTTCGAATTTGTCAGGACGAGCTCCCTTGTGACACAGGAGATCTGTGGCTCTTATTTTTGGGGATTGCTTGGTATGCTCTGTTTTCTGAATCTGAGTATCTGGTGAATGGTAGTTTGGTTTTTAGACCTATTCAGAGAGAAAGGAATGGGAGAGCATCCTCTTTGTCATCAGTAAAAGCAGAACAGAAAAAAAAAAAAAAGAATCTAAACTTGTTTAAGACGACCATAGATACAGGCATCCTAGAGTAATGCTATCTGGAAAGTTTATGTGAATGCGGCACTAGAAATAAGTAGCCTGGACGAGAGTGGTTGCTCAAAGGCATCAGTGTTAACATGCAATGCTGTGGCTGCAGATCTGCTCAGAGGAGGATTTTTTCCCTTACCCGTTCTCTTTCATGGTAAGCAAATCACCCGTGGTTGTTTCTACCAGTCACTTTGACATGTGTCATGGTTTAACCCCAGCCAGCAACTAGGACCGCACAGCTGCTTGCTCACTCCTCTTGGCTGGGATGGGTGAGAGACCCCCTAAAGTAAAGCAGAACAGAAACATGTGTCATGGTTTAACCCCAGTTTAATACTTAGAGCCAAAGCTATGCATGCAAGCAAAGCAAAACAAGAAATTCATTCAGTGCTTTCCATCGGCAGGCAGGTGTTCAGCCACCTCCAGGAAAGCAGGGCTTTGTCACGTGTAATGGTTACTTGGGAAGACAAACACCATTGCTCCGAATGTCCTCCCCTTCCTGCTTCTTCCCCCAGCTTTATACACTGAGCATGATGTTACTTGGCATCGAATATCCCTTTGGTCAGTTGGGGCCAGCTGTCCCAGCTGTGTCTCCTCCCAACTTTTTGTGCACTCCCAGCCTACTCGCTGGTGGGGCGGTGCGAGGAGCAGAAAAAGCCTTGACTGCTTAGCAACAACCAAACCCACCAGAGTGCTAGCAACAGAATTCCCACTCCAAACCCAAAACATAGCACTATACCAGCTCTGCTCATGAGAAACTCAACTCCATCCCAGCCAAAACCACAGCAACATGCTACTGAAAAAGTTTCTGATGCATTTTGGGGAATGTCAGGTTGTCTGTAGACAGAAAGTAGAAGAACAAATGAAGAGGTGACTAAATACTTAATTTCTAGCAGTGGTGAAGTTCTGTTAGAGCAGAGTGAAGAGGAAAGAAGTTATGTGTTTGTGAGCTGCTTTTTGTTTTGTTTTGTTTTTGCTAGAATAAGAAAGGAATTTAGTAGATTGTTTAATGGGGAGGAAAAAAAAAAGCATAGAAAATAAATGGTCTAATTGAAATCCTGTGGTCACATAGAGAGGAAGTGCAGTCTGTGTGGATGAAAATTTCTAATCATGATTGAATTAGTAAGTAATAACCTGTGTCTATTATTCTACTATGCTTTACACAGTTTGCCTTTATTGAGACTGTTAACTGCCTCCCTGATTGATTGCTTTTAGAGTGTGACTCCTGCTTTAGGACAGGCAGAATTCATTTTACTTTTGTCTCATAATTTTGTGAGGGTTAGAATTTTATGGGTTACTCCTTCATTGTAAAGGTTCTGGAAAGAAACTTAATAATTTCAGGTCTGCACTAGAGGGTTTTTACGGACTTTTTTCCCACCTTTTTGTATCTGGGAATAATTCTGCTTATGAAGAATCCACTTAAATTTATTATTTCTATTGACATTTCCCTGTGGAAAATGAGCCTTCTTATTCTGACTCACAAAAGCCAGAGGAATAGGGGCTTTGGGCTCTTATCTTACTTCTTCTGTAAGAATTGCTAAATAAGCTGCAATCATAAAACTGAATGTGCCTTTTCTACTGAAGATTGGTTTGACTTTCACATTAATTTTTAACTTGAGTAGAACTTCCTTTCTCCAGAATGGTGAAAATACCTTCCGCTCAGATGTCTCCCTGAACACATAGGCAAGTAATTGGTAATATTCTTAGTGGCATTTTGTGAGAAGAAAGGATTTTGCAGGACTGAATCTGTCACAGAAAATATAGATTAAGACCGTAGTAAAGAAGTGAGTGCAGTTTCTGTGTGAGCTCATCATCCAGAGCACAAGTTCTTCACCGACACAGGAAAGTGCCAGAGCTGCAGGCTGAGTGAACGCCACCGACGTCTGCCTTGAAGGCGGCATCCACGAGGACCTGTGTCCAGCAGTTGCTAGAGGTCAACTACGGCAGACATTTCAGGGGTGGGGAGGAGAGGGTTACGCACTGTTTTCGAAGACCTACGTGATTTAACATTCAGACACAGGCTCCTGAGGGAAACAAGACAGTGTTCTTCCCAAGACAAGTGTTGCACTATAGGGTGGTAGTGCTGCTGTAGTTGTTACTCTCCTAAGACATAAAAAGGTAGCCTGTGGGCAAAGTTTGTACTATTTTACTTATGATAATCCGTACTTCCTTATTTCTACACTTTTGGGAGCAGTATTATCTGCACAGTTTGTGCATTGAAGCAGTGCATATTTTGTGGAGAAGATACTCCTTTTTTTTCCGTAGTTCTTCAATTATTTAATTACATGTTGTATCTTTACCATCCTGGAATAAAAAATATTAATATAGGGTATGTTTACAGTCCAGCATATTCACTAGAACTAAGCACTAGTTATTTCAGGCACTGAGAGTTAATTAAAAAGCCACCAAATCCATGTGTCTCCTTAGAAAGTTCTAGCTCTCTTTCATAGTTTAAAAGAGTCTGTATTAAATTTAATGTAATACCAGAATTGTAAGTTAGCTATTTTTAAAGAATACAGTAAATTTTAATCTTCTTATACTTTCGTGTATATAAAGTTGAATTACTAGAACTCCTCCCCCATCCCCTCCCCCCTCCCCGAAAGGTTGTGAGGAAGGGGTTTCACGTGTTCTGGAATGCACTGTTATACAATTTTCTCTAAGAAATTTATGAATGCTAAACTTAATTTGTTGTTGAAGAGGGCACAACTGGTTTTAAGATGTTTTGTATATACAATTTATTTGTAGTATACAACGTCTTGGGTGGTAGCAATATAAATTCTTAAGAGAAAGAAGCTGAAATAATGCACCTTTTATTTCAATGCTGACATTATCTGAGTGAAACAGACATGACATTTTCACAACCAGAATAAGGAACATGTTTTGCAAAATATTTCAAAGGAAAACTTTCAGTTTTCCAGTGATAGTCTGTGTAAGTGGAGATTTACTATCTCTTTATTCCAAGGTTGTTCCTTACATACTGAGTCACTCAGCCATAGTGCTCATCTTGTTTCATTGTTCTTTAAGTCCTGTAGTTTTTTACCATTGTCCCTTTTATTTATTTTTATTTCTTTTGAAAGGGAGAAGTGAAGTGAATGCTGAAGACGAGGATACATTTCCTAGTGATAAAATATTAAAATTATGAAGTGCTCCTCTGAGCTCTTCTGCCATAGCTGCTGCATTGTGTTATATGGGTGTTATCTTCTAGAGGAGCACATATTACTTCAGAGAAAGGCTTGAATAACTTATGTCTAAAGCCGAGGTTATTGTACCAGAAGATTTTACTGCAGAGTGATGTGTGCTTTTTGCAGGGATTTAAATTATGAACGTGATGTTGTGGCTGAGTTTTGGACTCAGTGACAGGATAGTAAGCAATGCTATCTAATTTAAAGAACAATTTAGAGAGCTACATTTGGAAAGATATAGCAGAAAATTGGGCATTGTTGCATGGAAATCTGCAACAAAATTCTGATTCTTCTGAGTCGGAACTTCTTCACTATGAAATAACAGCCAAATTTTCCAGTTTTCCATGACTCTTCCCAGCTGGCATGCAGATGACACAACTGACTATCCTTTGGCAGAGAAATGCAGAGCTTCTTCCCAAGATATATCAAAGGCATATATATTTTAGTTTCCTCTTAAACATCTTGTATGCTTCCTTTACCAGTAATATAAGCAACAACAAAACTTAATGAGGTTGAAGTTTCTGTATGTGTTCTGACTCCCTGTGTTTTATTGGCTACAAAAGTTTTTTCCTATCTTGTATTACATTTTGAAAATGCTTTAGCATCTTATCCTTCTTATCCTTAACTTGTTTTATGGTTGTGCCTTCTAGCTTTAACAAATACACTTAGTGCTTTCAGAGAATACCTAACTATTCAAGGATTGCACGCAACAGAAACAAGGGGGAAATATCTACATGTCATTAGCTAGCAAGTCCCAAATGGAGTGAGAAAAATGAGCTAAGTTGGAACTTAGGTTGGAATACTCATGAAATGTTGGGAAGTGGTATTAGAAGAGAGCATATTACAGATTCTGTGTAGGCTGAGCATATCATTTCATCTCAAACTGAGACATCAACATCAACAAAACAAGGGTGATTTTTTTTTTTTCCTATAAAACTACATTGAGAAACTTTACAGTTGAAAGATTATAGCAGTCGGTAGCTGAATGTTCAGATTTAATGATGGACTTGTAGAAATATCACTGTTGTTTATCCTCTGCTAAAGCCAACTCAACTTACGATCGCACAAGGGAAGCTTATCTTTTATGTGAATAGGCAGAAGAAGGAAGAATTCTGTGAACTCTGTAACTAGCGATAAATCTATTTTAATTTAAAAGTAGATATGTTAGTATGTCTCACAACCTTGACACATCTGTCTAAATCCAATATATTGTTCAGGAGAGAGATTTATCACGCTACAGTTTTGTTCCCAGATTTCCACGTATTTGAAATTGGTTCTGCTGGCTGCTGCCGCCACTGGTGTTTCCAACTGTCGCGCAGCAGGACTGTTTCCAAGAAGCAGAAGTGAACAGTGGGTTTAGCTGCAGTACGTGGTTTCAGTAACTAAGTCAGAGAGTTTGTGACTTCCAGTCAGTATGTGCAGTGGACTCTTATGAAGTCCGCGATAAAGAGATGCAGCCTGTTATAGAGTGTGATATCCTTGGATTGTTCCCGATACTGTTAATGGGGAGTCATAGCCTGCCTTCAGATGTGCAAATCTGAAGCAGAATCTCACACTGCATTCAACAGGACGTATGTGCATACATTTAAAGAAGGAATTAGTCTTTGTATTTTCCTGGACTGTCTTTGACTCAATAGGATCATGATCTGTCAGTGCTAGAGTTAAGAGAGTGTTATATAGTTCTCGTACTACCACTCTACCCAGAGGAGCTATCTGAAATTGTCAGCTTCTTACTCATCATTTCTGTTGTCTGTAATCCTGTAATTACAGGTCAGGGCTGCTTCCTTCCAGGGCAGAGATAAGTTTCTGTTGCTGCTTATTCCTCATAGCTTTGCAGAGACACTGCAGCTCCGACAGGGAATTGGATTCTGTCCATCTCCACGTTATCATTAGCACTGCTCTCCTGTCTTTCAGTGCTGTTTTTTCTTCACTGGTGGTGTCAGAACTGTTTAAGTTGCTGTTTTGAATTTCAAATCCCACTTGAACTTGTCAGAAAAGCAAAATCTATGGGATTTTGAAAAATTGTCCCCTACATAGCACTGAAAAATAAGAACTGCTAGCACTTCTGGGATAGTATTTGTCAGAGGTATTATCTTCTGCATCATTTTAGGTTTGGAAGTGTTATAAAAAAGTTCTTTATAGCCTTCAACTTTGGCCTGTGAAAGGAGCAGTGCCAATTTCCAGCTCTTATTTGAATCGTAGAACCTCCCGGAAGTTTGGAGACAAGAGTGGATTTTCGACTTTCTTAGAAATAATAGTTTATCTGCATTATTTTGAATTATTGACAGCAAATTTAACTTTCCCTGCGAGCTAGTTGTGGTCCAGGTTTTTTTGCACTGTAGATGTGCTTGTTGTGACACATGAAGTTTTCTTTAGGTCTACTTCATAGTGCTTTATTTAGTCAGTTTAGTGCTTTGGGGTTTGCCCTTCTTTTTCTTTTGTGCCTCATAATCAGGCTACATTCAAAGTATAGATCATAAAAGAGGAAGCTGAAGACTGGTTTGCACTGTTAGGAATCATAAAGTAAAATATCACAAGGTTTCTCTTTCTTTAATAACAGATGAATAGATAAAATAGATTGGTGTATGAGACAGTTCTGTAATGTGTTTCATTTCATATGGTGTTTCTCTGGGAGCACTGTTATGGTTATCATCCCTAATGACTGTAATGCATTGAGTCACAGTGTTGTTTTTTAAAAGCTTTCACTTTTTCGATGTTTGTTCTCAAGGTTACATTATGCAAAATGCAATGTTACATTTTGTGCACTAGTCCAGGCTGTATAAAAATATTTTCAGTCCTTTTATGAAAATTGAAATAGCTCTGCTCTGGGGAAGAGGCTTTATGCCTGTTTCAAGTATTCCTGACTGCTATAATGAACTGCTGTTTCTTCCCGTCTGAAAAAGTATAGGTCATATGTCTTGACTTTAAAAGTATTTGAAGGTGGTGGTTCTTGCATGCTCTTGCATTGGTAATTTGGTTTAGCTATTCACTGTGAATTGCAAACCACTAAGAATTATCAAAAGGTAGGGTTTTTGTTTAAATAATTTTGAAGGTGAAAGAGAACTTTTTCTACTTTACCATAAATGTGAGAAAAGTCAGGGTTAAAATATGAGGGAGGTACGAAGAGAGGAAAGGACAGGCTTATTTTATTTCAACGGATTTGCATTATGGATAAAAATGGACAAGTGAGTTGAATTAAATACATTATTCAAAACTGCTGTTTTGGCTTGATTAAAACTCTGCTCTACCAATCATTTTCATTACAGTGCCACTTTTTTCCCTTTACTTTCTGACAAGGTAAGGCACTGTGTCTTTTAATGATTTGATAAATGGTCCCTACAGAGCTTTTATCCCAGCTAGCTGCAGCCTTTGGCCCCTTTTGTGGTATTTATTGCACCCCAAGATCCCACTGAAGATATGTCAGAATTGTGAGTGCTCAGCTCCACCATCGGTATGAACAGACCCTTTGCTGAGGGTGGCACAGGCGTGGTTTTGTCTCTGGGTGGAAGCCCCTGGTCTGATAGAATCTGGAAGGAAAAATGCGTTTATTGCAGAGAAAGATATTAGAAAACTTAGTCGTCCACCAGGTTAGTATTTACCATGATTCTTTTGTGCACTTAAACCTTGGCTATAAATCTATGCTCCTGCCTTTTCCTCTGTGAACTACTGAAATTCTTCTAAAACTCATGACTATAATATACACATAGATATGGAAATGCTGAGGGTATTAAACAAAACAATACAACAAACCTCCCCACCAAAAAAATAAACAAAAAACATGAGCTGTAATTTTTTTCTGATATCACGCCAGCTTTGCTGAAGTTTTTCCCAAAATAATCAGTCTTACATAGATACTGGAACAGGGCAATTTCTTTGATTTTCCTCCAAATTTTAAAATAAGGAATGAAGTATGAACTGCCTAGAGTTTTTTTTTTTTTAACAGTATCTGCTGCTGCTTGCTCTGTTTGCATTTGCTATCAACGAACATATATTCCTCAGCAGTCTGGTTTTGTTAAAAGCTGGAAGAGTTCCATTGAGGGGGAGCCAAAGGATTCTTTTCCCTTGCTTTTGTCCACTCCAGGAAGCTTTGCTTTGAAGCATCTGTGGTGACCCACATTGATTGAAAACAATATATTTTGAAAAGCTATTCTATGAGTATCCATGTAGTGACTGAAGAAAGAACTCGGTGCCAAAAGGTGTTCCTTTTCTCTGACAGCCTGATACATATGAATGGTCAAAATGTAAAATTAAAAGATCTTGTCTAGATTGGAAAGAAAGAGGCAGAATTTACTCTTAAGTGTTCATAGGAATAACTTGTCCCTACTTGTGTCCTCTTTTCTTTGAAGAGATTTACAGGGATTTTTGTCTGGAAATGACAGTAAGGCATTGTTAGATAGGACAGTAAGGACACTAATGAAAAGATTGTATAGCTTCAACATTTTGTAAGCACTTTGTGGAAAGGATTGCTAGAGTGAATTTTGAGCCTCTCAGGCTCTCAGTAGTTTTCTGCTTCTAACGAACTGTTATTAGGTATTTGAGGAGAAAGAATGAGGTCCATCAAATAAGAGTTCTCTGTCTTGTCAGATCAAAGAATGTAAAAGAAGTTTTTTAAACAGTTATTTAACAGTCTAAATATCTACTGTGACAGGCCAGTAACCCTCATACAGGGGGACAGGATTTTGAGAAGAAAACCGTTGGTCACCCAGTCTCTTACGAATACCCATTTGGTCCCATTTTGGAGGCACACCCATGTCATCTTGGATTTTATGGTTTGAGCTAAATCATTTGGTCTGCTTTCAGCTTGAAGAAAGCTTGTATAGTTGGCCGCTGTGCCATGCTCTCATTTTTTCTTCTGGTGTGGAAGCAGGTTCCCCAGATGCAGTTTGCCAGTCAGCTGTACTTAACACACAGGAGAAAATCCTTGTTTCTCGGAAGACGTCTATGTAAATCACCAGACGTTAGCATCTGCGGGAGAAGGGCTCTGATCGGGTAGAAAGGGATAGAAGGAAGGCTAAAAACCTCTCAGCTTACGCACTAAATCCACTCCTGGCCCTACGTGGAGTATGCGCAGGGCATACTATTTTGACTGTTGGCACATTTCAAATTGTAATATTTTTTTTTAATTACTACAGAGTTATATAGCGTGCTCTTGAGGCGGGGGGGAGTAAGAATTGATTTTTGTCTACACATTAAGAAGACTTGATGGGAACACAGTTAATAAAATGCTGCTGAGAATTGTGCCTTGGTTCATATTCAACTCAGGGTCATGTTTCCTCACTGAGGTTTATCAACAAGAGATTTATTGATGGTACAGATATTTCTCTCAATGTCTGAAAGGCGTGCTTGACACATGTTAATGTTAGTAGGTTTGGTGTAATCTGGAGGCACAAACATGGTCTAAATGTTTTGTGAAAAGGGTCCTGAAAATGTTTGCTTTCTAACATGAAGATAAAATAATACTTCACTTACAAAGCACTACTGAGCAGAAGCAAGAAGAATTAAGTTTCATGAAGGGATTAAGTTATTAACCCAGAATATGAAGTATGTGTCTTGTTCTGTTCCTCTTTAGATTTCCTCTTCCACCTTTCTTTGAGCCTTTCCTTTTTGGCTTGAAGTCCTCCACTAAAAAATGAAAGAAATACTGCTATGCTAATTCACGCTTCATTTTGTCAGGATAAATTGGTTGATGATTATTAAAGCTTACCGTACTGTGATAATGGTGTGAAAAGGGGAAGCTCTGTGCTCGCCCGCCAGACTGGCATAACCTTCTTAGAACAGCATTAGTTACAAATAAGCAGCAGACACGGTATTTCAGTATAAATAGGCAAGAGCATTGCTTATGTAGAAATGTATTTTCTTCTTTCAGCTATGTGCAATCAAGGAAAGATTGGAACAAGCCTCACTAACAAGCTCCTCTGTTTCCTTCCTAGAATTACAACAACAGCTGCTTGTATGATGGACCTACGGAGATATCCGCTGGACGAGCAGAACTGCACGCTAGAGATTGAGAGCTGTAAGTACTTCTACAAATCCTACTTATTCTGTGGTCAACTGCTTCAGAGTTTTTATTTCTGTCTTTTTTTTTTTTTGGTCTTTTTTAGCATGCTAGTAACCTAGTTGTCTTTCTGTCTCATGACTCTTAGATCCTTGTAAATACATGCCAAAAAAAAAAAAAAAAAGCTTTCCAGATGGATTAGTAATTTGTGGCACAAGGATTAGCAGAAGTTATTCTGTGTTTTGATTGACAATTTACATCTTTAAAAGTCTCATTCAAATGCCTTGTTGGGAGTTCATGTGAGGAGCACGAGGATTATTATCAGTTCTTTATCCTTCTTTACCGCTGAACTGTGTGGCAGCTTGTTTCCATTTATAAATGACAGCAAGAGGTTAGAATTGTCCTTGAAGTAGGTGTTTTGTGGGTTTTTTTTCTAACCCCTGTGCTGTAGTTAAACTCTCAATGCATGCAATGCAGTCTGTTATATATACTGATTTAACAGCTGGTGTCTCTATCAAACTTTCTATGTAGATAAAACTTGTGTTGTGAAATAAAATTTTGAATCTTCTTTCACTGAAAAATCTTTAGGGTATTTAAGTACGTCAGAGAAAAAACAATGCATCATCACTTTTATAAAGACACTATCGTAAGCATGCATTATTTGGCACTCTAAGGTTGTATCAGTACTTTCAAGATACATTTCCTTTTTCAGGAGAACAATAGGTAATTTAGCTGGGGTGTATTATTAAGTTGAACATGGCAAGCAAAATGGAAATTAATGGCATGTTTTAAGATACAATATACAAAAGTATGCATTTTTAAAGTAATGTCTGTATTATAAAGATTATGTGGGATTTCTGTGTGCACTGAAGTACAAAATGATAGTAACTTGTGCTACAGTCTGGTAAGAACATGGTACAGCTGAGCTTCTTTCTCCTATTATAGAAAACATTTAAGAATATGCTTTACATTTGTGTCCAGGTTTCTTCATTTTAGTGTAGTTTAAAGATATGCCAAAATTCTTTCCAGAATTAAACTTGTGACACTGCTGTCTGAAATAATTTACACACATAAAATAAGCAAAATGAATCTTTATAATTAAAGTTCACCCCTTCTCTATGCTGAAATACACAAGCAGCAAATGTCATGATGGACTTTGCTCTTTTGAGGATGGAGAAAGTCTTGGGTGGTTTGGGGTTTGGGTTTTTTTTTTTTTCAGTTCATTATAGAATTTCTATTGATAGCATTTGATTAAAAATTTCATACCTGCATCCTTTTACCGGTATTGTAGGCTGATTTTAACGTGCGAGAAAACTACTAGCATAAGTGTATTCTGGTTTACAGAGATTTTGTACTGAAAATGTGGTTTGCTATGCAGGTGTTTTTGTTGTGGCTTGCTGTGCCGGTGTCAATTGTTGCTCTAGCAAGGACCTGGAATTTTTATTTTTTCTGGTTGTGTGTGTAAGGTGGAAAGATGGGGAATCAGAGGACATCCTTTCTCTCTATTTACAGCATTGTTTGAACAGTCAACAAAGTCTTGCCATCTCTCTGCATTGCTGAGATGCCTGAATCTTCTTGGGATTCACAAACTAGATATTCCCTGCCTGTCATGCTTGCAGGACCCACTCTGGGAAATATTCCTAGGAAATACCTCCCAGGTCAGTCCTTATGCAAAACTGAAAATTAAATTATGTCCCAGCATTTCAATGAGAACACTTGTTCTTGTTCAGACTTAGAATGTGGGACCTCTGGGTTGAAATTTCCCTTTCATCTGCTTTGGAGTAGAAGTTTGAAGCCAGATCAGTTATCTTCCACGAAACAATCCTGGAACACAGAACAATGAGCTCTCAAAGTTGTTGTTCTGCTTGGTATGAAGAGCACAGTACTCATTGTATGATAGAAAGGGAAGGAATTTAATTTACGATAGTGGTTAGGATGCTTGTAGGAGAGCTCCTTTGTGCATCTATTAGCTCTGTTGCAGCATCACAAGAGTAAATGGATTTAAGTCAGGATACTGGATGTAGCTAGCCTGTCTTTCACTGCGGTAACAAAGGTCATTAAAGAACGTGAAGTAATACTTGAACTGTGTTTTGAAACACTTTCGTACTGCTTTAGAAGATTATTACTCTTTATATATGCTGTTCTCTTCAGGTAAAAACCTGAGTCTAATCTTTATGAATCACTTCAGACAAAATTGCTGGTCGGTAGACAGCTAGAGTGAATAAGATTGAAAGTGACTGAGTCATTGAATGCAGGTCCTCAGATAGTAACTTCTTCAAACTGGTTAAGCTGTGTGCTACAAGTAGCTTGGTTTCTTGCCTTTCTGATCCTGGTAGATTTCTGTTTCACCACTGCTCTCTTATGATGCTTAGAAATTGTCTAAATTCTACCCCAAGTGTTTTCATGGCTGTGAAGGCATGAAATGATACTCACTGCTTGTGTCAACAATTTTTTTTTTTT
>VYXH01012224.1:84292-148825 GCA_013397275.1 Burhinus bistriatus | reverse complement strand
TTTTTTTTTTTTTTCAGTTCAGTGTCTTCCCCAGCCCTGCTGGGACCTTCATAATACATTTTAAGAAAGCAGTCATAGTTTCTTGTAGGCTTCATTTCATGAAACTGAATATGCCAGTTTCTTTTAGCTTTATCATACAAGAGTATGTTAAGAGAAACGTAGAACTAGCTAATGCTAATTCTTCATTAGGAATAGCTAGTACTGTAAATAGTACCCCAGATGAAATCTCTGTTACACTACGGTATTAATGCTGCCCTTTTTCCAAGAGCCACCTTTGCCTTTCTTCACAACTGCGTAACTTTCACAGAGGATAGTCTTTGCTGAAACAGTACAGTAAGGTCTTTCCCTTCCTCACTCATTTTCCAGCGGTGGATTCTAGCTTTTCGTAGAAATTTTTTTTTTTTTTGCATAGTACTAAGAACACATGACTTGGCATTTCATAACGCTGTTCACATAAATCAATGTTCTTAATATTGCTACAGTCCTCAAGGTTATCCAGTTCTTGCTATATTTGTTCTGATCATCCTTTGTTTTAACAGTGCCTGCAGATTTTGTTTCATTAGAAATTTCATTAACACACAAATGCTAAAGAATATTAATTCCAAGAAGGAAGAGCTTTGCTTATAATCATTCTCTGTACCGATGATGATCTGTTCTGTCAGTGCAGTACAATTTCCTACACACCTTTTATATATCTTTACTAATTATCTGTCCTTAGATAGTCCTATATCAAGTGTTTTAATAAAGTCCAGGTTAGATATACTTTGTTTAAAAAAGGAGTTATTGTCTAGCCAGATCCTTTGAGTTAAGTCTGATAGATTTTTATCCCATTTTGATACAGGTTAGTGTCTCTAATGTCCTTCCATTCTTTCTCCACTTCCTCCTTCTTTCCCCGCCCCCGCTCATCCTGTTATTGATGCCAGAGTTGATTAGCTTCTTAGCTACCTGCGTTACTTTTTTCCATGTTGTCATTTTGTTTACTGACATTTGTGACCAATCTAGACTAATTTGCCAATCAGAAATTATGGTGGAAAAAGGTTGTATGTAAAGTATAAAAAAATGAGATGGGGGAGGTGGTATCATCTGTTAAGATACAAGAGACAGCATTTTTTGTATTTTGGTTTAAGGTAGTATTAGTGGCATTAGATGCTGAAACTGTAAGAGAGGACAATTCCCCATTAGTTCAAAGAGTATCAGTTTTGAGAACTGAAATATTTTTTTAAACAATAGCTAGTTACATCTTTGTGGTCATTTTTTGATTTGCTCATCCTTAAAGGGCAGGAACATGTTGAATGTTTGGTTTGGCTATGATGCTTCTAAACCTGTAGGCCATCTTTTCCAAAGGGGTCTAATCTGAGCTATTCTACTGCCTTTCTTTTGTTTCCCAGCACACTGAAGAGCAGGGTTATAATATTAGAGGGAAATAAGTTTTCCTTTGTTTCTTAGTTTCCCAACTTGCAGGCAACAGAGAGCTTTTTCCTTTTTAGTTGAATATTGACTTGACTCAGTAAAATACCTCTCCTTTCTGCTCTCTACCTCTGACACTGCAGTGTGCATTGCTGAGTTTCGGATAATGCTCTAGAATAATTTTGTTTCTCTGCTGTTTCCTGCCTCTCTGGAGTTGTAACCGTTGAAAGGAATGTCTTAGCTAATCAACCATAAAACTAGTGGGAGCTCAACGGCAAAAAGAAGTACAAGGGAATTTGAAGAATACTTTATATTCATATAAACAAATAAAATATCATATTGCACATCCTCTAGCATAACAGAGATAAATGGTTGTGATTCTTTTGAATATTTTTAAATGTAATCATTCAAGACTCGTCTGGTACATTTGTACCTTTGTCCATTTCAATTATGCGGTGCCACATAAAGACAAAAATTCACTTCAACTCCTTCTTAGCGCATTTCATAGTGTGTTTGGCATAGCTATATTTATGTTATACTGAGGTATAATTCAGAAACTGCTCACCTTGTGATAGAGACTTTTTTTTTTCCATTTCTTTGTTGCTGTGGAACAAACAAGAACACACTGAGTTTCTCCTCAAAAAATATTCTCAGAAACATTTTCTGTAGTGTGTTAAAGATGTGGCATTAAAAAAGGTGCATCAAAGCCCTGCTGTCCGAAACCATAGCAAACAGGGAGCTTGCCACTCAGACAAACTGACCAGGGAAAAAGGGCAGAGTCAGAACAGCACGCACAGATGGGGAGGAAGGACTGCTTTGCTGACGAATGAGAAATATTTGTTTTCAAGATGTTTCATTTATATAACAGCCTGGGGTGTTTGGATGAGAAATCATTAGTTTGGTTTTGTTTTTTTTTTTTCTGTTTCATGACAAAAAGGCCGCAGAAGCACACTAAGATAGGTTAAAAACTTCCATTTGATAACAGAATCTAGAAAAAGCCAGAAAGAACAGAGGCAAGAGAGTATCATTCCTCCCAGTGGCAGCGCAGCCCAGTATCAAACACTTTCTAATCAGATCATCGGAAAACTCATCAACAAGAGAAACAGAAGTCATCTTTGAGTGCTCAAGGTGACTTTACATTTAAGGCACTGAAAAGAAATCAAAGATGCCTTTTGCTGAAGCCTTGAGTACTTTGCAGATGGCTGCTCTGGCCATCGATCAAAGCTATAATCAGGTCACATGGGACAAATGGTAGAACTACAGGAGCCGACCAGGCAAGGTTTTTCTGGGTTACAGGCGAATGTGTGTGATGCCAAGCAAGAGATTCTGCCGATCCCCAGGGAGCGGGGTGCTCAGCAAAGGAGGATACCACAGGAATGTGTCACTTCCAACAATTACACAGTAAGTGGAAAGCTAAATACATGATTTTTTGGCCACTGAAGGTTAGAATCGTAATAGTGGTTCATTCTTTTTAGTATTTCTTTTTCTTCCAATTAATCAAATTTAGCATGTATCCTGTCCCCTTTGTCCCTTCAGCTAAGTCTGTTTTGCATAGTGGCTCTTGTACATGGAGGATATTCCTGTATCAGTAGTCGCTGACCTTACCAAAGCGCCCCTTTTTCCTCCTTGTTCATCATCTGTATCTTTGGATGTCTTAATTAGTATTCTATGATAATTGAACTTGTACAGCACTTTATGGGGGGAAGAGACGTAGATTAACAAACAGCGATAAATTCCACCTCTGTACCCACACTCTGTCCGTTTCAGCAACATCAGCTTATAGTGTGGCTTCCTTGGGACAGGTCCTTTGTTCTTTATTTGTCCTTATTAATTTTGTCTCAAGTATGTCGAGAAGAGAAGAAAAGAGATAATTTCAGTTGTACAATGCACACTGGCAACGAACAGGAAATCTTTAATTCCTCTTCAGTGTTACAGATAGGATGATTCAGTAAGGGCTAAAAAAACCCCAACAGTAGATGATTCTTCTGGCTTGTCTGAAGAGGGGAAGGAAATTTAGACTAACAATCAGCACATATGATCAGGGCAGGCTGTACACAAGGGAACCAGTGTTTGTAAGGTTTTGATAAGACACACACATACACCCCAGAGACTTCTGTCAGGCTTTCAGACTGGAACTGAAGTAACAGCCAAGTTATGTTACCCTGCGGGTAGGCAAGAAGGAAGTATATTCCTTATTTTCTTTATATCCCAGTACATCTTTGCAGCAGTCTACATCTTGGAAGCTCTCATGACACAAACTGTTTGCAAATGAGTGAAGAATTATACAGAAACTCTGCGACAACTTCTTAATACTTCAAAGCAACTTGGAGTTAAATTTAAAAGTGAATCCAAGATACTAATATCCGATCTCTGCATATCAGCATTGGACAATATAGGCAATGTAGATTTCCACAGAGAAATTCATAGCTTGAAGCTCATTTTTTAACCATTCTACAGTTGAATATGAAGAATATATATAATTGTAAAGATATAGAGACAAAATGCAAATGGTTTTAAAACTTGTAAGGCATTTTGCCTTTTACATCCAGTCTGAGCTCGAGTATGTTTGTCATTATTGCACATAACCCGGCCTTTTATTAACGGATTATTGGAAACAAAAAGGGCCCAGTTCAAAGAGTCAATAGTCAGAAAGCACCAGATTCATTTGCTAAAGATTTGGGGAAAAACTAGTGTCCTTGAAGGCATCTCTGATTCTGTAGAAAGGTGCCCTCCTAGAAAAAAGAATATATTGCTAACAATTACTCTTATAATCTGATACGCAATAAATTATGTGGAGGTGTGGAAAGATGATGGGTTGGTACTTTACAGTCCTGTTCAACATATTCATCAATGACCTGGACGAAGGGATAGTGTGTACCATCAGCAAGAAGTTGTGCTACCATTCAGCATGACCTGGACAGGCTGGAGAGTTGGGCAGAGAGAAACCTCATGAAGTTCAACAAAGGCAAGTATAGGGTACTGCATCTGGGGAGGAATAACCCCAGTACAGGTTAGGGGCTGACCTGCTGGAAAGCAGCTCGGTGGAAAGGGACCTGGGAGTCCTGGTGGACAACAGGATGACCATGAGCCAGCAATGTGCCCTTGTAGCCAAGAAGGCCAATGGCATCCTGGGGTGCATCAAGAGAGTGTGTCAAGCAGGTCGAGGGAGGTCATCCTCCCCCTCTACTCTGCCCTGGTGAGGCCGCATCTGGAGTACTGGGTCCAGTTCTGGGGTCCTCGGTTCAAGAAGGTCAGGGAACTGCTGGAGAGGGTACAGCAGAGGGCTACAAAGATGATTAGGGGACTGGAACATCTTTCTTCTGAGGGAAGGCTGAGGAACTTGCGTCTTTTTAGTCTGGAGAAGAGAAGGCTGAAAGGGGGATCTTATCAATGCTCATAAATAGTTAAACGGAAGGTGCCAGGAGGATGGCACCAGTCTTTTTGCAGTGGTGTCCAGGGATGGGACAAGAGGTAATGGGCACAAACGTGAACGTAAGAAGTTCCATCTGAACATGAGGAGGAATTTCTTTCCTTTGAGGGTGGCAGAGCACTGGAACAGGCTGCCCAGAGAGGTGGTGGAGTCTCTGACTCTGGAGACATTCAAAACCTGCCTGGATGCCATCCTGTGCAACCTGTTCTGGGTGTCCCTGCTCTGGCAGGGGGGTTGGACTAGATGATCTCCAGAGGTCCCTTCCAACCCTGGTGATTCTGTGCGATTCTGTTTTCAGAAAGTATGAATTTTACAAGGTAAATATTCACTTTTTTTTAAACTAAACTGAGTAGTAGGATATCTGTTATAACTTCTCATACTTTAGGCAAATGTTTTTCTCTAGGTCTAGAATTCTTTTCAAACACCTTGTAACTGGTGATTTCTTCAGGAAGAAGAAGTATCTATAAGTGCTATTGGAAAGGACATCTGGGATACTCATACATATCTTAGAGGTCTATATAGTGTGTAATCTGAGATCATAGTTTATCTTTATTATTTTCCTTGGAGTATTTTTTTTTTATTAGAAGTTTGTTGTACTTAAAATGGTTTAAAGCCTTGATTCAGTCAGCAGGCATGTCAGGCAGACTCTTTGGTGTATGTTGAGTCTATTAATAATATTCATTACTCTGCCAAGTTCTCCTATTTGGTTTAGGCACAAAAGCAATTGCTTTTATTTGAGCAGTATCTTGCCTTACCTGTGATTTTTCACTTGCTGCTCGGTGCTTCTAAGTGTTGGACCCGATCATTATTAACTGTAGAATCACAGTTGAAACTACACATCTCCCAAAGGGGCAGAAAAAATATGCTCAGTGCTGGCAGGCATCGTCTTCCTGCCAGCAAGAGGTCACATTACATCAGAGGCTGTTGTCCCTGGTAATAAGTAACCATTGTTTTGAAGTGGCAATACCAGCAATTTTCTGATCACTGGGTTAAGATGGCAGTACTTCTTGAGTTTGGCCTAATGACACATTAATTTGTCATATTTTTTTTCTATCCTTGTGACAGCTGTAGGTTATGTTAAAGCTTTTATGGACTCTTGTGAGGTTTATTTGTATTGGATTCATAGCAGCTAACATACCTGACTTTGCAGTGGGATGTGAGAATAATCCTTTCCCTCCGCCTTTCTCTATTTTAACAGACAAAGCCATTACTGACATACGATGTTTTGCTTCCCTGTAATGTGTGGCTTACTTGGATTGCAGAGTTTAGTGCTAAATAAAGATTTATTTGGGACTTAGTGAAATGACCTAAATAACAAAGTGCTATTTGTAAATAGTGCACTTCCTCCAACCTCTGTCAAAAAAAGACTTGTATGTGGCACTTGCAGATAGAAATGGTTACATGTAATTACTATATTTATTTTTATTATTTTGTGGAAGAGTGAAATGTTTCAGCATTCATATTGTTATTGGCATCTTGCACACTGGGTAAACAACCCCGCTTTGGGACAAGAGTATGTAGCGGTAAGTCCACTTCCAGTTTTCAAGCTTTTTTTTTTTTTTGCCTTTGAATGTGTCCAATTCATGATGAACTGAGAATATCCGTCCGGCTTTCTGTGAGGAGCAAACTTCAAATATATTTTACTCTATACTTTTTTTAAGAAAAACAGCCAATCTACATTTTTTTTGTTTGAAGTTTTATTCAACTAAATCCACGTCTCATTACAAAACTAAAACACTTTGTGGCAAATTTCGAGTTACTACAATTCATCTAATTTCCTGTTCATACCAGAAGACTTTGAAAATGGAAAGTTTTATATAAGTAAATAATCCTTGATGGTTTCTTTCCCCATTCCCGTGCAAGTTGTCATTTTACTTCGTTCACAGATTTAGAGAAATGTTCCTTCACTTTGCAATTCCTGTAGACTATGGATTTCAGAGGAGAAAAAGTTAAAATTGTTTTTCCTTTGGGGAGAGAAGACCATCCTTTTTTCTCTCAAGGAAAGCAAAATTACTGAGTGAAATTACCGTGTGTGCCCATGTTAGGTCTCAAGTTGTCTTTTGAAGGTAAATCAAAATGAGAGGAGGGATTTGAAGCAAAACAAAAACTCCTGAAGGTTACATGGTTCTTCTAAAAATTTTTTTTTTTTTTTTTTTTTACATCATTATAAGTGATGGAAGTGGCACTGAAAGCTAATAATGGCTTATACTCCATGGTATCTACTACTTAAGTAGTCAATTATCTTTTTCAAAATGAAACAATTTCTTCAACGTGGTATAGCTTTTATGAAATAGTAATATTTATCAGATGCTGGAATCATTTGACCTCAGGTCTCATGCTTTAGAAAGCAACGGAGACTGTGATTATCTCGTAGTGATCACATACCTTGTGGAAAGAATTGAAATATGTTTCTACAGTCATTTTATTTCCTAAGATAGCTTTTTTCCAGCTTATCTGTCACTGTTTCTCAGAAAATAAGTATAAATTCATTTTCATTGTGAGAAATCAAAATATACTCCATTGATTCACCTTTTACCCATTGATCAAATTATATTCACTTCCTAATGTCTTTTGGAGACAAAGAAGCAAAAAGTAGTCAGTTGAGAAACTCGTGAAGATGTAGCTAATGGCCAATACCCCTTTGTCTGATGGTTCTCCCCCAGGGAAATAGTTTCAAAATGTTAAGCTTTTTATGTCAAAAAATAGTTTATTAACTATTTATCCTTAATTGTAAGGGCTGAGACAAACATCTGTCTGGATACCTTAGCTTTTGGAATTTAAATAATAAGCAGTACTATATGTGGCTTCAGATATTCCTTTACTCATCAGGATGTTTCAGCAATGAGAAGTGTTTTTCTTGGGTAGCTGTAATTGTCCTTTGCTCATCAAATTAAATTACAAACATTTAAAGAAAGAATGATTTATTTTTTTTTTTTTTTTAGATGAGTGTGCAAAACATCTAGGAACAGGAAGGCAACTGTTTGAGTCTGTTATCAGTCTGATCTGTATTTGCACTTGGCCACTGATAACAGCAATTCAAATAGTTATGCTAACGCTGAATTACTTCAGTGGGGGAAGGACTAGAAAATCCTCTGTTTGAAGAGAATAGAATTTGCTGCCTGAGGGACAAGCCAAATGACCAGACTTGGACTGTGCTCTGTATTGGGTCACTTTCCATTGATACTGTTCCACTTGACATAAGTTGCTAGAGTAGGAACTGGAGCTTCGTCTCTCAAATGTGAGCTTAACCCTCCTCGGTGGCTCCTATTCAAGAGAATATATATCTGTATTCCTCAGTACAGTTGGGTTTTATTTGCTTTGAGTGCTTTTGTTTTTCCCAAACTCTGAATTTCCTTTACTTTACTTACTGATGCTCAAATGCAAAATATTTCATTTTTGGTCATTGAACAGGAAAACAATGTCATTGTTTTTATTTCAGCAACTGGAAGCTAGAGTGAATAAGATCATCTTTTGTTTTGATTATGACATTGCTTTTGGGTGGAAGAAGGGTTGACTTTTCAAGTAGACAAGCCTGGGAAACAGTATTTTGCTTTGGTGGAATAACAGAGAAGAAATTGAATTAGCAGAAGCATGGGCAAAGTTAGACATCACAATCTTTTCCTTCCTTTGATCAGTATATTGAACCTTTCTAATGATGAGAGCTTTGTGAAACACAGTTAATTTTGTTCAGTTGCTCATGTTATTTGGTACTGGTAGTTCAGACTGTTCAAGTAGTAGCAGTTCACTTAAAAAGAATTCGGTCATGGTATTATTCAACTTTTGGCAATGCTAGGGGAATTAGTTGTCACCTTCTATCAGTTTAATGCTCGCTATTGATGTGAGAAAATGCAATTGCAAATTAGCTAAGGCATCGCAGGGATGTGCAAGTCATGAAAGGAATACTACACAAGGAAATTATTCTAGTTCTAGAAATATTCCAGATACATATGCCACTCCTGGTATTCACTATATGTTGGACACACTGTCCAAAATTATTTGGGTGGAAATTCAAGAGCTTTATCTTTTATGTATGGAAAATTTTAGCTCTTAGTTAAACTTTCTCATGATGTGCATTTGTTCTGAGTCAAAAATAAACACAAGTAACACTGTTATTACTCTAAGTATCCTCAAAAATATGTTTTGTGAAAGAACATTTATAAAGGAAGGGATATCTCAGTAGTTGAGAGAAATCATAAAGATCATAGTCTCAATCATTTATGTTGTATTTATAAGAGGGTTGGGGGGGTTGTGGTTTTTTCTGTCTCATATAATAATTTAGGCAAATTGTTTTCAATGTTGCTTTTTATGTGGGGAAAAAGAAGTCACTAAGTAGATTAATAATAATATGTGTTTATATTTCAAGGCATACTTCAAGAATAATTCAGGATAGAAGGGGTGGGCATCAGGACATCAGTAGTCTAACCTACTCAAAACATGGTCAGCCCTGGGGTCAGACCAAGTTGCTCAGGTCCAGTTTGATCTTGAAAACCTCCAAGGATGGAAAGTGCAAAACCTCTCTAGGCAACCTGTTCCAGTCCCTGAGCCTCCTAACAGTGAACAAGTTTCATTGCAATTGTGGAATTGGGCCACATTGAGTATCTGGTTTATCCTGTCCTGGCATGCTGCATCTGCCCCAGAAATAAGTATTTACTGTTAGTAATCTGCAATAGAATGTTAGTGCTGTGCAACCTGTATTGTGAAAACCTAAGTTGTAAGTCATATAACTGAATGACAATATCATGACAGTACTCTGAATAAATTAATATATTGTATGAGTAGCCCTGTAATTTGACAAAGGCGTCTTTGAGTTAATGAGTTAAATGGTATAGTTTTCCTTCCATTTATGATCTTCTGGTGTGGTGTAATCTAATCCGTATCTCTTGATTCAATTACACAGATACTATTTCCACCATATAGGTTGAAGGGTCTCCGTATACCTTGCCATTCTCAATCTCTTGTTAAGATTTACAAACTTTCAAAATATGGATTATTTTCCCCTGGACATTGATCTAGGAATTGTCATTACGACGTTTGGCTCAGTAACGTATTTCTTGTTATACACATCTAAAAGGCAATTCTTTGTACTCTGTAACTGCACAATGTATAAGTTGTCTTTATTGTGTATGGAGCACAGATATGAATAATCAACTTTGCAGGAATATGTTGGAAATGCATTCCTTTTGGCCACAACTTTGGAACTTGTGATATGTCATATCTCTACTCTTCAGCTGCAGACCAATCCGCTACTTATATTTGCTATCATACAGCTTGTCTCATCTGGTGATTGATATGTTACTGTAGCCAGAATCTGAGGTGTTACCTCAGCCCAGGCAATTATTTTACATAACAGAGTAACATAACAGAAAAAACAAGGAATTGATGGAAGTCAGTATGCAGCCATATGTCTTAAGAATACACCTTTCCACTTTGAAGTTATGTGTACAGGTACCGTGCTCTAGAGAAGATTATGCGATATTGGAAATAACTTGAAGCAGTAGTAGTCTACAATTATCATGAATGGAATCAAGTACTGTGCTGAATGTAGGTACTTTATTAATGTATGAACTATGATTATCCAAGTATTTGATGGTGTTTTTCATAACCTCATACAATTTCCTGGTAAAATCAACACTTTTTTCCTGTCTTCTGAAACAGTTAATTGACATTCAACATATATTAGAAGTGATTATGTGTTCAATAGCAGACACAGCTTTGTTCAAGGCAAAGATCTGTTGTTGGCTGCTATAAGAACTAGTTTCATAAAAGCCGAGCAGGCACCTGCATCTTACTGTGTGGGAGCTGTGCACATCAGAGGCTCTTCAAGAAAATGGGAATTTCTTTCTCCTGACCACGGCCTGGAACAGTCAAGTCTTTTCAACAACTTACTTCTGGAAGACTGATCTGTACCAAAATGTTACACAGACAACCTGAATGATACTGAGATGCTGGTAAGTTTATTTTTTGCTTGTGAATTTTGCTTTTGTTCCTTTGGGTTTTTTGTGTCTGGACCTTTGTAACCTCTTACCTGACATGTGTTCTATCACTGTATTGCGGAAATTCTGGAAAAGGGCAAAGAACACAACAGTAGATTCTTCTTTTTCTTTTTACCTACGGTCCCTCTCTATCTTCTTTTCTTTGCAGAGCCAAAATGAGTAACGTAAACAGTAACATTGGTGACTCCTCTTCTGTCAGAATTATTGTCCTAGGGATGGTATCCATGCCAAGCAACTTGTCATTCTTCATATACAGCTAACATGAATGTGCACGGAAGCAGATAAGCGTCAAAGTGCTGCAAGTGCAATGCACTTATACTGTAAGTTACTTATGTTGCTGTAGCATACTTGATGTTGGTGATGCTGTATACATGTATTAACTAGAGAATTACATTCCTTTTAGGTTTCAAGAACAACTTTTTGCAAGTCCAGAAAGATCCACAGTCTTATTAGGTAAATTTGTGATACTTTTATCCTGCAAAACCTTCTTAAGTTCCTATCAGACTTTGTTCTCTTGCTGACCAAGAAGAACTAGGTTTTGCTTCTACTTTTTATTCATTTATGGGAAGATGGAATTAAAGAGGCCAGAAAAACCTATACCTCACTGCGTCCAAAATTTGCATTTTACCCTATAACGTGCTACGTACAGCATAGCCTTCCCTTTTTCTTTTACAACAACTCTTCATGCGCTGCTGATAATATTGTGGAACTGATTGTATATGTGTGGGAAACTTACTTCCCTTATAAAATTACAAGGTCTTTGCTAAATATGTTAGCTTTCTTAAAGAAATAAAACTGTTTTTAACTGTTGCATCTGTGTGTTTCATTATGAGTATAAAGGAATTCTGAACACAGTAAAACATGGGAAACTTTTAAAGTCTGCTTAGAGAAGATGACTGCAAGATTGGAATCCCTAGTGGCTGATTTTTCTGGTTTTATATTAAAAAAAAATATAAAAAATTATATATAAAATATCATTATATATAAAATCTCACACGGATCCTGTACAACGGTCTCTCACAGGAGTGTTGCGAATTTTAAAATATTTTGTATGTGATCTTTTCTACTTCTAAAAAGACCATTAGTAAGGCTTGTCAGCAATTTACTGTGGAGATAAGAAGGCAAAAAAACAATTGGACTACTGACACATGAGGATCGTTTGAATTGTTTCTATATACCATATTAGTCAAACAACTTTTATGACACTTGATCCCTTGCTGAGACAAAGCCCCAGCTCAGCCTTTGAAAAATATTCCCCTTGTAGATGTAGACGATGCTTACAAATGTTAGGAGTCCCAATTTTATTTAGGCTATTCAGGACACATTCACTCTGGATTGGTGTACCTGTAGGCCAGGAGTATGGTCAAGGTTGGTTGGCTGAGCTTGTGCAGTGGAAGGAAAATAATTTTAACAGGTGAGTTAAAAGTTTTAAAAACTAAGCGTTTTCTTTAGGATCCTAGCTTTTTAGGAGACATCAGAGAAGTACTTGGAAAACGTGGTGTCTATGGCATTCAACAGTAAGGCAAAGAAAAAAATTCATCCAACAAAAGAGGACAGAAGGAGACTTTTACAGATGTAATGTTCAAAAGTACTTTGGGATATCCTGACATGATAAATAATACATTACTGATTGATTTCAGTGAGAGCAAGATTAGAGAGCTACTCAAATTCGCTGAAAGGTCCTACCAATGCATAAAAAGTATTCCCTGAAGCATTTTTTAAAAAAATACTCCAATACTGGTTCTGTTTTAAACTGTACTCTTTGACACAGAGAGAGATCTTGCTAAATAAAGTCTATAAATAACAACAAAATCAAGATTTTTAGCTTCACTTAAATAACACTTTAACATCTTAATAAAAAAGATTAGTGACTGTACCTGTGCTATTGCAGGAAAAAAACTGTAGATGCTCTTTAAGTGAATCTCTTGAATCGTTGTAAAGCCGTGTCCTTCAGAGGAAAAATTAACTAGAGTCCTAAAGTGTGTTGTAGTTTCATCAGCACAGATGAACAGGAATAGTTATTTAACTTGCACCGTTCCCTACAGAAGCACATATAAGAACAGCTGGGTTAATTTTGTCTTTTTAACGGCTAGCACTCAGCAAAACCAAGTTTGAGTCACAGAGTAATTCTGAAGGTGGAATACTGTAAGGGAGGGGCATGTGTGGTTCTCAGAATTACTGGTTTCCAATATGGGGTACTGAGACCAGGTATGTATCAGACACAGCTTTTGAAATGTAAAACTCGTTTGGAATTTTGCCTTGGAAGTAAAGGAAATCAGCTGTAATATCTGTCTTGGTCAGCGTGCTTAATGAAAACCAAGTCAGCCCAGTATTAAATGTCTAGAGAGATATTCTCTCTTGAGGCAAACCAGAGAAGAGCTGGGCACATGATGTGGGTATACGTTTTATCATGGATGCCGGCATGGTAAAAGCAATAACTTAATCCAAATATTCTGAGTTGATTTGAGGGTATGCTTATGAGACTAGGAAAATATACTAGTCATTACACAGCAGTACTCAAGGCTCTCATCAGGGCTTAGGTAGCTGTATTTCCCTTAAGTAACTCCAGTGTAGTACTTTCCTCAAATCTGGTTGCGAACATAAGGCAGGGTTATTATGAAGGGATCTTAGTCTTGCATTCAGGTAAGATTTGATGACCACAGTAGTAAATGTTCGCTTGACAAGGAGAGACATAGTACTAGTTTCAGTAGCCTACATGTGGCAATCTGACGCCTTTAAGGGAAAATACCTGCTGTCTAGCTTTCTGTGCTGTTAGTGGTCAGATAGAACAGTCTCACTTTTGCTCACTCTTCAGTGCATAAACTCACTGGTTTACAGATAGAATGAGTATGTAAATGATACTGAAAAGTAGGCAGTTAAGTACAGTAAGAATTTACTTAGCTAATAATAAAAAAAGCGCTCTCTTGTATTGCTGTACCTGTGAGATACTATCCAATAAAACAATATATTCTAAGCAGCTTTTCTGTCTCTGCTTTATAAAGAGTACTGCACTTTTTTTCTGTGTATGAAATCTGCTGTTGGAAGAAGAACTTTCTTGAAAGGGCTGGTGCACTTGTCTTTCTTGCTTGAGTGTAAGCCAGCACCTCCCACTGAGTCCAGCTCCTGTGACCACTTCTTTAAGTTTGTTTCTTCTTGGAATAGAAAAGCATTATCTTGATTTAATACTGTGATATTAACATGGCTGCTCTGGAGATGAGAAGGATCTCAGGTTATATAGAAACAATGTAATTTTGTGATATCCCTTGCTCTTACTGGGAAAATACCATGGTTTTGAATGCAGCATGTTTTCCTGAAATACAGTGATTTAGGCAACTTAGAGCAGCTGCTTGTTTTGTGTGTTTTTGTTTTTGAGTTTATTTTTATTTTAATCCTTTTTCCCTTCAGGGATTTGGATGATTGTAGAAAGTATTTTAGCCAGAGGGTAGAACAAAGCTCACTAGGGAGACTCCAGCTGGGACTGAAAATACAGTATTGTTGGTTCCACATGTTCATGAGTTAACACATGAGGCCACTTGACCAGCCAAAAATGAAGTCAGTCTGTTAAAAAGGAGATAATACCTTGTTGAAAGTACTACTATTAAGGGCCTATCGTTCTGTTATGACAAATATGGCTCCAAATTTCCTAATTTGCTTATGCATATTGGCTGTTCCATGAGCGTCTGACCTTCGAAGAAGTAAGCTCAGCTATCAGCTCGAGCGCTATCATCCCTAGTGAGTTATTCAGAATAGATTACAAACTGCTTCCAAAGGAAAGATAAATTTAAGCCTTAAATAATTATGAGGATGATGAGTAGGCAAGCCTTTTAGTTAGATCTTTCCCTATCTAAATTGTTTTTCCAATCATGATAAAAATATCAAAGTATGCATTAAAAATATCTGAGCAAAATATCAGAATCAGTTGAACAGAGGAAGATAATTAGCAGATAGAGTGCATCTGTTCTTACAGACTCAAAGAAGGGCAGATGAGCTGATGTGAAGCTCTGTGTACTTTAACCTGGACTATTTTCAGCCCCTTGGTTATCTTAGTATCTGTTCACTGCATTGCGGCTCTCTGCAAAAAGGAATCCAACAGTAATTCGGTGCTATTTTCTACTGTGCATCCCACAGTGTAAGTGGAACTTTAAAGTTCTGATTTTGCTTGTGATGGGAACGGCTGATGGCAGTGTAGTTTCCTGGCCAATATGGACGGAGGAGTTCATGGCAAAAAGAGATACAGAGTCCTAATCTCATTAAAATCTGGCCAAATAAATGTTGACTAAAAGCAATCATCATTTAAAGATGTTTGTATAAGAAAAGGTATTCTCATCTAAAGATATCATTGTTGCAACTGGAACACGTGGACTGAAAGTGTGTGTACCTCATTTGAGCTGAATGTTGCTGGTCTCTTGTAATACCTGTTATCAATGATGTGTGGTGATACCTAGAGCCTTTAATAAATGCATTTGTATTCCAAATTATTGTACGAGGATGGGAAAGTGTCATCAGCGTACTGAGTTTTACTACAGAAGCATTCTGCTGTCATTGGTATGATATAGTGGCTAAATGAGATTTTTCCTGTTCAGAGAGGAACTTGTGCAGTCTCCTCTTGATGGCTAATGTTATGTCAAAGTTGTGAGGTTAGTCTGCGCTGAATTGCCTGCTGGACAAGGCAGGTTTTGGTGCTTTGTATTGTGCTCAAGGGGGACGTGTCTCCTAACTTTGGCATCACTGCCAGCATGAAATCCTTCTTGACTGACATTTCTAAATTGATCAACATAGCCACATTTGACAATACAGCATTATAATTAAGGGAAGAAATGCAAAAATAAATACTAATTTGTAAAAATGTTTTGTCTGTTTTCAGAATAAATATAACAATTTAGTTAAATGCATTTAAATATAATTTAAGTTCTCTTTATTTGTAACTTTGTTTTTGATGAGGAAATTATCGGGTGTTATTTACTGGGTGTCTGCAGCTCAGTTATATATTGTTGCATTTTAAGTTGTTCAAGCGAGTGCAAAAAGACCTTGGGATGTGAATGATCAGTTAGATATCTCAGAAATTTCTGTTTTGCAAGGATGGATATGCTGGTTTATGAAAGCATGATTGTGCTTCTATAAATCTTGCTAATGGTTGAATATTTCATCTATAGGACAGGGTTATTGTTCATTCCTCATCCATTTTTTACCTATCTTGTATGTTCTTTATGACTTCTCTGAAAATTGATGATGGTAAAAAATGGGGGGAAAAAAATTTTTGTAACTTAGAGAGTATTTTAAGAAAGAAAAGGTGGCCTATTGGAGTTGATGCCTTACACAGTATCGCCTTTTCTGAACATGAAGAAAAGCTAGCATCTTCCTAAAGACTAGGCCAACTGGTTCAAATGTTATGTATACTTGATGTTGACGATTTGAATTTTGAGGTTGTTAGAATCAAATATAGGAAGGTAATTTATATATAAAATATTTAAAAATTGGAGGTTTTTTCAGCCTGAATTAAGAATAAAAGTTTTCTGTTTCCCTTTTGGAATATTTGGGGAGAAAAAAGGGTCATGAGGCAGGTTGTGTGAACAAGAGGAGAGCCCTGTGTCACCAGCACTCTGTCGTAATTTGTTTGTAACAAAGAGGAATTTCACTCCATCCCATTTGGGTTTTTGTCATATACTTAATGCTTCATTGCTGTGCTCTACACACAGAAGATGCTTTTTAGGATCTTACTTCAGATTATGGATTTTCCCTGCTTCAGTGACATGCATGAGTTTCCCCTCCAGTGTAGCTGTTGGGTTTTTTCTCCTGGTCCCAAGTTTACTTCTTTAATTCAGTTTTCATTTTCATTCTTTTCACGTGGTCAGTCTTAATTCTTCCATCTTTTTTGTTAAAGTATTTCCAAAATACCAGCCTTAGAACCTCAGATTTTTCTGAGAATATCTATTCTTGCTTTTCAATCCACAAGTGAGAGGGAACAGCTGACTTGACCATTGTTTTTTTCCTTTTATAAAAGAAGGCTAGGGTTATCACAGGCCTCTTGAGCAATGAAAAAAGTCTTGCATATGTCTGTAAAATTCCATCCATTCCTAAAGCATCTGGATTTCTTCAAAGCTCCACAAAGTCCACGTTCTTGTGAACTCACAGCCTAAAATTTGGTAATAAACCCCACAACGTCAGGATGGCAGCCTAGCACCAGCTTAGCAGTTGTTATCCATCTGTTGTAAACGAAGCTGACTACTCATATGTTCCCATGTTATTTCTAGATATGCTGATTACTTGCGATTTGTGTCATAACTCCAGGCATGTTAAATGTCCTGTGAAGTATGTCCATACATTTGACCAAACCTGAAACTCTTTCTTGGGTGTTTTCCTAAAAGGATGTCTGCCTGTAGAGAATTGGCAAGTTGCCTTTTTGGTCATAAAAACAATTCTAGGCTGTTTGGATTTTTGATTGTTCTTGTCTCTTTCTACCTTGTTTTCTGTCATCATTTTCCTTTGTAGGAGTAGATGTGTACATGTGCTTTCCTCTATGTATCTGTTAAGTGGATTAGTAAGGCATACCCCACTCAGAAAAGATATTCCTAGGTTTTTCCTTACTGCCTTTAATGGTGTGTCCTGCTTAGTTGCACTGGTCCAAATGTTAAAGAGTTAATGCAGTCTATGTGTCTACCCTGCCACATTATGGGGAGTGTAATCTCTCTCACTACTGATGGTTTCATGCTGAACCTGTGATTATTTGTTTTCCAAATTCTTGTGTTGGAATCAAGAAGGGATTGCTCTCCTTATTCCAAACCTTCTTTAATAAAACATGGATCTGAGTATTTGCAAAGCTGGCAGCACAGTGAGACCTTGCACCCTCTGCTGCCAACTGGGGAGCCCTCGAGGCTGCTGCCAGCGCAATGGCACCATTAGAGGCGCAGTCTCCAGAGAAAAATCACCTCTAGGCAGTCACAGAATAAGAGTTGGAAGTGGTAATGATTTCAAATAAGCAACAGAATTATTTGCCCAATTATTATTTTGAAAACTCTAGTCTGCAAAGGTGGTCAGCTGTATATCCCCCCCTGCCCCCAACCCCACCAGTATATTTCCTACTTGTGTGACTTTCTCTTCATTTTGAACCTAACACTCCTTTTCATGAGTGGATCCCATGTGGTGGTGCCCATTTCTAAACAGCAGAGTAGTTTGCTGGAGGCAGTAGATGTGCTATATTTTGACATTAATAAGGTTTTGGATATTGTCTTGAATGACATTTTTACAAACAAGGTGGGGAAACACAGATTGGAGAAAAACACATTTGGAAAATTACATGAAGAACATGATTATTGAGTTTACGGGAAGGAAACAATTTTGAATCAAGTCCATCTTCAGTGTTTTCATTTAATGATCTGAAAATTATGAAACTTGCCTGAACATTTCAGTAGCTTGAAAGGGTAGAGTTAGGTTTTAAAGGATCTCATCTAACTGGAGAAGTGGTCTGAAAAAAGGAAATTCCAAATTTTACACCTAAGAAGGACACCTCAGAACTGGGAAATAACTAAATAGATGGCAGTCCAGGGAAGGGGTGTGGGAATCAAAACAAAAGAAAAAAAAACAAACCTGGAGATATATCACACAGAATCACCAGGGTTAGAAGGGACCTCTGGAGATCATCTACTCCAACCCCCCTGCCAGAGCAGGGTCACCTAGAACAGGTTCCACAGGATGGCATCCAGGCAGGTTTTGAACGTCTCCAGAGTCGGAGACTCCACCACCTCTCTGGGCAGCCTGTTCCAGTGCTCTGCCACTCTCAAAGGAAAGAAGTTCCTCCTCATGTTTAGATGGAACTTCCTATGTTCAAGTTTGTGCCCGTCACCTCTTGTCCTATCACTGGGCACCACTGCAAAAACACTGGTGCCATCCTCCTGACACCCTCCCTTGAAGTATTTGTAAGCATTGATGAGAATTCCCCCCTCAGTCTTCTCTTCTCCAGACTAAAAGGCCCAAGTCCCTCAGCCTTTCCTCATAAGAAAGATGTTCCAGCCCCCTAATCATCTTCGTAGATTGCAATGTGATACTGATTCCTTATCAGCATGTTGTGACAATGGTAAGGCCAACATCAGGGTCTACAAATGGAACTGCTATTTGTGAATTAACTAAAGTAATCTTTCTGCTCTATTCCCTAGTGGCAAGTACTCAGTGGTCGGGCTATGTCCTTCCAAGGGCTGCACCTCAAGAAAGATTTATGTCAATTAGAGAATATCTAAAGTGTAGCAATGAAGTTAATCCAAAACCTGGAAAACATGACTTAGAACTACCCCCACGCAATCTTTCTTCTGGCAGAAGAGGAATCTAAGGAAGAGCTGGGATGACTCTTTAAATATACAAAATGTACTGCAAAGAGGAAAAGAATTATCTGTTCGCTATTATGTTGGTTAGTACAAGAAGTAATGAGCTTAAATTGCAGCAGTGAAAGTTCAAAGTGAAGATGTTGGGAATGGGAAAGTATAATGATAACTGTAGTGGGATGCAGGATAGACTGTGGCTCTTTCACCCACTGTAGCCCACCCACAGGAGGGCCTTCAAGACAAGTAAAAAAACCCCTTTTTGACAGGATTCAGTTGCCCCTAACCTTGCAGATAAATAGGTTTTGTATTAATGACAGATGGATACACTAGCATGAAATTATCATCGTATAAACAGCTGATTAAAAACCAAAAGTAAAGGCTTGACAAACAGTTCAAGAAGTTGACATATCTTACTCAAGGACTATATTTGTATTTCCCTTCTACCAGTCTGAAGCAGAGCTAGAATAATTATTTCTGAGTGTAACCTGTAGCTCTCTTCTCCTTCTCCCTCTCCTCTCTCTTTTCAGATCTCATGACTGTAAAAGTTGTTTTGACTTATTTTCTAGTAGAAGGTCATCTTCACTTTCTGCATGGGATGGTGTGTACACTTCCTATTGAGATGCATGCAAGGATCAGTAAATTCTGGTAGTATTTAAGCATTCATAAAGAGGACATCTTTTGGTCTTTGCAGCTGCAGAACAGGTTGAGCTTTATAGGCTTAGATTTTGTAAATTTGTGTTGGGTCTTCCTCTAGAATAACCCTGGGAAGTAGGTATCGTGTTTCAATTACCTTGTGCGTGTAATTTCCGTGCTATGAAAATAGCTTAAAAGAGAATGGGTACTAGTAGTTTTGGTTTGTTTGTTGGGGTGGTTTTGTTTGTTTAGTTGGTTGGTTTTTGTTGTTGTTTTTTTTTTTTTTCCCCTGAAGGGAGAAATAACTACCTGCAGTCATGATCTGGCTTCAGTACAGTGTGTGTTTTATTCATTGTTTCTGTTGCTTATGACAGTGAAAGAAAAAACCCATAGAAATGTGTGATGTTATAATCCAGGAAATGTGGACTTGTTGGAAGGCTGTTGTTTAATGTCCTCTGGATCTAACAGTGGCATTGACAGGTTTTGAGCAATTTCAATTTGTCAATATTCCTGGGTTTGGGTGTTCATGAAATTGGCCATGTTCTGCGTTGCTGTTTAGGAACTAGTATGTTTCTGTTAACCCTGTTTTCCTTCCAATGTTTTGCTCAGGAAATCAGGTTTTTTCCTTTTGTGTTCTTTTAGTTTCTTCTGGTATAACTGCTTAATAGGCATCATTCTTTTGGGAATCGGGTATTAGTTATAGCTGGTCCTAATATCCCAAAGGAGACCAGTATGAAGAAATGGTGACGTCGTGGTTCTCCTTCTCTTCACAGAATGGACTCAGCAGGGGAGGGAATGTCATGCTGCACCATTTAAAGATGCCATATTGCAGCAAGTATTTCCAGGATTTTTCAGATGAACATGTAGGAATGAAACAGAAATCTAGTTTGGATTCTTCATGCCGTGTGGTTTCTCATTATCAATTGTTTCAACTCTGGGAGTTGTTTTTCTTAACCTAAGATTTTTCAAGAAAAATCTCCAACCTTCAGTAAGAAGGCAGAATAATACAATTTTTCAAACATGGATGTGCCAGGGATCTCCCCTGCCAATGCACTTGTGTAATGCCCAGAAAGTGCAAAGAGCCTGTCCATTTTCCGTCTTCAAATGTTGTCATTTTACTCCTCTCTGCTATCTGTTGTACTCTGTCCTACTCCTTAGTTATAAGGAGTTGTCTTTTCTGTGATTAATCTTAGCAGCTTTCTGTTACGATAGGGAAAGGTAGTGATGGCATATTTAAATGGTCAATGAGTTTCATAGTATCAGCACGTTCTATCGAAACAAACTGTAATAAAAGTAACAAAATGTGGAAGCAGAGTCACACATGAATAAAATAAAGTATTATTCGGCTTCATACTTTTAAAACATGCAGTATCAGTGCAAAATATTTTTCTTGCTAAAAGTCATAAATCAAAGAGCAGCATTTACTGTTTTGTAACATATGCTCATGCTTGGCAAAAGTAGCGGCAGAAAACATGTCAAACGACAGTGCTTAGAGTATTAAAGTTTTAACAAAATGTCAGAGAAAACTGGAAACTGGTTAATCCAGAGAAATATGTCATAAAGATTGCATTGTAAGGTGGTTTCAACATGAATTCTGGTGACATATGGGAGCTTAAAATATAATCTAATGATACATCTCTATCGGTGAGATGTTTATGTAACATGATTGCAACAGAGATATCTTTCCTTGTTAATTTATTAGGATAATGAAAGTTGCAATCTTTTTAGAGCAATGCAAAGAACAAGTTTTACCCAAAAACAGTCTTAGCACTGAAACCAAAACTTTCTTTTTCTTCTATATACATCTATGAAAAGAGAAATGATGCATCTAGTTTGGAGTCTGGCAGTCTGTTGTTTGTAAATCTGCGTCACTGCTGTCTTCTCTTCCCATGGATTGCTGCTCTGGGCATTAGTGTGTGTAGCTCAGCAAAAAGACATGATAGAAATACAGTATAAACTGTGGAACTGACGTGCTGATGTGGAAGACAAAACTTTGTTCAGAGGAGGCTCTGAGGGAAAGAATTTCATACAGGAGTAATCACATGAAGGTCTTTTCCAGTGGAACTGGAATTTTAAAAGCTCTGTCTATAACATTGAATAAAAATCCAAAATTATTTCAATTTATTGCAAATTATAAACTAGGGTTTTGATTACCGTGCTGCTTGGTGTTATCGAAATGCTATTACATGGAAAAAATGTTTGAGTCAGTGAGTTCCCAGTATTCATATTGGTCCTCAGTGCAAACATTTTTCTGTGTTATGGAAGGTTTTTGAACTCAGCTAGATTTTTGGTCAACGTGATTTGTAATACATCACTAATACCCTGTAAAAATGTATCTGATTTTGTTAAAATTCCACAGGTGATGCAGTTAAAATACTTTCCCAGTATACTTTATGTCAATGGCTACACTTACACTGATTAATCAAACACTGGGACGGGAGAGCAGAAATCTCTTTACCGGATTTTTTTCTTGAAAGGTGAACTCTTGCTAAATATTCTGACGGAAGAGCTTTGCTGCGGTCGCTGCCACAGCAAGGCACCATCTGCACGTGATGGTGAGGAGACATTTCCTGGCAGGTCTCCTGGGTGCCCAGGTGTAAAGCGTGGCAGAGGGATGGCATGTCGCAGACGCCTTGGTGCTCTCTGGGGAGACGTGACAACCGTGTCACTGCACAGTGCTCTCCAGCACCTGGGAAGTGTCAGAGCCCAAGAGGGAAAGTTGTCATCAGTCTTACGCTGTTAGGGCGAGGAGTCAGAAGGTCTCAGCTCTTCACAAATGATCAGGCACTCTTGATTCTGGCCACTCTTATAGCTGCCTAAATGGACATATTCCAGCCTCTTTTTAAAAGTTAGGTTTCGCATTTCATAATTATTTTAAATATGTTACAGGAGGACTGAGGAATTCCTATCTGATACATTGCTATAGAAGAATAGTTCTTTTAAATAAGGGTGAAAATTATTATTGCATATGTATTCAGATCACGTTTGTTCTGAGTGATTTTCTGAATAGTGTGGAAGATGTATGCACCTGAATATTACACTTCTTGTATTCTTACTTTTCTCTCTTTTTTCTTTTTTTTTAAACTAATAATAATGAGAGAAATCAGTCCAGTTCTGTAGATTCTGTAATATGAAAGGACAAGGTTGCAACAAAAGATAGGCATGTACACCATTACTTTTAGTTGTTGCAATATTTTCTGTATCTGCGAGAACAATGCTTGTAAGTCACTGTTGCCTTGCTTTGTGTGGTAGGGAGAGTTGTGTGGGAAAAATGCCATATGATACGGACTGTATCATAATGCAAGTATACAGTACAACAAATTAAGGTGACTACTAAGGGAATCTACTGTTAGATTTAGGAGCCTCCTTCTTATATTCTTCATATACTTTGGAGAAGAGAGATGCTTGAGGATATTAGTCCTTTTAATGTGGTTCAGGTACATGCCAGCAGCATATCCCATATATCTCTGATGCTTTACATCTCTTGAGACTATTAGTGTCCACAGTTTATAGTAGATACAAAAATGGCACGATTTCACAGGCAAATTGAACATGCTCTTTCATGACCATGGTTTGTCTGTGACTGCATAATATTTTTTGATAATTTTTTTCCCTATAAGACCAATATTAAAAGAAAGCACATCCTTCAGTTCAGGAGAGTGTCATTTTGCTTTGTGATTCTGCAGAATTCTTCTAGATGCTGAGAGTGATAACAAAACAGCCTTAGAGCAGCATTTGTCTGATGAGTTAGGGTTTAGCGCACCTAAGGATAACTATCTAAAAGTCAGGCATCTAGCTAAATAAGCTGTTGGGGCTCCCTGTATTGCTAAGAGAAAGTTGTATATCCCCCAGAAATCAGGTCATCACACTTATCTGAAGAGGAGATGAATACTTTTCTGGAGGTTGTTCTTTCTTTCCAGTTTCTGCAGGTGGAGTCCAGTTGTCTAGTCTCAAGATTAGGTATCTGAAGTTAGGGATGCTAAATCTCTCTCTAGCCCAAATTGCACTGATGATACCCCCAGAATTCTCAGTATATTAATTTTATGCTTTTGCAGTATCATCATTTAAGGTATATTCTGTCTTGTTTCTTCTGCTGGTGAAACTGGGGATTTCCTTAAATCCCCATTTTCTCTAGCTATGAAATGTGCATTTCATATCCAAACAGCAACTTTATAATGGAGACAATTGTCTTAATGCTTGTCCATGAGTACCAGTCTTTATATAAATATATTTGAATCCTAAGAGACTTTAATCATGGTAGTTTATTCAAAATGAGAATGGTTTCAGGTTAGCTATAGTCATGATTTGAACGACTGTACTTCTTCAGTCATCTTCTTGTATTGCAGGAAAAAAAAGCCTCTTATGTTACAAGTATTTGTATTTCTAGATTCTCTCAGAGAAAATGTCTTAATTCCAAAATTATCTTTAGAATGATGGGTCGTCTGGGCTACAGGAGCTAATACCGTACCACTGGAAGCAAGGCTTAGTGTCTCTAACATTGCGTGCGCTTTCCTCTTGGTCTTTTTTTTAATTTCCAGGCTATCTAAACACAGCTCATCACTCAACACTGTTTCTTACACATTGAGCAGAGCCTTCGCAGCTCGCTGCTGTGTGGTTCATGGATTAAAAGGCAACCTGGTGGCATCATGCCATACTAGTATGAGTGGTATTGCTTTGGCTAAATTTGTATCTTGTAGACTAAATTGGTGGCTAAATGCTAATTGATATGTGAGTACAATTGTTACAAGGATAAGGAGCAGGAAATGTCAAATATCTCAGGTAGGTAACCCACTTCAGAGTGGTGCACACTGGCACCATCCCCTGGAGTCTCTACCTGATGAAAGTTTCCACTTAATGAGTGCTGCTGTAAGGTGTAAGAGAAGAAGCATTTCTTTTTATGGATCAGGTCACTAATTTTTGTTCTAGGTTGACAAAATCTTGTACCTTTCAAAGAAAACTCATTTATGAGGGTTGTGTCTCAGTAAGGGTGAGCATCTGGTGTGGGATAGCACCAGACTGGGAAACAGATTTCTGATTCTATATTTACTACTAATTTGGTCACTTCTGTGACCTGTGGTGACATCTATCTGTGCTGTAGTTTCTTTTTCTACTACATTAATGTTTCTCTGGCTAACAAAGCCACTGTAAGAGTTAAAGCTATTGTAATCTAGAATGATTTGGTTGTTAGTAGTGTAGAATATTAGGAAGAAGCTGCTTTTAGTAAGAGAAGCGTAAATGAAACATGATGTAGCTTCTAATAAAGAATGGTACTACTGTGGATTAACTACTGAAGTCCATTGTATTTTCAGGTTATCAGCAATAATTGCTATCAGCATTATGCCCTTTATATCTAATTACCTCTTTAAAACCTTTTCATAAAGGTTTTTTTTCTTCTTCCACATAATATTTTATGATTCAGGCATCTAATGATTCCCCAAGAGAAACCACACTGTAAACAGATTGGCCCCATTAACGCAAGCAGTGTAATAAGAGAATACTATAGCTTGTTACACATGATGTTTCCGTTGTTTCTTTCTTGCTTTTCTTACGGATTCCAAGCAGAAATTGATAACATCAGGCAGTATATAGGGGTACACTAATCTGATTTGTCTCTCCCTGAAGATTACTGGCTATGTGCAGTCTGTCCTGCTTGAACACAATTAGCAAATTATATTTTTGATACATTTACTTAATTTATATCCTATCAGTGCTCACATATAACATTTAAAAAAAAGAGGAATTCAGTATTATTTAGCTATGTATTTTCAAGGACAGTAAATTATTTCAGGTAATCAAGAGATTTTCAATGTCAACAAGATTTGAAAAATACAGCAGGTATCTTGAAATCCAGGGGATTAAATGCACTTCACCTGATTGCGTTTATGTAACATATGCATGAATTCCTGGTTTAGTCCCCTTTCTCTGTTTCTTTGACTGTATACTTCTTATTTTTCTTTTTTCGCTCTTACAAAACAGAAAAATACTTTGAATTTTGCTAGTTGAGAGAGCATAATTTTCAGAAATGTTCAGGCCAGCCTCCTTCTATCTGAAATGGTTCAATTGGTGCATTTTACTTTTTATTGTAGAGGTTGTTGACATTGACTGAAACAAAACACTTTGAATATTGAGGGCATTTGCACATAAGAATGTGAGTGCAGCGGGGAGAAAAAAATGTTCCTTTTTGTGTCACAACCAATCTTCAACAAGGACATAGAATTTTTTTGTATTTTCTTTTAAAACTGTAGAGTGTCAAGTATGAGAATAAATATTTGTTGCAGGAAAGACACGTTCCTGTGTAGAACTTTAAAAAAGCCACAAAAAACCCCACCAAAACAAAGACTGGAATAAGCCCTGCTGTACATGTTATTAATAGTAGCAGAGCTCAAGGAGACATGACAATGTGGAATATTTCAATTGAGGAGCCCTCAGGTCGGAGTTTTCAGCAAAACTTGAGCAACAAGGTCATGCTGGTTCGGATGCTGCCATTATTTTGTTGTCTTTGCAACCAGCCAGGGCTTTCATCTGGTTTGTAGGATGGGTTTGAGCGCTGTTTGTTAGGCTTTGACTTTTTGTTTGGATTGTTTGGTTTTTTCCTTCTCTTGTAGTGTAAACCCTGGCAGCAAAGGTGAGAGGTCAGAATAATTCAGAACTAAAGATATAGAGGAGATAAGATACTCTGTGAGGTTTTCTGTTCGAGACTGGGTTACAAATTTAAATGATGAGATTATGCTATTACTTTTTTACTAAGTAAAGTATAAAATTGATGTGGAACGTGCAGAGCGTATTTAGTTGAGATCACTGATGCTTAAATATGATTTCAGAGAGAAGGTAAATTTTATATAGCTGGCTTCTTCACTGTGTGAAGCCGCAAAAGTTAAGAACCAGAAGAGTAAAGCCAAAAGGAACTGAGTACTGATCAGCACAGTTGCATCATGAACAATCCTTTTTTTCTTATATTGCTTAAATCTGAGAGTTTTGATAAGTATGTGATGGGTAAAACCAAAGTAATGTGCGCAAGCATATTCCTTGCACGTTTTTCAATTTTCTTACAGCTCCTTTACCCTATTTCAGTTATAAACCTTTTCTCATGAAGGGAATTCATTATTAGGAGGAAGAAGGAACAATATTATGTAAAAAAATAACGTGTTGAAGTGACTTCTCAACATTGCATATTGATCAAAGCTGTCTAAATGCCAATGAGGTGGGACTTCTCCAGTGTTCAGTAACAGCTGATCCAGCTTAGTGGTAGTTATTTCTAGACAGAAGAGAAATGGTTGGAATTAGTACTCTTTTCTATTAATTGAGTTTATTGGTGTTTTCAAGCACATCTTCAGGATGCGGCGGGGTGAGAGGAGTGAATGTGCAGGACAGTTGATTTCCCAGTGATTGCAAATTCTTTAATGTGTTCCTATAGTTCATTATATGTCTTGTAAATACACAGTGGGGAAAAAACTGTATATATAAGTTGAAATCCTTTAAATTGGTCTGTGTTAAAGATGTAAACTAACATGAGGTAGCATTTTTGTTTCTTCTAAAGCATCAGTTGCCTATTTAAAGTAATAGGCAAATGATATGTGTACTAATACAGAAATCTAGTTTTTAGTTATGAAAGTTAATGTACAGAAAATCAATGGAAGAGGTGGAATGGCTGTCTTCAAAGGCTCAGTTATAAAGTAGTGCCTCGTAGCTAAAACAAGTTGAGCAATCAAGCTTTTAGAACTGAAGCTCCCTGTCAGTTATCTTAAGTCACATTTTAGTCTCTTAAAAATGTTGATTCCTACGTATTCCAGAGATTTAAAAGTAGTGCTGTTGTGGGAAGAGTTAAAATATCCGATTTTATAGATGCAGGTTATAATTGATGCTAGATGCACACACAGGAATTGAGTCATTTCTTTAATCAACAGCTCACAGCCACTTTACAGTGGATAATTAACATCACTTGCTGAGTGAGAGCTGAGCTGGAGTAACCAAATGCTCTAGGTGAGAAGTGGGTTGGGAAGAAAACCCACAGTGCACAAACAGGTAGCATCCACACAGCACACATCGTACCCTAAAGATGTTCTTGCCAGTGTGAAAGCAACTTTACAAAAGCAAATGTGTTTACAAAATAAATCGCATTTGTTAAAGCTGTATATATTTAATAAACCCACTACAGAAAAGATAGTAATTTGTATTGTTTTCACAGTTTTTTGAGGTGGACTTCTCAAACATTCTTGTTTTCGTTCAAGATCATTTATACCAGAGATTGCTTGTATTGCAGCCAAACTAGCTATGTTACTCTAAATATTTTCCTCTATTATTGCCTGATTGTTCATGTTCTTTCTCCTCTCTGCAAGAACCTATATTTCTCCCTATTTATGCCACCAGGGAAAGCAATTAAGAAAATTATTAGTAGTATCATATTGTATCAGTAGCGCAAAGATTTGCCATAGACAGGCTTGTTTGTAGTCATTCCTACTCGACTTTGACACTGTATCCGTGTTTTCTCAATTAAAATGTCAGACCGTAATGCATTTTGCATAAATTTATATAAGGCTAGAAGAATATAAAGCGCCTCAAGTTTTCTCAGCGCACTGAATACTTATGAAACCTTTTCCTACAGATGTTCACTGAATTTTCACTGTCGTAATTAACATGTGGGACTTTGTACATTTCAGTTAAAGGATTAACTACTTCTACCCTTCCTCATGATACATAGTATGATCATCCCCTTCTGTTTCAATAGCGCTGTTCTGTACAGTGAGAACATTTTAGTTAAAAAAGCAGGTTATTTAGTACCAGGTATTTCTCCCTTTCCACTTTTCCAAAAAAGAGGGCTTAGTAATCTGGCAATGCCATGTTCAACCGTACACAGCAGAACAGGTCACATAATTTCTCAATTTTTTTTTCGTCTTTCAATAGATTTTTTTTTCATGTTGAAGCCTTAAGTTGTAGCAGCTGATTTGGGGAATCGGTAGTATATACGCTTAATTCACAGTTTCCCAAACCACAAGATTTTATTTTACTTTCATTAAAAGTGATAGTAGAGCATACACCTTCTTTATATGATGAAAAGTTATATTTTCAATATTGAATTAAAAATGCTAGATGAGAATTAAAGTAATGGTGTTCATATTTCTGTTGTTCAAACGACAGCCTGGAGGCAAAGATGAACATTTTTGAAACACTCTTTGCATTTCCACTTAGAAAGACATTGCCAAAATTTCTAAGCAAGGTTTTCAAAATTATTTTCTCTCTCATTATTTATGTAATTATCAAAGCGCAAAGCTTTAATCTTGATGCTTTATTTGTCCTGCACTGCAGCTACATGTGGATTTACTAACAGTAGGGTTCATTAATGCTGGGTTTCTGATATCTCTTCCTTTCCTTTCATCATTAATAGGATAGGATTTTAACTCATAAGGATAATGTTGATGGCTATAATGAATGGCTTAATCAGTGACTTCATCTTTTCATCAGTGAGGTAGTCCAGTGACTTGCTGTTAATGCTAATGAAGTTGCCAGTGAATCTAGAGAAAAAACATAAACATCAATAATTTAACGTAGTAGAATTGAATTTGGATTTTAGTTCACAGTATTGGTAACTGTAACAACTTACCAGATGTAGAAAATGCTCTTATTAGACTTTGCAAGGTACAGCTTCTAGAATTGTGAATGAAGGGTATGTTTCCATGGATATTTTGCATACGTATCAAAGAAAATACCAACTTTCTCCTAAGCAAGTAAAAAATACCAAAAGAATATAATGAAAAACAGCGATGATTCAGTTCATGATTTGTTTCAGGTCATTGTTAAGATTTCTACTGTTGGGAACACTTAAAAAAATTAGCAATCTATATTTCAGGAGGTGTTCTAATACTTTTAAGTAAATCAATGTTCTCATTGCTACTTTGGGCATGTGAAAGATAAATAGTGGGATTTAAGAAATCTTAGATCAAGTCAACTTTAAAAATACGATGGAACTGAGTCTCCTTGGTTCTGCATATGTTGCTGAGAAGGTACTCGACCATCCTCCCAGATGGGGCATTCCAATTGTGTCCCAATGAGAAAGCCAATTTCATTGACTGATCGTCCTCCCTGCCTGTTTGACCTTGTTTTCTGCCAAAGGGAACAAGATCTCAGGATGGTTCACGCCACCTCCTTGCCCACTTGCCGTGTGGCATGGGCACAACCATTGTATCCCTGTGGCCACTCACAACAGCTATAAGAAAGCATTGTAGCTATTCACAGAGAGTAGGTAAAAGATGCTACTAAGTGAGATTTAAACTGTATGCAGAAATATGAAGATAAGCATATTTTACATTCCAACAGTATTGCTTGGGTTGCATTAGGATTTTTGGAATGAGTCAGAGTTCTGCAAGCAGCACTGGTAACTGAGAAAGCAGTGCTTCTCTCAGTCTAAGGGAAACAAGGATCTAAATGCGACTAGAGGAGCTGTCTAGCAAATGTAACATAAATTATGACCCAAATGCTTGTTACTACATATTCCTTGTCACTTTACACTTCAGAACAGGTGTTAGCCACAGTCTCCTGGCAAAATTGTATCTTTGCTAATTAAATTCTGCCCTGCTAAATTCCCCCTGAAATTTTAATTGGATTTTGTATTTCTCACTGTATGCCATAAATTGTTGTGCGAGGCTGCTTTGTGCTACTAAATGACTGCATTTAATTGGTCGGTGACATACTCCTTATTCCCTAATACAGTGTCTTATCATATGTGAAGTAATTTAAGATTTATTAATGCTGCTAGATACAATCCATGAAATCTTCATCAGACAAAACTCATTCTTGGTTTCTCCCAGTCTTCTCAAGTGATTTTATTTGGCTAAAAACTGAGTCAGAGAATTTTCTCAAGTGAATGTACAGGTAAAACTGTAAAGTATTTACTTCTTAAAAAAAAAAACAACAAAACCAAACCCCAGCTTCATCCATGCTGAGAACTGATTTAAAGAGAGAGTATAGTAAAAAGACATGTTATAAAATGAACTAGACTGAAACATTGTTTTCATGAGGCAGACATATTTTGCAAGTATGCTGTCAAAAATTGTTTTTCTCTATACTTTAGACCATTCACAAGTTAGCCCTTCATAACACACTATTGATAAATTTGCACATACCTTAAGTATATACTTGAACTGGATTTATGTAATAATAGAGCCATAAACACTTTATAGTCTACCAAAGTTGAAGTTAAGGCAGACAGCTTAAAAGCAAAATTGTTTCCCTTGTTTTTTTCCTAATATACTTCTAACTATTTTTCCTTTTTTAAGAAGGGCCTTTCTTTGTTGCAATACTCCTTTTTTCTTTTTTTTTTGTCTTTTCAAATTTGATTTGATTTTTGCCTTCCTGTAACTTAAGTGCTAAAATACTTCTAGTCTTTCTAAACCAGAATTAATTTTCCCTTGATAATGCTGTTTTTCAGATGATTGAGTTTCTAATGTTGTCTAGTGTTGCCACGATGGTAAAAGCAACTGAAAACACATACCCAGTGTTAGCCTGACATTCTTGCTGATCACCTTGCTGGGCTGGAAAACTGCAGATCCTCAGCAGGTGTAAACCCTCATGACTCTATTGACAATCAACACTGTCTTAGCATCAGCTACTATATCACTATCTTTTCTCAGAAAAAAAATTCTTACTGCAGTTTCTGAGTTACCAACGACCACATTGACGCATGGTAACTGCAGAACGCAGGGGATGTAAGTGCACCTTCCGATATGTCTGCTCACGGTCAAACCGCACACACTTAAAAGATCATTCTCAGCAAAATCAGTGAAAATTCTTTTTCAAAGAAGTTATCATTCCTGAATATGCAGTTCAGATATAAGTCCTCAGGAATTTTGCAATTATAATGTACAACAAATATGATGGTTTGATGATTTCCTTTTTTTCTTTTTTTCCTGCTATTCAGTGCTATTTATATGGGATCTTTCTTGATATACTTGATATTCAGGTTATGTAGAGAATGTCTGTAGCTAGGTGTATGTTTATATGCATAGTTTTATGCATTAGACCGTGTATTCATACTCTGCTATTTAGAGTGGTTAAACATTTCAAAATCTGGATATTTAAAAAGAAATTTAACGTATTTTTATGTATGTTTTCAGAAAAAAAAATCTCCATTTCTTTTTTTCCTGTATTCAGCTGGTTTTTTAATGGATTGCTTGCTAGTTTGCCAGTAGGCTCTTTAAATGTTGATATTATGTTAATTCCGTATCTTCAACTACAGAAAATGTTAACAATATAAAGCTATTTTCCTTATTTAATGATGCGTCAAATAGTTATAGTGAAGAGGGTCATGAAAACATCTGGGTTAGTGAAGAGGACAGCAGTTTGATCAGTGCACCATAGATTTTTATTTTATTTATTCTAATTAAGCTGGCAGGCAGCCTTCTATGTATACAAGTTCATCCAAAACAAACAAACAAAAAACTTGGAAGGAAAGTTGTGGTTAAATTACCGTCCGCTTAGCATTTAATATTATTAGGCCCTTCCCCCCACCTTTGTCCTCGTAAGCGCTCTACAGATGTTGGTCTATTTTGTAATTGTGGTTCTGATATTGGAAGGGTTTTTTTATCTGTGATCTCCAGCTATAGGTACAGTAAGGCTGCAGGGAGAATTTGGGATGTGCCCAAGGAGGTGCAGACGTTGAGTGTATAGGTTAAAGCTCAGTGGTGCATCCTCGCAGAGAGCTACTCCTCGCCATCCTACTCCTCGGGGCTTCTGGTATTTACTATGCTTATGACCACAGGAATTACGGGTAAAGCGTGTTTTCTGGGGTTGGGGTTGACCCTCTCCTTTATGTTCACATACATTTATGTTTGTTACTTATTAGTATAGCGTTTACTGTTGTTAATGGCCAGACAGTTGCATCACAATGAAGAGTCTAGCTTGTGTGGTCCTCCAGTGAGGGCTGTTTGACTTCAGCCCTTTTAATTGTGTTTTTGTATGTATCTTTACTGACAGTTTTTGAACAACACTGCATTGTTATGAGTTTGCAAACCTGGGTGGTTTTTGGTTTTCTTGAAGAAAAAGTGCTCTAATTCTTCCCCTTTGACTCAGCAACATTTTTTGTTTCAGTAACTCTTAGTACTTTACAAAGCAAGAATCAGACTTGGTCTGTGTTTCTGTATGAGTGCTTGGTACAGGGCAGGGTAATAATTTCTTAGCTATTTCACCACGGTACACAAAAGTTGGAGGTAATTACAGACCTTGTGCCCAGGAAAGCATTGGGTCTGCTGCCTTCGCACTCGTCTAACAGCTCCATGAGATGTTCAAGGTCAAAGTGGCTGTTAAAAGCCACTTGCGACAGTTCAGCTCTTCAATGTTCCCACTTCTAACTTGTGACAAAATGACATGATAAAACACTAATGAGAGAGATCAGTATCTTCAACTCAGTGCCTTCCAAAGATACGTATTGTTTATTCCCATTTATTTTTTGCCACGTAAGAGGCCATTCATTCTAAGCTTTGGACAAATAATTACCTTATACAATAGTAGTAATAAAAATATTTCCTAGGAAGTACTATAACATATATGTACTTGTAACATAAACAGACTGCAGCAGCGATTCAAATATTATGCAAAGTTGGGAGCACCAGATAGGAGAATGGCTTAATAAACATATTGACAAGGAGGCTGTTAGATACCTGCGGCACTGATGTGCTCCTGAGCCATGACAACCTCCTGGAGAACAAGGATGCTACAGGGCAGGGGAGGAAGCCAATTTTCATGTTTATGGTAACAGACCTCACTGTACTTTCAGCTTCTTGCTTCTACACAGAAGCGATACATTCCCTGCAAATGATAATTTTCTGATTTGTGAATCCCACAGACACATACAGGATAACACTTTCCAAAGGAAGAACAGAGTTAGAAAATAGGAATATAAATGTAGATACTAACACATGTGATGCAAATAAGCCTTGGGTTGTAAGGATATGCTAGGAGTGTCACCGTACAGGGAAGAAGGCAGTTTAAACAAGGAACACACAAGCACAGGTACGGAATGCTGTAGGCTCATGTGAAAATATTGTCAAAGTGTTTGATTATTTTATTTTTTTTGAATTTTTTTTTTGTGTCATTTGGAACAGAATTTGAGTCATAATTCCTTCAAGAATAAGGCTGGGCAATTGTAAGTGTCAGAGAAATATAGTGATTATGAAGTACTAATAATAGCATTTTCCATTGCTGCATTGTGTATTATACATTACTGTATTATTCATGTGTTTTCCTCACAGTTTTTTTTGAAGAAGGGTATTTATTTCAAAGGCATGAGAGAGGTGCAGTCCACATGGGGCTCTCAGCATAAAGATGTAGTGATTTAACTTCTGTATTTCAGGCTGATTCCCTTTTATGTATGTTAAAATATTGTACTGGATTCTTGTTAATGAACATTTACATGCAGATATCCTGCTTTTTCAGCCCAAGAGGCAACCTTATGTAATACATATTTGCATATTGACATAGTTGCGATACTAGAGCTGGAGAAAAACAGAATAAAAGGCAACAAAGTGTGTTAAAATCTGCTTGGAGGGAAAAGTTCCTTTAAGGGTTGGCATTATCTTGTCTCAGTCACATCTACTTCACGAAATAGGCACGGCCTTGGGCAGTGCCTGGCGTTGCTACTCAGAAGAAAAGTGAATGTTAGAAAAGTTATAGACAATTTTGTTAACTTAAAAACTTCTTAAATGTGAAGTCTTCTTGGTACAGTACCTGGGAATGTCAGTGCAAACCAGAGGGGAAACACATGATACCAGGTAAAACAGGATATTACCTATAGAGCAGGATTTAACATGACTTTGTGGTACATAAAAGCCAAAATGTTGAAATGGACTAGAGTAAGTGAACTCTTCTAGTGAGGAAAATGCGAAAGGAGGTTGCTTCTGCCATGGATTTCACAGAAGGTAGCTGCTTAATGGTGTGTTTGGGGTTCTTCAGGGTTACAGTCTTCTGTGCCAATTAAACGCCGAGAGCTGAAGTTGAAGTCTTTCTCCTTCTTTGGCCTTGTCCCATCTCCTGTTAAAAGACTTCCACTTCCCACTACCTTGTGCATACCTATCCACAACAATTATCATCTTATTACCCGCCAAATAACTTTTCTTTGTGTACCGTTTCTACAGCCTGGAGGATTGGATGTCAAAAGAATTTATTCTCACCTCTTTCAGCATCCTGGGAAAGTGGTTGGGATACTGCCAACAAACCTGCGCTGTCTTTTCTGATATAGGTGTCACAACAGAGTTTCCTACAGAAAAGTCCTCTGAGCCTGGAGTCACACAGCTCCCACTGAAATATTTTGAGAAGGTAGCAAGGTGGTTTCTGATACCAACCAGGCTGTGTGAAGGATGTCTAGGAATGTTACAGGTCTATTGCAATTTTGAGGAAATATTGATGTGGTTCTAACAAGATTAAGGTCTATAATTAACATTCCTATAAACTTCATTCACATGGTACTGTATAAATAGTTCTCCACAGCAGAAGTACATGTAATCATCCTTGAAAAACAACTTTTAAAAAACAGAGGACTTATCCAGATAGGAAATTATATTAAGAAGAAGTTCCCAAATCTCTATATATATGGAGGAATTTGGAAAGAATATTCATTGTAACTTACTCATTACTAAAAGAAAATTAATTTTTGCAAGCTCAGTTGTGTCCAAAACCAACCTTAATTCTACATGTGTAAATTCATGTGGCTTTTTTTAATGTTCTAATGATGTCTAGCTCTTATCAATTACATTTTTTTAGCATATTGTTGTTGGGCAGTCAATGAGAGCGATGTTCCTATTATTTCATAACCAGATCTTTACTTAAAAGTAGAAGTCTTTTAGATACTATGATTTCTTGAATACTGGATGTAAAGACAGCATAATATTCCCGAACATTGCCTCACACAGCGTTGCAAGCTAACCTATCTTAATGAATAAATATTTTTCTAAATTGAACAAATGGCACAGGCACCAGACAGCAGGGCTTTCTTCTACAAATTACGTTTTTCTCCTTGTGGCCTTGGATTTCTAATGCAGCTATGGAATAATTAAGTAGAGTGGAGTATTAATGCAGTTTTATACATAATGTTAAGGTTGCCAGATGTTCTTCTTTCCTCTCTTTTTTTAATGTACATCAGCATTCAAAATGTAGGCTGATAGTGGGTTATGGGGAACTTAGATATGTAAGACTAAATATTGTAAGGTATTAAAAATTGAGCTGATATAAATGATGCTTTACTGATTCATTTGTTTGGATATACTCCTCACTTCTATTTCCAATTTTGAAAAGACCAACTCTTAAATCAGGTAAAAGGGCAAAAGTCTAACATATGTAGTCTTTCAATGAAGTTTTCTCTTAAGTAAGAAAACTGGGAGATGTATTTACCTGTTAGAAAACAATGTTCAGTGTCTGAGCCCCTTCATCATTTCCAGAGCATAGATAATTGTTTTGGACACCAATTTTCCTCTGCATAAATTTCAAGTTAATGTAGCCAAATGAGATAAAAGTGTAGGGATCAGCTCAAAACGTGAGGATGAGGACAGGTTGCAATGATAGAATCAATGGTAGGGTGCAAATGTAAGTATTTCTTTTCTCTACATGATCTTTTTCCTTAATAAAGCATGGGAAAAGAAAATATATTGTCATTTTCACCCACTCAGTGTGGATGTATGTTGTACTATAAAAGTTCTGTTCCTGGAAATGTGGCCTACTCAAGAGTTGAAGACAGTTGCTAGTAATTGTTTTCAAACATTGGGAACAATCTTCAGTTTTATGCAAAAAGTTGGGGTTTAAGGCATTTCCATCAATCTTCAAAACTATCTTTTTGGAATACAGTTGAGAAATTCAGTATATATTTGCATCAAAGTAGAAAAAATTGTTCCCTCTGCACCGAAGTTGGATTTTTAATATTATGAGAAAAGATAACAGTACTTTCAAATTGAATCATTACTTATACATATGCCTTATTTAAAAACACATAAAAGATTTCATATTTGATTCTTTGATTGATGAGACTACCCATGCAAAATCTATTCAATTTTTAGCTATTTTTCAAGTATGTCCTTATTAATACAAGTATTTCCTCAAATCTGCAAGTTAATTAGATACCGCCAAATCAGATATGCACAAGCATGGCATAGGAAACTTGCTGAGTGAAGACTAAGCAGAGGCTGGAAGAGGCTGATTAGGTTCAAAATGCTGGCAGGTCTTCAAAGTTGCTTTGGTTGTGGAAATGTACTGTCAACAGAACCAGAAGACCAGGATAATAGCGTAGGACCAGAATGATGGTATTTACTGCCTCAGGAATTTGTGGCTTCCTTCCACTCATTCAGAACTGCCCTGACTGACTTCTTATGGGTGATTTTGCCCTCACTATGCTCAATCAGATTATCTGATTGTTATGGGCTGCTTATGCAAAAAAATGTACTGTAGATCTTTTAGAAGTTCTATAAAGTTGATTTTTTTTTTATACTGTACATGTTTAATTATTATTTTATTTCCCTTAGGAAATAAATTAACAGAACGCTGCAAAAATCCACTATAAGTATCACAGTCAAATAGAGCTCTTGTCCACCTGTTTATTTGTGGAATTTATATAATGATCCAATTAACATTTAAGAGATGAATAATTCATTTACTGAATTTTGTTCAGGTGAAAACTTTTAGGCCTGTATATTAAATATGTGCACTTAATTATCATCCTTTTTACACTGGAGGTTTTTGGATATGGTAGAAGGTTCAAGTAGGCCTTTAGTAGTCTCTCAGCATTCTGAGTTAGTCCTTCAACCTATATACCACAGTTCAGCTTCCTGGGAGATGTGCTTAGTTTCTTATTAAGGTTAAATCTCATGAGCTGGTGAAACAAATGTTTTTCTGTAAGCAATTTGCAATGCCAAAGCATGGTATTGAAGATATTTATTCTTTTTATTTAACTTTGACTTCATTTCATTGACTTAAGTGTGGCAGAAAATAGTTATGAATGATGCAGTAACATTTTCATAAGTCTTGAAACATAGTAAATACTTTAAATTTTCACTTTGAGATTACTCTGAAAAACGTCTGCTTATACCTGATTGCACTTGTCTTTTTCAAAATGGTTATTTCACTTGAGTTCTGTTCGTTTTGTGATTTAATGGCATTGATATAGATCACTTAAGACTTGATGTATTCGTTTTTATCATATTTACATCAGCTGCAGTTCACATTCAAATAGCAATTTGTTATTTCTGCCTAAATGTTGCTTTCCTTACCAACAATTGATATCATCCTCACAGCTATATATTGCAATTTCCTACTGTGTCTTTGAAGATCTACTCTTAGAAGTGAAAGTTAATTTCTTGGTTCTTCTGTATAGCTGATAATCAAATCGAGCTTCAAGAAAATGGACCATTACCTTGGGCTTCTTAATATTCAGCTTCCCAGTATTCTACTGTAGTCTACTTTAATGACAAATTAAACTAAGCTTCCCACCCTCCCCCAGTTAAAAGGTCTCTTGCGTATAAGACAGATTCGTCATGTTTAATACAGTTACTTTTATGTTCAGGAATTCCTTTTTTGTGTGATATGTTTAATAGGGAATTGATAAACTTTACTGCAGAATTGTAATGTGTAGTAATCTGCTCTTTGAAATTTACAGATTGAGGAATTTTTTTCTTTATAATTTTACGATTAGTGGAAGTAAGAAAGAAATATGTTTATAGCACTGTCTTGGCTAGTGGAAGGTGTCCTTGCCCGTGGCAGGGGTTTGGAACTAGATGACCTTTAAGGTCCCTTCCAACTCTAACCATTCTTTGATTCTATGATCTTTATATCAGCAACAGTTGCCAACCGTGTTTTGTTCCCATAATACTTTCTTAATGTTACCCATGTTAAACTAAAATCCCCTTCAAAGATGATCCAGACTTAATCAATGTGCAAAACTGACATATCGTTGTCAACCTTATCCTCAGAAGAGGTCCTCTGCTAAATGAAGTGGGTTAGATGATATAAATTGTGGCAGAACTATGGGATAGGATGTTTCTAGGTACTGTAGAAAATGTGCGTGGTTATCTAACATTATTTGTTTGCATACAGAAATCAGACATGTTATTTCAACAGTGATGGAAATCCCTGAACTTCAGACATTTAAATAAATAAACCTGGACCAGATGTATTATACATTATTGTGTCCTGGGATATGGTTAATACATAAAGAGAGCACTTGGTCTGCAGGAAACACCAAGCACGAATGAAGGATGGAGATCAGAAGAAAAAGATGAAGAGCATTCTTACATGTGATTTGTGAATTCCCACAGATCTGGGAAAGATCTGCACTTTGAGCTACACAGAAAGTGCTGGTGTATAGCACTGCAGAGACTAGCACTGGGTGGTGTGGTGCCCAGTTGTTGCTGGAATCTCAGAAAGAATATAGTTCTGATGACGTGGCACCCACTTTGGGCTAATTAGGCATCATTAGCTTCATATCACCAGGCACCACTGTGCTGCATATACTCATCTCCCTCTTATGTGAGGAACAGTTCGACTTGCAGGTTCTCCACATTGTTGAGTCCAATAACTTTTTTAGATTGTTCATACTGATGGGAGTAACTGAGCTTATGGAAGCAGAAAGATTGCAACAAACTGCCAAGTTCTAGGAGCTCGTAGGGTTTTGAATATTATTGTGCTGATACAGTTCTCCCTGTCTGGTTCTAATCTCTCTTTTCCTATAAGTATTGTAACCTTGGAAATTCACTTATGAAAGTGCTTTGCAGGAGGTGCCCTAAAGTACAAATGATTCTCGTTTAAATCATTAGGAAAAAAACCCCAGCAATGCCATTTAATGGGTTGCACCAGGACACCTATTCTATAAGTTACCAGGCTTACTGTAAGCAAGAATCGGCATTGAAGTGCCCACATGAAAATTAAACTTGGTTCTGCTAATGACATGAAAAGCCCTCTCTGAGCCCTGGAATCAATTTTATAATTTCACTTGTCCATCAAAACACCTTTTATTTTAATAGCTGTATACTGTCCTACAGAAATTATAGTCACATTTCTTTCTTCCCTTCTTTCTTCGCCCCTCTCCACTCTCTCCAGTAAGGAACCAGTTGTACAACTTGAAGATAATTGTTTTTTGAGAATGTTACCAATTTAATCTAAAAATCAATCGAGTTTCACTCTAGTCAGAAAATTGTACAGCCTCTTTTGTATCCAAATCCTCAGAGCCTTAGGGGAAAAAGTCTTTGAAGTGAAATGTAAAAAGAATTTTCATGTTTTATGCAGAAAGACAGAATTTTGGGGGAGTGAGAAAGAGGAGAAAGAAACAAGTACGATGTGCTTTTTCCAGTTTCTCTGATGCCAAATGTGTTCAGCAGTACACAAACTCTGACTTTCCTTCCCTCCTTCATATCACCTCACTGATTTCAGCATATGGTGACTTGTATTCTCCTCACCTTTAAAGATCTCTGCAAATTCAAAGACACACTTCTAATGTATTATTTCTGGCTATGTTTTTGAATAAGGAAGTGGATGGTGAAGAGTGAAGTGGTGCAGGGAACCAAGTTCAAGTGTTCTGAAGGGTTTCAGAGTTTCAAAGTATGCTTTGCATGTTACTTATGATTCTATAATGAAATTTAGCTTTTTGCTCTGTAGGTGCAAAACTGCTGAAGAAATTCTTGAAAAGGGGGAAATTGGTGGTTCTATATTTAAAAATAAATAAAATGTGTAAATACTGCTACTAAAGGTGTTCCATGATCTGTTATATAAACAGGATTAACCATTTATTTAATATTTCTGTATAGTATTCATCTCATATTACAGAGCCTGGAGGTGTCAAGTTTCTCAATTAGTCTATTGTCCATGGCCTCCATTTAAATAAATTAATATGTCTTAAGACTGTCAGTTAAGAATATTTTGTATATTCTTAATTAAAACATTCAGTCTGGTATAAGATATCATCCATCAGTTCTCTCTATTTTATTTTGGGAAGCTACTATATTGTGAGTGGCCAGGCAAATAAAATCCAATTGATAGCAGCAGAGATATGAGAGATTAAGTATCTTGGTACTCTTTCCCTCCCTATCAATCCATAGATTTTTCTATATTGTAAAGTAATTTGGGGGTGGGGGGGTTCAAAAATACCATGTGTATAATGCAACTACATTATTCTCCACGATGTATATGCTATTTGTCTTGTAAATGGTTGTTTTATAATAGTATTTAATTCCAGAACCTGCTGTAAGCTGAGTTCTCACGTGTTTTGTATTGGTGAGCAAAAGATGAATACCACAGGTGATCGGAAAGATTGTGCAATGCCAGCTTTCACTGCGCAGCAGAAGCCTTGTTGAAGTGGCCAAATTGTGCTTCATCATATTTCAGTGCTGACAATGTCCAGAATGGCCAATAGAAGATGAAACTAGAGGGACACTTCTTGGGATAAGCTTGAGCAGACGGAGTTAGATTAAGACAGTTCCCAATAGGACCCTTTGGCCTCCTTGTTCATGCTGAAGTAGTTCTCCTTAGCCCGGCCGTGGTGCTGACTGGCCACCTATTGCCCAGTGCTGTTCCAGCCATGCTCGGACCATTTGCTGATGGCTCAGAGCAGAGCGAGGCTAATCCTCTCTGGTTTAGCCACATTTTCACTGTTTTCCATGTTTATGTCATTATTTTTTTCCACAAATTGACAAATGTCTTATCTTTAGTTTCCAGATGCTACTATAGTATTAGTAACACGGACCACTTGAATTCCTACATGGTGTGCACACTGTAGATTTGCATATGTATCTATATATTAATCTAAAATATAGTCCAGCTGTCATGTACAAACAAAAGCATTGTGAGGCAGTGAATCCTACTGATAAATTCTGGGGTTTTTACAAAAGTTGGCTTCTTTTTTTCCATTGTGTGGTGTTTCTGATAACTGTCTTGTGTCTAAATACTCTTATGCTCAGCCAGTAGTGCTACAGCTTTAATTTTAGGTTGTTTGTATTTAAAGAATTTCCAAATTTTGACTTCTTTTAAATAGACTGGAAAAAATAGGCATTTTTGTAGTTTCTGTATGAAGAGGTTTTTATTTTATGTTCTACTAGTTGTTGATTTTTCTTCTACAGTGCTTCATTATCTGTCATTCCTTGAAGTAAAGGCAGTGATAAACTCCCTGACCATGTTAATGGGAGTCGAGAATGCTTTGCTTCTCCCAGGATTGGTGCCATATTGCCAGGACAATGTATTGATTTGGTTGACTGCCGATGTGTGATGCATGACAGAAATGAGGAATTGAACTTTCTGAATGTGAAGTAAATCATGCTGCTGCTGATATATAAATGGTTTAAAAAAAAACGATCAATCAGATTCTCTGCTCTGGTAACAGTGCCACGTATAATTTAATATATAGGAAAACAACAGTTCTTTTACAATTTAAATCAAATAGTGTTTTGTGCTAAACTCAGATTCTTGCAAAAATGACTTGCAGCATTTTTGGTTTCAGTATGCTTTACTTTCTACATTACTGATGTGTGATGTGATAATTTAGAAATATTGAGCTGACATTCATAAATTCTGCCTTTTTCTTGTCAAAAGCCACAGATTATTCTTTCTAGACTGCTTATTACTATTTTAAATTGGTTGGTCTTTAAGTAATTTTAACTTGTAAGTAGAGTTGTTTTGAGTCCCAAATACCTGCAGATAGAGTTTATTATAGCCACAGGTAATTGGACTTAATTATCTGTAAAACATCCACTAGAGACATGAATAGGCCCATTCTGGCAGATGTTTTGCAGATATTAGACTTATATCCAATTATCTTTGGGTACTTTAGCAGTACACAATAGCATTCAGTTGCAGATGACTATAATACTCTTTTCTCTCCTTCTGCGTTATGAAATGAATGGGATAATTTATCCTTCTTGGAAAGAAAGAGAAGTATTTTAACGAAAGCTTGGAGAGACTTCCTGAAATTCTTCTTATCGATACCTACTAACGAGTCTTGTCATTCAGTGCCAAAGTCTCAGCTTAGCATTTCCCCCCGTAAGTACCTAAAGCATCAGGGAGTTCTGCACGGTCTCTCCAAAGGAGCCCAGAGCTGCTTATTTTGGAATCTTCGGTTTGAACTTTTGGGTGAGATTTTCAAAGGAGTTCAGCTCTCCTCAAGTAGCTGTTGATATTTGCTTAGCATTAAGGCTGTGAGAATACAGGGAGAAGCTTAACCACATCTTCCTGGTAGGGTGGGGAAGGTGGGGCATTTGGCAGTCTGCTGCCGAAACATAAATCCTGGAGTTCTTTCCTGTGTGAACTCTGGTATGATTAGACAGTTCAAGGCTAAGCCATGTATTGGCAGTTGGGCAGAAAAGTTCTACTAACAGATGCTCTAAAAAATAAAATAAAGAGCCATTTGAGCTTTTTATAAGCATATTTTCTCCTATGTAAAAAAGTGGGAGTTTTCTTGCTGTAACTTATTTTAGCATTTATTTTGTCAGCAAGAAAAATAAAAGATTGCTTTATTAGTTATGATGTTTAACAGTTAAATTACTCCAAAATTAAATAAATTACCTTGATTAATCCCACCAAGTTCAGTAAATGGTATTAGAATCTGGAACTTGCTGTTGGAGGGCAGGGTGGATTTGAGACAGAATATCAGCAAAACTCAGCAGTATCACAAAGTAAAAGTGAACCCTCACAACAAGATATGTACTATTATTCTTTCTGAACTCTCTAAGGATGTTCTTTTATATTTTTCATTACAAATACTTGCTTTTACATCTCAAGATCAGCCAATTTATTAATTTTTCTTTATTTTATATTTATTTTATTTTTCTCTCTGAAAGCCTAGAGTGAGACTTGACAAATACAAAGTGGTGATAGACAAGGAAACATAAGTAAGCTGTCTGCCTTTTTGCTGGAGATAGACTTGTGACCAGAAAAGTAAAAGATATCATGACAACCTGACGAATTTCAGGTCTGCAGAATCTGCACGTATTCCTCAAAACATGTAACCATGGGAAAAACGACCAAAGAACTTACTGTACTGAATGAAGGATTTGTCCTTCATAAAAATACTGAAACAAATGCGTTCCCTTTAAATGGCTTATTGAAGTGGGCCTGTCTTGCCATAAACACAGTCATTAATGACCTCCATCCATGTACCATTGATCTTCCTGGAAAAGTACCTTTTAAAGCAAATGAAGCAGATCTAGCAGTACTTAAAATACCATATCCTGCAGAGAGTAGAAACAACTTGTCAACAGCCAATGCCCCAATGCTAACAGTAATTTCCCTTCCTGTCAAACAACTGCTTCACTGGGAGAAGGTACACCATGTAATGGTCCTATGTACCTCACAGAAAGGGCAGAGAGCCTTCTTTCCATGCAGCATTTGGGAACATGACAACAGCTTTTGTTATTAGCGGATTCAGGTGTTGTGAGTAACAATTTGAATACAGCTTTTACAAGAACCAGAGGATGTGGCAGACAGGATGAGACGTTCACAGCCACAACCCAGGGAGAAGGAGAGGAGTTACCAAGGTGTAACATTAACAGTGTCAGAGCCAGAACTTAGTATAAACTTTTACCACGAGAAGGAATGAACGTAAAAAAGCTAAATTAAAGATTACAATATGTTGTCAAAGGTTTTCGAGTTGTGTTTCACACAGTCTGTTAGTTCAGAAACTATGATAATCTCAGTTACGTGGCTAAGTACAAGTATTCCTCGTTTCTTAAAATGTTCAGTACTTAGAAGTACCTCAGTATTTCAGGTCATTTTGGAAGAAAAGAAACTTCTAAAGTATTGCACGCTTCCATGATGTACCTTTTGCTGTCTTTATACTGTGGAGGAAATAGAACAAGGTTAATTGAAGAAATGAGACATAGAGAGGAAGGCTTTCATATAATTAGGCAGTCTCAGAAAATCATAATTAAGCAGCAAAAGACATTAGTTCCTCACAAGAACAAAACAATTCCAGTCTCCTGGGTAAATCTGTAATTTGACTCTTTTCAAATAATTTAACTGATACTATAGAACAATTCAAAATCGGTTCTAACAACAGTCTTGGCTGCATTAAGGATGCTTTGCTTAGCCATTGGATATTGTGGTAAAACTATTCTTACCTCTAAATACAGCATGTCTTGGTCAGCATGCAACAATTTAGTGCTGTAAATTTTGTCTGAGACAATTCTATGCGGGTTACTAAAGGTTTTCCTATGCAAAGTTGCAGAAAGCCAAATGCAAAGTTCAGTCACATGAGTTCAGTCATGAGACAACTTCAAAGATGATGAATTATAATGATCAAAAATGCAGATTTGAACATACTTTGTTGTATCACAAAGTGAGTAAGAAGCATCAGTATGCTTATGGAGACATAGATAATGCTTGTTTGATTACAGAGGCTAGGCCTTCTGCTGACAGCAATCTTGGCTCCTTCTCAGATCTCTCATGTTTTAGGCTATCAACAATAACATACAAGAAACGCAAATATTATGATATCTATGAGGTTGTTTCTTTCACAAAAATTAGTATAGAAGAATTTAGCCAAGTTTTTTGATGGCACTGTCCAAACAGAGGAGGGAAGCAAAATATTAATGGGAAGTTTTTAGTCCAAATTGTATTCAGTTAATCCTTTGCTGATTCTCCTCTTGGTGAAACAAGAGAGAAAGTATGAGGGGAAACAAATCAGTCACCATTGATGTAAGCTATTTGTTGATGTGACTATAAACTCTGTTTCTTAAGGAGTTTTGGATATATCAAAAGCATATCATGTTCCACATTGTAGAGCTTTTTTCTCCCTTAATGTTGAAGCTTATTTAGAAGATACAAGCTGCTTTTTTTTTTTCCTTTGGTTGATGTCATCCGTTAGAGTTTTTGGATAAAAGGAAAGATTAAGGAAGAACTTATTTGACAAAAATTTAAAAAATCTATTCTCTTATCAGTTTTGCTGTCAGCAACTTTGAAAGAAGAGCGGGTTCCATCTTGAATTCTTGATGTTGATGAGCTGTTCAAAATCTGTCCTGTGTGAATGGGATGGCCCTGATTCCTGAAATTTCCATTTTCTGCCCTCAAACTATTTTAGATTTGCTGCTAGCCCCGTGAAAAACAGACTTGCATATACAAAAAATTGGAATTGCTATCAATATGCTGTAAGAGTGTAACTACCAAAATACTTTAAAACTTGCTGTATGTTGGATAGATTTCTATGGTTATTTCAGTGTTTCTAAAGATTATTGGGTTTGTATATTCAAACTCACTTGCCTTCTGCCACTGCTGTGCACCTGGATTATACTTAGATTATCAAAAATTAATGATGTGTGGAAATAGTTTTATAGTTTCTAGGTTATCAAAAAATGCATAATCTGCATTATTGCTTGAAATTAAGTGCTATTTGAGCACTCTGAAATGGTGTTTAGTATGTAATTTTGTCCTTTGTGAGTGAGAATTTAAAATCAAGGTCAAATGTATATCATTTTACTATGTCAATTTCCCAAAAGGTCATAGTCATAATTCTGTCTCAGAGTTGTTCTTTTTATTTTCAATTTTCAACAACAAAAACTTTTAAAAGGCTACAAACCTTCATGAATATCTTATTTTGTGGTTTTGTAGCAGATTTATTTCTGATGTCTACTGATCTGTTCTGTATACCAACTCTGGAGGATGCAAGTTAGCTCAGCTGCCGTTTGGCGAACCCACATTCATATTTCGTGCATATGTTTTATGACTGTGGGAACACGTGCTGTCTTCTGGGTTTTTTTGTGGATAGTGGGATTGTTTTTGTTTGATTGGGTTTTTGTGGTTGCTTTTTTGCCATCCAGAGTGACGGCTGTTGCATCTGCTACAGTTGCTTCTTACAAGGGCATCGCTGCATGTGGCTGTCCCTTATTGCATTCAAGCCATTTTCAGAAAAAGAATGATGCTGGTTTTACAAGTAAAATCTAAATGGGTTTGAACTAGAGTTAGTCCTTTTTATCCGTAGTCAGATTATAAAGTACATAGCATACAGAGCAAATATCGTGAGATAACTGTATGCTGAACTTCTCTCTTACCCATATTACTCTCTCTCTCCTCTTTCCTATGCTGATCATGGTGCACAAGAGAGAAAAGCATCTCTTCCAGGCCTCTCTTGGTGACCTGGTCATGTTTCTGTTACCAGTGCTGATGCATCAGCCCAGGGGCTGAAATTACATGAAACCCACCCTGTTTTATCCAGCCTCGGAATCAGAAGTTACCTAAAGCTGAATGTACAGTTACTGTCTATACATGGGATGTGTGTAGTCTTGATTTGTTTGTAAAGGTTTGCTTTTTAATATACCTTTAAAAAACCCAAAGATTAAAGTACACCTAGGATTTCCATTTGATATTATATTTAGAATTACCTGTGTCTGTCTGTATGTTTATATCTGTTATGTTACTAACAGTTTAGTTTTAGAAACATATTTGAAGTTATTTTCTGAATCAATTCTCTGGACTGTTCTCCATGATGTCAGAAGAGATGTGTATCTTAACTGTGTGCTCCTGTTTTTATAGATGGCTATACAACAGATGACATTGAATTTTACTGGCGTGGGGGTGATAACGCAGTCACAGGAGTGACAAAGATTGAACTGCCACAGTTCTCCATTGTAGACTACAAGCTTATCACCAAGAATGTTGTTTTCTCTACAGGTTTGTGGAGGGGAAGCTAAAAGGGGAATTCACTGGGAAGACTTTTAGAAATGGGTTCATTCTCAACGTGCAGTTCAGGATCTGAGAAAAAATTTTAGAAACAAGAATAAATTAGAGCGGCAACTGTGAATTTTGAAAGGAACAGTTTTTTATTAAAGCTTTCATGGTGTATAAGGCATCACTCATTAACATATGAAGAGGATACAGTAGTCTGTCATGTTAAGGCTCAGTCAAATAAGCTGTATTTTCTGTTTCCCTATGAAAACTGATTAAGCCACTTATACACCTCAGCGCCCTAAACCCAACAAGAAGTAACCCAGCCTGTAGGAAGTTTAGGAACCTTTCTTTCAGTATTTCTAGATGTTCCTTGTGCCAGACTGTGGATGTATTACACTAATTCTTTTGTCTTCACTGTAAAACCTTTAAAACCCTTGTTTCACAGGATTTGTAGGTTAGCCTATGCTAGCAAGCACATGACTTTCTGAAGACTGAAAAGATGCTTTGTGAGGAGGAGTAGAAAATAAGATTGGATTTCATAAAATAAAAAACGAAACAAGAAACAAATAGAACATTTCAATGGCATATTAAATCATTCAAGAGAGACAAAAGTTGTGTTGGGCTATTACTATGTGATGTTCTCTACCTACTTGAGAAAGCTGCTAGGTGTGTTTAAAAAAAAAAAGTCTTCAAAACTCGCTTTCTAGATATGGATAGCAATCATCTTTGGAGGGAGTATAGCAGGATTGTGCATCCCAAATTCTTCAAAACCAAGCAGAAATGGGACTTGAATAGTGGTCTCTTGGCACCCATTTCAACAGGTGTTTTGAACACCAAAATATTTCTGTGACAAAGGACAGGTGTTGCATTGCTTGGGGAGAAGGTTAGAATAAGAGTTACACTCAAGTGAGCATACCACAACTTGTCAGGGAAGAAGCATTTCTATGCTTTGATGCTCTGAAATGTATTTTAGCTTTTGATTGTTGAGTGTTATGATTACCAGCAGATATGCACCTACAGCATCCTTGTACCCTTAGAATGAAAGATTATTTAATCCCAAGTCTTGCTGGAAGTTCTGCATCTGATTATCCTGGATCTCTCAACTCTGTGTGTACTCTATGTTGCATGAAACAATAAAAACGAAATGACAGAAAAATGTTTTCAGGCTTTATACAAGTAAATTATGGCCATACCAAATATTCTCTTTTAGGTGCCTACCCAAGGCTGTCTCTCAGCTTTAAACTTAAGAGAAACATTGGTTACTTCATTCTGCAGACCTACATGCCTTCTATTCTGATCACTATCTTGTCCTGGGTTTCCTTCTGGATTAATTATGACGCATCAGCTGCAAGAGTTGCTTTAGGTAGGCATTTTTACACATCTCATTCAGTGTGCATTAGCTGAATGCTTTTTCTTGCTTCTGGCTTAGTGCATGATTTGAAAAATAAATCTGCTAGATCTTTTTATGTCTGGCTTGTTAAGCTTCGTATTATTTGAATCAGTATTTAAATCATCACAATTTAAATAAAAATTAAAGTGATTTCATGTCTGAATTAGCTAACTGTATAATCATTGTAACCAGAATTAGCTTAATTGTCTTAACGTTTTCTGTTGTTGTTTTACTACTTGTTCTTCTCCAAAGAGAACGCATTTAGTTTGCTTTTGCCCATGGCAGTCCAGAATACACATTCAGCACTGTGTTATGGATTATAAATTGCTTTTCCTTTCAGGTATGAATTAAATAAAGCTTTACTAGTGTTGTGTAGCTAACTTCTCCCTAAATTGAGGGCTTTTTTCCTTACTGTTACCTTACATTTTAAAAGAAAAACCATTTCCCTAATTAATCTCTAGAGTACTCTTATATCTCATTGCTAATCCCATGTGCATTTGTTTATACTGTGTCCCTTGTCAGAGGATCCAAGCATGTTACAAAAATAAATATGAGTATCTATTGCCAAATTTTGTATAAATCAGACCAATTCCTGCCAGTACAGCTCTCATAGATAAAATAAGTAAATCACCATAAAAGATACAATTGAGAATTTGACATTTAACTTTATAGGATACTGTCTGAGTTTTACCAGGCCTTCCTGTGTAGGATTTTCCAATAAGAATTCAAGACTGTAGACATCCTGAAAATGCTGGAGGAAGGCAAGCTAAACTGGTAATTTGTAACTAAGACTCATTAGAGAAGGTTACAGTTTAGCTGGTTAAAAACACACTCATAGAATCCCACTACTGTTTGTTTGATTAACGCAATTTATTACAGGTGTAATTTTCTTTGCTTTACACAAAAATAAAGACAAAGATAAGGAATATGGACAGAGATCGGGGCTGGGTTTTTCCCCACCAGGAAAAAAAAATCTTCTGGAAATTTTCAGCTCTAGCACTTGAATATTATGAGCTATTATGCTAGAAAATTAAAATGAATTCAACCAATAGACTTGTCAATTCTTTTTTCCAGGAATCACAACTGTGCTCACGATGACAACAATTAACACCCATCTTCGAGAGACTCTTCCCAAAATTCCATATGTGAAAGCCATTGACATGTACCTCATGGGATGTTTTGTCTTCGTTTTCATGGCTCTGCTGGAGTATGCATTGGTCAACTACATCTTCTTTGGCAGGGGACCTCAGCGTCAAAAGAAAGCGGCAGAAAAAGCTGCCAGTGCCAACAATGAGAAGTTGCGAATGGATGTCAATAAGGTAAATTGAAATGGGGATATATTTTTTGCATTGCCCCAGGAAGGCAGACTTTCACTTCTGCCAGACAGAGCTTTAAAATGTAATTTCTTGTAGAAATGAGTGGAGTGGGATTATTACGATCTTGTCTAGGCTCTGCAGAGCAGTGCGCTTAGTCACCTCAGCAATGAATGCTGCCCTCTAGCCTGGAAAACAGAACGTCTTTTTTCTAAAGCATGTGCTCAGTTAAGCTTTACTGTGAGATGTTTTCTCAGTCAGGATGTAGAGTTAAATATGTCTAATCTGTTTCCAAAGGAAAAAATCCAAAATGATGGCTATAGCTGATATTCTAGTAAGAGCTGTATGGAATGTTGGAAATAAAACCTAAATTTAACCTACTTTAATAAATCTTCCAGATGACATGGATAAGAAATATTTGCTACAGAAGTGTTTAAAGCTTGAAAAGTTTGCATATTTTCCATATATAATGGCCCAGGATATTGTTGCCTAAATGAGAAACTGCTCAGAAATAAAGCATCAACTTGCTGTGCACTTAATTTTGAATCGGAAAATGGTTCCCTGGGGATGGAGAATTGAGGCAGAAAATACATTTGCCAAGATACACACTTTTGGAAAAAGTATCCATTATGCTTAATGAAAATGGAGCACTTATCATAAAGCACTTGTCATTTTTCACTTTGACCATTTTGGATGAGTTTCATACAGTGGCACATCTGGGCTGAATGCTAAAATGTACTCAGTGTGAAACGAATAAACTTTCACAGACATGCAAAATTGGGAAGTTAAATAAAGTTAAATTATTTTTTTTTTTTTTTTTTTTTTGGCATGGGAAGCTTTTTGATTTTGTAATTCAGCATGATACTCCAAGGGTGAAAAACTCTAAATCAGAATTTAAAAAAAAAATCTAAATCAGAAAAAAACCAAGTGATTATTTGTGAAGTGGAAACATAAGTTTCATACAGCTCTAGTGGTGGAATTTCTCGTGGTTGTTTGGAACTTCTGCACTACCACAGTGTGCCGGCAAACAGAAGAACATTTTGTTTCATTTTTGCTGGAACAACAAAAATTCATCACGTTGATAGCATAAACCAGTTAGTTTTATAGGTTATACTTTATAGTCTTTTAGGGTGGAGGATTATATTGTCATGGCTCAGATCTTACCCGTTCATTAGTTTATTTTTTATTTTTGATTTGAGAGAAACATGTTTTAATGATAAGGCAAATGCAGAATGATGACATTAATTTTGATGTTATGATACCTTTTAGATCACCTTTTACCATTGTAAAGTTCATGAAGACTGTAAAATCTTTTTCTATTGGTGATTTTTCAGCAATGTAAAAAAAGTTGCAAGCTTTTATTTAATTTGTCAAGTTTATTTTTTAAAAATCAGTTTCCCGTTAAACAATCAAAGCTATTAACTAAGACACCCTGTAGGTAATTTTATGAGACTAGATCTCTCTTTACCTGAAGTTTTTCCTCTAACATCAATGGAAATTGATGGTCCGTAAGAGTCAGAGTGTCACCACTAGCTGAAGTATAATTTTTGTATACTGTTTTACTTGTGATATTTTCTATATACTTATTCATACAATAGATCTTTCAGCCACATAACAGAATGGCTAAAGTGTAGTAGCAAATTGCTTATCATGAACTGGAATTTGAAAGCACTAACTAGTGTACTGATCCAATCCAGTAAGCACAGTAAATTAATTCCCATAACTTTTGCAGAAATTTGCCAGCCTATAGGATTAATACAAAGTATACTGGGAACAACTTTACACTATTTCTATTTTTTTCACACTAAGCCTTTTGTTTAATATACCAGGCCAGCATGGTTCATAGTCTGTGGCAGTTCTGCTCTGGCACCCAGATACGCTCTGATCTGATAATCAGGTTTGCAATCCCTTAAGCAATAGATAGAGAATCAAACAGGAGAGGATCAGAAAAGAGTAGTTATCAGAGAGCACTGTCCTACTGCGCATAGACTGCTCTGGGGAGGAGGAAAGGAGCTGACAGCTGTTCTTGCTGTTTGACCAGCAGCGAGAAAACAGATTCACGTTTAATGGACCTGAATATTTTATCTATGAAAGTGGGCCAAATATTATATAATTATTTACAAATATTATGTAATTATATACAAGAGCAAGTGTAGGGTCCTGCACCTGGGGAGGAAGAATGCTTGGCACCACTATAGGTTATGGGTGGACCTGCTGGAAAGCAGTTCTGAGGAGAAGGATCTGGGGGTCCTGGTAGATAGGAAATTATCCATGAGCCAGCAATGTGCCCTTGTCGCCAGGAAGGCCAATGGAATCCTGGGCTGTGTAGGGAAGACTGTGGTCAGTAGGTCGAGGGAGGACATTCTCCCCCTCTGCTCGGCACTGGTGAGGCCACAACTGGAATACTGTGTCCAGTTCTGGGCTCCCCAGCTCAAGTGGGACAGGGAACTACTGGAGAGAGTCCAGCCTAGGGAAACAAGGATGACTGGGGGATTGGAGCACCTCCCTTATGAGGAAAGGCTGAGAGAGCTGGGACCCTTTAGCCTGGAGAAGAGAAGGCTGAGGGGAGACCTCATTCTTGCTTACAAGTATCTAAAGTGTGGGTTGAAGGAGGATGGAATTAGACTCTTTTCAGTGGTTCCCAGTGACAGGCCAAGGGGCAACGGGCACAAGTTGGAACATAGGAAGTTCCATTCAAACATAAGGAAAAACTTCTTTACGGTGAGGGTGCCAGAGCCCTGGAAGAGGCTGCCCAGGGAGGTTGTGGAGTCCCCTTCTCTGGAGATTTCAAGACCCATCTGGATGCAGTCCTGAGTAATGTGCTCTAGGCATTCCTGCTTTAGGAGGGGAGTTGGACTAGATGATCTCTAGAGGTCCCTTCCAACTCTGAAAATTCCATGATTCCACAATTCCGTGATTTTCATGTACGAGAACCAGAAATGGGTCTGAACTGCCGAATTTTGTTCAGATGCAGGTTTCCATGAAAACCCAAGTATTTTAGAAATGGGACCAAATGAACACTCCATCTCTAATTAAGATCCAACGTTGAAGGACTAAGTTTATGAAGTATGAGTATTCTTTTGTGATGTTACTAGATTCCTCTTGTATCACTACATGGAACACTACAAATTTATGTTTGTGACTTCAGATACTATGTGAGAAAAGATGAACGCCATGAGTAATAAACCTCAAAACACAAGGATGAAAACTTCTCTACAGCTCTTTTACTGCGTTCAGCATTGACGTTGTAAAAAAAATGGGTGAATAGTTACTGGAACTGCTGCTTGTAGTGCAGCATCTTTGTTTATACATTATAGGCCAGAAAATCTGTAATAGATTTCTTCATACTCTAACACCAATTTTTATAACAGTTTCTTAAAATTTTTTGAACAACAAAAGGTGGTGAGAGGAGAAGTGCCGATTAGTCTTTCCATCCACAACTACTTGCAAAATCAAAGTAGAAGTTAATACATACTGCCTTTATGCTGTTGAATTCTCTGGTATGGAGAGATTCCAGGGCAGGCACAGACATTGGTAGTCTCTCTATTTTTGCCCAGTGTTATTCAGAAGATTACTGGAGAGCCTACAAAACAGTACAGAACTGCAACAGAAGCTGTTCTTCCATGACTGTGCTATCTGCTGTAACCAGTATCATATCTTGGAGATTTGGTGACTCTGGAGGAGAACATCCTGTTTTTTCCACTTGAGTGAACACCATCAGGCTGGCTGCAGAACTTTTCCTGGGGTATTCCAGATGAGACTGTGGCCATATCTTTCTTTACATTTCATATGGTATTCATGTCATATGCCCAATGTGCTGGTTTTGGGTTTGGGGATTTTTTTTGCGTTTGTTTTTTTTTTTTTTAGCATCCTAGAATAGTTTGGAAGGGACCTTTAAAGGTCATCTAGTCTAATCCCCTTGTGATGAGTGGGGACATCTTCAACTAGATCAGGTTGCTCAGAGCCCCGTCCAACGTGACCTTGAATGTTTTCAGGGATGGGGCATCTACCACATCTCTGGGCAACCTGTTCCAGTGTATCACCACCCTCATTGTAAAAAATTTCTTCCTTATATGTACTGTGAATCATCACAGAAGACTGTAACTTCATATACTCCCTCATTTTCAAAGATTGTTATCTCTTTTTGGGGTAAGGGAAAGCAATAGAAGGGATTGGGCCTATATCTTGATTTGTTTCTTGAATTCTGAAACCTGGGTAATAAAATCATGGAGAAATTTAAAAGACACAAAACTCAAAGAAGATTCAGACTCAATTACCAGCAGATATGGACATGCTCAATTTTCTTGGCAGTGACTTCAGGTTAAAATGGCTTTGTCTATCATTGTCCCACTCTCGAAGCTTCTCAAGCTGCATTTAGCAGTTTATTCCTTTAGTCTAACTCGTCGCCTTTTGCCTTTGTCAAGGCTAATTGTTCTCTCTGTAAACAGTGATATTATTGCTTACAGGTAAATCACTGGCTTTCTTCTTGCTCTAGACATCTTTCATTTATTGGAGATAGCATTCACATCATTTCCTCCCCTCTCTTTTCAAGCCTATCGTCTTCTTTTAAGTTAGTTCTTCAAATGCCTTTATTATCTTTATAGTCTCGAGTTTTTTAATCTCGTTCTGTTCTGTATGGCATAGTACTGCAAGCGTATATATAAGGATAGGTAAACTGGGAGTGTGTATTTCTGCTTGAAGACCTAATATGTGTCATAAACTATGATATATATGCTCTAACCCATTGTTATGCAATTTTATTTTGTGGACTTTTCTGTTTTAAGTAGGAATGTTGATTGTCATCGTCATCCTTTTGATCCTTTGTAGGCACATTTCATGCTATCTTTTCTTTAGGCTCTGCCTTCACAATATCGTTCAGCTGAATGTCTTTCTGTGGGTAATTGTACATATATCTGGGACATATCATCTCTTCAGGTTCAAGATCATGTGTCAAAGGCTTTACTGAAATCCATAACTTTCATCTGTTAATTCTGTAATTACCTAAAAATGGTCTGGCAGGATTTGGTCTAGAAGCCTCTATGAGGCTTTTTGCTTCTAATTGTAATTTTGGTTTCTGTTTCCTTTTGGGATAGAAGCGGACGGGGAGAGGGAAATAAGCTATTCTGATATAACCCTTTAAGTTTTCTTCTTTATGAAGCCTGGCTTTGTCTTCAAAGAGATGATTAGCCTAACCAGGATCTCAGTGTAGAGCCTGTTACAACTGCGAGTAATTTCTGATGTAGATCCTCAGCCATTTTAATACACTTAATTTCTGTTATCGCAGTTGAAATAATGAGCTTCTTGGTGCACTCTCAATACAGATTTATTCCCCATAAGTTTCTTCCAGAATCCAGTAGCCAAAGTGTTTTTGATTAATTTTTAAATTTTCTCTTACATTGTTGCATCCAATAATTTTACCTTATATGTTTCCATCTTGGAACTGTGGCTTAGATGGGGCTCACTGATGCTGGTCGCTGTGATGTGTCTGATGCATCTTCTAGTCTTTGAGTTGTTCAGGATTTGCAGTGTGATCACCTCTCAAGCCCTGTATTCAGTATATTTTCCCATGTTACTAAATTCCCAGTCAACCTGCTGCTTATGCTGTTGTTACATCTTTTGGATTCATTGCTGTTTTTTCCACAGTTGCTCATCTAACTCATTTGATCCAGACTACTACATACATTAATTGACTTCTCTGGAGGTGTAAGTAAGGTGAAAATGCTTTTCAGTGTCAATGATATCTATGTATTTGTTATTCTGGATAGATCAGAAAATCTCCGGTACAGCTATGTGGTAATTTAATGGAAACAAGAACTATCACTGTAAAGACCACGTAAATTGACTGAGCTGAATGAAAGGCTGATTCTTCTTCCTCTGTGAAGAAGTGCTTCTTGCATCTTGCCAGCTGTACATTGTCAAGGGGTGATTATAATGGAAAAGCAGCTGTATGCCATTCTCTTGCAAAACAACAGAGACTGGAAGTGTGTCAGGCAGCAGAGACGATACTCACTGTCAGTGTTGGTATCAGTTCCTACATCAAGGCTCTTGTTAAAAGAAGGGCTACAGATCCATCTCTTGATGGAGCACGCTGTCAGTCTTGTCTTAGACATCAGTATGGTTTCCCTAGCAGGATATTAGCTGGAAACAGGATGTGATACTTGCATTTTTTTCAACCCAGACATCAAAGCTTATAGAGGCATTACCATATAATGATTTGGTGCATCTGGGCTTCCATTTCTAGTCCTGTCTTTCTAATTCTTAAATGCGTGTTATTCAGGTGCTGTTGAAATGATTTCTTAATTATTTTTTCTTTATAGTTAGGTCATTTAGATTTAGAACAGTTAATTATTGCAAATTAGCATTTGTTACATAAAAATTGTTTCTTATATTCTTTTAAAGTAATTTGATTTGCCACTTCACAGAAGTAGCATTATGTTTTGCATAATGTAAACACATCACTGAATGTGGTTTTAGAATGTATAAAGTTGCAGTAAGAATTGAAGCCTAGACGTTTCCAACCTAGCTTAAAGCACAGAAATGCTGTAAGTGTACAGGCTATATACCTGAAGTACATGATAAGTCACGTAAATAAAACTCTGCCTCTAATTTTGCAATCATGCTGTCGTTATTGTGAGCATTAATAAGGCAATTTCACTCTGGAAAAGAGGGGAAAAATGTCAGCATATTATGCAACACTTCGTAAAACTGTTTATACAGATTTATTCAGTCTTTTTTTTTTTTTAAATAAATGTGAACTGACATTTCTAACCTCTGCATGTTTAGATAAGGGTTTTTTTCTGAGCACAAAGACTTTTTTTAAAATATACTGAGTGTATTTTTAAAACAATAGTAATTCTACTCGGTAGCCCTTGTATTACGTAAGGTGTTCAGTCAGCACGGCTGAAAGTCACAGGGCATTGCTGTGACACAGCGCCAAGGCACAAACAAGTGAAATTGTCAGACTAATGACGTTTTTCTGACAGAAATTTGGGCACCAAGTAGAGAACACGGAACTTTAATATGATAAAGAGATTAAACAGCATATTAATAGATTTGACTCACAAGAGAAATGTTCTCTTGAAGAATGAATGTAGGGCTTAGTGAGCTAAGACGGTTTAAACAAATATAGGTATCTTTGCAATTCATTGCCCTCCTGACCCACTGCTGTTATATCCCAATTAGCACACAGTTGCTAAAGGAGATGAGATGGCAAGCAAAGAACAAATAGAAGCTTAACCTGCCCTCAGCTGCACTTGACATGGTAACCTTCTTCCCCTTCAAGTTGTCTCAGCTGCTGAGTTTTCCCCCTACACCTTTTTGACCGAGGGAAAGAGTCTGACCAAGTTTAACCTGAAAAGTTGAATAGTTCTTCTCAGATCTTTCATTTTCAGAGGACTCCACTGCATTATCAGAGTTTTAAGACAAACGAGACCACACAATTACCTGTTTCACAAGTGATTGCAGCTACGCAACTGGGCAGGCTGAGGATGGACAATTTCTGGCCATTGATAGTCTAGCAAGGACACGGTGCTCCCACAGCATCTTCCTTCTCCAGGTGCCCGTTTTCAGATTCACTGGCTCAGGTATGTGTGCTGTTAGAACACGAAGACTGAGACTGAGTACTTTCTGTTTCTTTTTGCCAACAATACCATCCATTACAGTAGCACAATTTGAAATGGCATAGAGTCAGCCCGGGTATTGCTTTGCTACCTGCCATTTCTCATGATAGCTTCCAAACTTCTTTCCACCACTTTACGAGTGAATAAATGGAAAAGCCTGTGCATTTTTTTCGCTGTCATATCCATAGATGTCTCTTTTGAAAAAGAGGGGTGGAATTAGATGGAGTGTATTAAGTTGAGCCAATGCGAATCCATTGAGATATAAATATATATGTGGCCCTTTGCAGGCCAATTTGTGATAACTTTCAGTGTGCTGCAAACAGACAACATCGCTTTCCTCAATTTTCAGACTAAGGTGTAAACATGCATTAACAAGACTGCAGGCCCGAGGTAATATACCTTGCTCCAAGGCAATGCTCATTAGCTTAGGCTCAGCTAATGCCTTTATTTCCCCTCTGATTTACTGCTGACTTGCCTCTGGCCTTTACAGTTCACAGCAGTATTTGTTCATTTCTATCTGAAGAAATCATATAAACGCACCTCTGGTGAGGAGGAATTATTGCAAGGGTACCTAAAACCAGTTAGTATTTATTACGTAGACCTGCACCTTGTACCTTATGCAGTAGAGGTACTTCTGGTATAACACATGAGTAAGACGAAGGCTGTGAAAGCTTTTGCAAAAAAGAGGAATTTCAAAATGGCTGTATGCCCAGACTGAGTTAATAAACTGAACAGGATATTAAAACACTAAGGCAACATGAAGCTCTTAAAATTTCAGTCTAAAATCTCAAATCCTCACTGCTGTGTATCACTGGAGCTAATGCTGTCACTGTCCAGATTTCAGTGAAAGCATTCACCCTCTTCCTTTCCCCTCCAAGTAGAGTTTTCCTTTTGTTGCAGTACAGGTAAAACTGCACGAGGACTGATTCTTGATCCAGGGTCAGAAGATATTACTGGCACAGAAGTTTACTGAAGGACATGTAATAAAAATAGGCATGGATTATGAAAGCTCAGCCTTTCTCCTAAACTTGCATTCATGCATTATCAAGGACCAACTTGCATATGAAACAGTCAGCAGTGCACAGAGTGCTCGGCCAACCTCCTTGTGTTTTGTTGAAACCAGAGGTTTGGTAGGAGTGAAATTTGAGGAAGTTCCAGTTTTATCCCGCAGCACTTTGCAGAAGCAGTCAGAAAGTGATTTATTTCCATGGTCTGTAGTGGTATTCCACATGACATCTGAATAAAGGTCAAGTCAACTGGGTGAGGTTTTCTTTCTGCAGCTGTGTTCTTTCGAATGCCATGTTTAATTAATGTAAGAACAGTGTGTGTACAGTCCATTTTTTTAAAGCACGTTATCCCTTTTGCTTTTGTAGTGCATCTACAAACCTGCCATCCACCAGTGACCCTGAATTAAATAGGCTTTTGGTTGTGAAAAAGAATCCATTAATGCAGTTTATATGATTATTTCAGAATGTGGGGTAGTAAGACACAAAAAAGGCAAATTATGTACAGTGAAGTAGAAGAAATGTATGTAGTTGCGGTCCAGAAGGCATGTCTGGCCTAGTGAATTTGGTGAATTGATTTCCCAAAGCATATCAGCTCTAAAGAGTTTGCCAAGGTTTAATTGAATGGCAATGAGTCAGCCAATTTCTATTCCACAAATAAGTTGTAACTCTAAACGTTATGTGCTAGGGGATGTAACCTGGTTGTGCTCATGAATCTTGAGATCACTGGGTTGTGTCCACTAGGGTGGCACTAAGTGGTAAAAATATTATTATAATGTAGAAGATGACTGTCAACCCCTTTGCTTTATTTATAGTGTCTAAAATGATCATCTGTTTGGTTTCTTTTTGCAGATAGCAATGCATTGTTACATCTAATTTAGGGGAAATTGATTTCAGGTGAACCAAAATTCATATCAGAAGTGTTTACACAATCAGAATGATAGTATCCCAAACTGGTAAGGAGGAGATATATTTCAAATCCCTCTTTTATAGTTTTTGCTCATCTTTAGTCTATTGGTAACTATTAATTATTAATTATGATGCTTTTCCTTTGTTGTTGTTTGCTCTTAAGGCTGTAAGATTACCTAGACTGAAGCAAGTTAATACTTTCAACTCTATTAAAAACCCCCAAAATTACTGTGTTAGAACACATTCTAAAGACTTATTCCCAATATTTCAAAAATATTTTTTCCTCAAAATCTTTTTTTTCAACAGTGGAAACATTCTAATTCCCAGGAGAGACATGGTGCAGTCGCTCTGCATGAAGATAAAGCAAGGTTAATGAGCAGAATAGCCCAAACAACCTAAGAATAACATATCTAGCAGTATTAATAACAAAATATTATCAATGAACCATATGAACCGGGCATCCATGTAGTCGAGTACAAATTGAGTGCTTTCTTATATGTATATTCTTTTTTTAAAAGTGTGTTAGGGTGTGTATTGCATACATGTATGATAAATTTAATGAAACAGTCATGCTGGGCTGTGAAGACCTATGTTTATCAGTAAATTCACTTGGTTATTCATTCTTTTGGATACTAGCTATTTTCCCAGAATTCAGCATATGGAGAAAGGTAGACACCGCGAATTAGTTTCTCATGTAACTTAGGAAAAAGGTTAGGAGTTTGGTAGGATTATGGCTGAACTTAAATATGTGTGTGTATATATATAGACATATATGTCTATATATTTGAATATATCTTCTTTTACTCCTTAGATACTGGTTTTAAGAATCCCTTTGTAATAGTATAAGGTTATATTAAAACATAGAAGTCTGAAACTTGTTTATGCTCATGTCTCCATTCCTCTTTTTAGAAGTGTGAGAGACCTGAATTTAGTTCTTTTCACCACCCAAAAAAACTTGTTGAGCCTTGTCCCTAAACTTGATGCATCTTAAAGTATGTACAAAAAGCCCTGCAAACCTGTCCTTGCTCATGTCCTCAAAATGAACTCAACTCTCTGGTAATATACTTGTCAGAAATTTGACACTTTTGGGCTGATCTGAGGGATGCAACAGTAAAGGTCACACAGCCTAAATCAACATGATTATTTCCATGTAATGTTTTGTTTGGGCCACTTTCTGTCCATATATTCTTTGAGTAGTCAAAGGTTCCTGTAGGTAACTGGAAATGAAGGTCTTCAGAAATGGAAGATTTTAGCTTATGTTTTGCTAGATGGAATTCTGAGGTTTTATACTTTCAAGCTGTAGCAGTTTTGGGTAGGAAAGGTGTCATTACATAAGTTTCAGTTGTTGCATGGAAGTTCCTTTTGTTTATTAAAGTATATGATAATATAGCTGGAGGAGAAGATCCAAAAGCTGATTGTGTGTAGGTATCATTTGAAGAGGGCTAGCTTTTGTGGGGGGTGATTCTTCAGCTTTCATTTCTTCTTCCTTTTTATATCATGAGGCATATACAATATTTTGCAATTTAAAAATAAGCCTATATTTGGTCTTATTAACTCTTTAATAGCTTTTTCAGTTGTGAGTAGATCACCCTTTCTAAAAATGCATCTCATGAAACTTTTATAACATTGAACTTACATGAACACCTGCCATGTTTGCATGTTAGTAAACTATTTTTTCTTGTTTCCATAAAGTTATGTTGAACAAACTGCACACTATTGCCAAATAAACTCAGTCTTTTTTCCTTCATTTTAAAAATGTTCTGAAGTTCTCCTATATCCATATATTTGTATTTCATATATGTGTGTGTGTATATATATTGCTATAAACCTATAATACATTTAACTAATCAGACTCAAGTTTGGTTTAAATTTACAAGCACAAAAGGCCACCAAAATGTCAGGAAGACAACTATAATCCAGTTTTTATTTTCTCTAGAATTAACACATACACAAAACCAGTTTAAGTATAATACAAAATTTGAAATGATACATAATATTGGTATATATTTTGCATACACAGAAACTTACTTAGAAAGAAATCTGAAATGACTAACCATGTCTTGGCAACAAAGTTTCTTCATTCTTGTCACTCATTTTTAAATGAATGACAAAATGTTAGTCTCCCAACAGCAGACTGTCAGTGTACAAGTCAGTCATGCAGGAATGTTCTCAGTCAGTCAGCAAATTCAGATTTTTTGATTATTTTAAAGCAAAAGACTTTTCATTTTAGTATTGTTAGGACTAGACCTCTGAGCCTTGCAGTATCTATAGCTGTGGAACTGGCAGTATTTCAGGCTTCTAAATCAGTGCTGAACATTATCATAATAAGTACATTTCTAGATCTTTTTTAATTCAGAAATTTGTTGTCAAAAGTTGGAAATTCATCTTTATTTTCTTTATAATGAAAACTTGTCAGTGATTTTCCATAGAAAAATCTCAAGAATTTTCTTGAATTAATCGCAGTTTCTCTCCAGTGTTTTATCTGGTCTTTGTCACTGGTCCCAAAGTTTTTCCTTGGATCTCGTGCTGCCTCTGGCCATGTTAAACTTTGGGCTGGGCCAAGAATTATGTTGTTGGTCTTCCCCAAAAATCATGCACCTAAATCTGTTGACAAGTGCGTGTATCCCGGTCAGATGGATGAAACACTGGTAGACTGCCATACAGTCCACCCACTCTCGTGACAAGTGTAAGCTGTATAGTGCTTTGCACGTTGTATTTGACTTCAAACAAGAAAAATAACATCATGTATTTTACAGAAATCTGTTCTAGAGGAGCAACTTTATCAGCCTTATTTTTACTGTCTAGGTCATATTTCAAAACCATAACTATATCCAAATCATACCTTATAAATTTTTCCAGATTTTTCATCTTTCATGAAGCTTTCTTATATAAACAATTTTGCAGTGTTTCTGTAGTATATTTTTGGTGCTAGGTATCTGTTACATTAATTTTGTAAGATAACATAATAGGAGACAGCTTATAGGCAAAAGGGAAGTCTGATGAAATTTTGGTCTTATTTGTCACAGGTGGAAGAGAGCACCTTCTAGGATGTAGGTTCTTGCTGATGTGTTATTCATTTATATTATCTTCAAGAGAATTAAATGTGTATACATAAATGGGATGACATTTTAACAACTAAAGAACAAATACTTCATCAGAGCAATATTAGTAAGAATCTGGGCTGCCTAACACCTTGTTTCTTGGTGAAACAGTAGGATTTAGAGCTGTTGTTAACTGGTACTCCAGAAGACTTCTATTCCAAATCATCCGCCTTTGCTTCCTCCTAAATGTCTCAGTAGTAAAAAATTGTCACTGACCGTTGTAGCTGAAATTTCAAAAATTCCAGTTCTGCTTACATTGCTTTCTTTATGGTTAGTTTCAGTCAAAGATTGATTTTATTTTTTTCCCCTTATTTTGTTTCCTCCTTATGTTTATATGCACTATTCGTGGTTTTAGACCAAGAGCGAAAGTCTCATTCACAAGAAATCACTTGAAAACATGACTAACCTTAATATTTATTTACGTCCCATGAAATTAGTGTGTCTACTTAGGTAAAGTTACAAGCTCATTTCCTGAATTAGGTACTTGTTTCCTGTTTATGGTCAACTATGTTTGCTGCACTAGAATGGAAATCGCATGTTCAAAATCAAGGCCTTACGTACATCATTTATTCCTCCCACTTTACTAGAGATTGCATTGGACTGAATTATCTTGGCCAAAAGTGACATGGAGGAAGATGTTTTTCTACAGAATCACAGTGTACTCGCTACTTTTCTTTCATGGTTGGCTAAGATGATTTATCCCCCTTTACTCCAAAAAACCCCAGGGATCTTACTGTGGCCAGCAGGAGTAGGGAAGTGATTGTGCCCTTGTACTTAGCGCTGGTACTGTGTTCAGTTTTGGGCGCCACAGTCTAGGAGGGACATTGAGGTGCTGGAGCATGTCCAGAGAAGGGCAACAAAGCTGGTGAGGGATCTGGAGAACGTCTTATAAGGCGCGGCTGAAGGAATTGGGATTGTTTAGTCTGGAGAAGAGAAGGTTGAGGGGAGACCTTCTTGCTCTCTACAACTACCTGAAAGGAGGCTGTAGTGAGATGGGAGCTGATCTCTTCTCCCAAGTAACTAGTGATACGACAAGAGGAAACGGGTTCAAGTTGCGCCAGGAGAGGTTTAGGCTGGACATTAGGAAAAAATTTTTCACTGAAAGAGTTACCAAACATTGGAACAGGCTGCTCAGGGAGGTGGTTGAGTCACCATCCCTAGAGGTGTTTAAAAATCATGTAGATGTGGTGCTTGGAGACATGGTTTAGTGGCAGACCTGGTAGAGTAGGGTCAATGGTTGGACTAGATGATCTTAAAGGTCTTTTCCAACCTAAATGATTCTATGATTCTATCTTTTCTGTGATACTTGAGAAAATGTTGGTGTAAGGCTCAAGTTGAGGACAAGACACCAATAGGCCGTTTCCCCATTTTTTCCTATTCTTGCCATAATTCAAACAGCAGTCCTGATTTTGCCTATTTCACTTGTTGGCCTTTGGTTTAGAACATTGGATTCTGTGCAGCAGTTTGAAAAAGTTAATATTTTGTGATTTTTATTCAAATGTCATCAAGCCAAAGATACTTCAGCCTCTTTCATTTTATGTGGGCACTTATTCTGCAATGTCTTAAGTATGCAATCTTATGTGTAAGTAGCGGATGCTGAAAGAAGGCATATGTTTTCAACCATTTCTCCAGAATCCTATAATACTTACGACTAAGTTATTGATGTGTTATTAATGATAGTGATCAAGAAATAACATATATCAGAGGGTAAAACTGGATGCCTAGAAATTGAATTGCAAGTAGTTAGAGCAGTGTTAAAGTTCCGTGTCCAGATCTTGCATTTTCTCTCACTTTCTTTTTTTTTTTTTTTTTT